>CM042438.1:28091343-28548843 GCA_023631565.1 Gymnocephalus cernua | reverse complement strand
TGACTCCAAATTGGCCCTCAGGTATGTAGTATGTCTATTTCATTCATAAAAATAGCCTGTACCTGTCTGTGTAAAGCATCCTTGTGTGTCTTGAAATGCGCTATATGAATCTAACAACAAACTCTTAATGCGTTGGCTCTTGACTCAGTGGCAGTGATACCCGGTTTAGCTCACAAGACATCCAAAGTAGGCTAAGTTACAGTATACAACACTGGAAATGCAACGATGCATCTGTAACTTATTCTCTTATTGTAAATGATTTTCTGTCAGAGTAAAATATTCATCGCGACTACATGACCTCCCCGTAACTCTAACTCAGTAATCTACAGTGGGCAATACAGCACCGTAAGTAAAAGAGCTTTACGACAGCAGGTGTGGTAAAAACACTACCGCTTTAGTCCAAAGGGGCCGCTAGAATCAACACAGACTGAACGTTACATGTAACCACTTTAGACCAACATTGTGTAATCTTTTGAGTGGATTCTTAGCAAAAAACCCTTTGTTCTTTCACAAATGTTATGTCTAAAAAACTTCCAGTATTGTGTCCTGTTGGACAAGTTACTGTGCCTTTAAGGCTTACAGCAGTGTTTTACGGCAAGGGTCGTAAATGTAAGGTTTGCGGCAGTTCAGTAAATGCAACATGAACGGAGCTACACGGTGTGGTTATTGAGTCCTACACAAACATAATAATTGGCAAACGAGGATGTCTGAACTTCGCCACGCTCACCTTATCGGATGATAAGTACGTCACATTGAAGGCTCACTTCAGCTCCGGAAGAAGCCGGCAGATGCACCGTTTTGAGTTTCGTCAGAGGACCCAAAAGCCGGGTAGGACCGTTGCCCACTACGTATCAGCATTATGTGAGCTGGCTAGACTGTGTGATTTTGGGGCTTTGGAGGATGGACTTATAGTTGACCAGTTAATAGAAAAAACGTCATGTAACCAACAAGTAACCAAATGAGAGACTTTTACTAGAGCCAGACTCCACGACACTAGCGGACGCTTTAGTAACTGGACAACAGTTGGAAACGGCCCTACTGGAGGCGTGTAAGTTCTGCCGCGCTGTGCACGACCCTGTGACATCATCACCACCATCAGTTCAGCACACAGAGTCTGCAGAGACGGCTGACAGGGTGAGTGACAGTTTGGATGTGCAGAGAGTGGACAGGGGGCCCAGGGAGAGTGGGCACAAGAGTTGCAGCAACTGTGGCTCCACTAAACATACGACCAGGGATCAGACATGTCCTGCCCAGGGAAAATGTTGCCATAACAGCAACAAGTTGAACCATTTTGCACGCTGCTGTCGCTCACAGACTTCATTCAAGCTCTGCACGTGCCGCATGGGCACAGCTCTTATTCCACTCCTCGTGGACACAGGAGCGAAAGTGTCAATCCTGAACAAATGCACATATGACCGCTTCTTCAGTCACGTGCCTTTGGAAGCAGCGGCTAAACCCCTGTTAGGCTACAGCCATTTCCCCATCTCCACTCTGGGTGTGGCTCACCTCCCCGTCAGATATGATCAACAATGTGCACCTTCCTTTTCTGCAAGTTCTGCATCACCCGGATGGGAGCTAACATTTTGGGCCTAGACTTGTTCCTTGCCCTGGGTTTTACTGTGAGTGATGTTCTCGAAGGAGGGCATCGCCCCAATTATGTCCCACACTGAGGCCATTCTGTCCCTGCCTGACCCATAGTCGCCATCCCAGCTGTCTTCCTTCCTGGGGATGGCCACCTACTACCTCAGATTCATCCCACACTACTCTGACTCAACGGCCCCCCCTGGCTGCTCAGGAAGGATGTTACGTGGGAATAGATCCCGGCCTGCCACAAAGCCGTGCTCATGTCCCCACCCACTCACGTCCCCACCCACACTGACCCATTTCAGCTTGACTGCGCCCACCATGGTCACCTGGTGACCACCTGGGGGTGGCGCTAGGCGCTGTGCTCTCCCAGATTCAAGAGGGGGTGGAACACCCGATGGCTTTTGCCTCACGGGCACATACGCCAGCAGAGAAGAAGTATTTGGTGGGGGAGAAGGAGGCCCTGGCCTGCCTGTGGGCGTGCGAACGCTGGCATGTTTACCTATACGGGAGGCCTTTCACCATTCGCACAGACCACCAAGCACTGACGTCACTGCTGGCGACTGAAGGCTCGGGGCACAGGCCCATGAGACTGCTGAGGTGGGCTGACAGGCTGAACCAATACAACTTCAGTCTGGAGTTTATGCCTGGGCGGGCCAACACGGTGGCCGACCTCCTGTCTAGAGCTGTGTCGGTGACGAAGGAGATGGGCGGAGTGACATCAGACACAGAGAGCGACGAAGACTGGGTCCACATCCTGCATGGGCCCCTCAGTTCATTAGTCACTCTGGCGGAGCTGCAGCAGGCCTCAACTTCCAATGAGGTCTTCACAACTCTCCGTACCTACGTCCAGGACGGCTGGCCTGCCAAAGTGGACAGGCTGCTGCCGTATTACCACTCCCGCAACGAGCTCTCCTGCTGGGGGGCGGTGCGCCTAGCCCGTGGCCACCGTGCGGTCGTCCCGGAGATTCTCAGGTCCAGAGTACTACACATGGCGCATGAGGGGCACCTGGGGGTGGTCAAGGTGAAGCAGTGCTGCCGTGACACAGTGTGGTGGCCCCACATAGACTCTGATGTTGAGGAGCTGGTACGTGACTGCGCCTGCTGCCTCCTGAGTCGGAAAACTGGCCAGCCTGCCACAGCCCCTCTCACCCCGACCCCTTGGCCGTCTTCACCCTGGGAACATATTCAGGTCGATCTCTGTGGGGAACTTCATGGGGCACCTGCTCACGCTCGCTACCTGCTGGTTGTGCACGATCTTCATTCGAAGTGGCCGGAGGTTTTTCAGCTGAGCTCCATCACTGCACACTCAATCATCGACCGTCTGGACAACCTGTTTGGGCACTGGGGCCGTTGTGTCGTCACAACGGATAATGGGCCCCAATTTGTGTCGGCAGAGTTCACAGAGTTTCTCACAATGCGTTCCATAAAGCACATCAGGACAGCAGTGTATCACACAGAGAGTAATGGGGGGGTGGAAAGACTGAATAAAACGCTCAAGAACGGAATCCGAGCCTGTCTGGAGGAAGGGAAAACCTTCAGCAATGCACTCAACCAAACTCTCCTGACCATCCGTGTCATGGTTTTGGTGTTTTGTCTTATTTTGGTAGTCTGTTTTGTATTTCGTTCTGTTTCCTGTTTTATTTTGAATTCTGTTTTCTCCATGGTCTTGTCTAGTTTTACTTCCTGTCTTGTGTTTTCCCGCCTGTCTGATTGTTCTGCCCCACCCTGATGTCTCACCTGTTGTATCACCTGTCCCTTGTTTGCTCGTTACCTCTTGTATTTAGTCTGTGTTCTTGTTCTGTGTCAGATCATTTGTTTGCCTTCGTCCCTGTTTGTGTCGGTACTGTGCCTTGTCTGTTCATTCCTGTCAGTTTGAGTCTATGCCCAGCGTGTTTTCTGTAGTTTCATCGTTGAGTTTCTTTATTTCTTTGCACTTTAGTTTTTGCCGGCCTTCTTTTTTTGGATCTCCTGTTTTGTTCATTACTTTGGACTTTAGTTTTTTTTTTCCCTTGTCCCAGTTTGGATTCCTGGTCTTATTTTGCCTACAGCCGTGTGGACACCTTTTGTTTGGTTTGGACTTCTGTATGTATTTTATTATTTTTGATTAAATCATTAAGCACTCAACTCCTGCCTGCGTGCCTATGTGTCATGATTTCCCTGGCAGACAACTCATGTCATGCAGTTGTAACAGACTAGCTACAGCTAGAACAGCTGCGTGTAAACAATGGAGATACTGAGAGCTAATTTCGGTTTCATTGACATTGAGGTCAACAGGCTGGCCAGTTGGTGCTCTGAACACAACCTGCTGCTCAACACCAGAAAAACTAAGGAGATGGTCATAGACTTCAGGAAACGCAAAGGGGAACCAGCCCCACTGAGCATGAATGGGGACTGTGTTTAGTGGGTGTCCTCCTACAAATTCCTTGGGACATATGTATATAACCGAGGACCTCTCCTGGACTGCCAACACTGACAGCAGGCGCGTAACTATCGGTAAGCAGGGTAAGCGTGCTTACGGGCCCGGACCAATCAGGAGCCCGCCCGACTGGTAGATATTGATTGACAGCCGGGGGCACCTATCGCATATTCATTACTCGCGAACGGGCCCTTTCACTTTGACTGTAACAGCTAGGTTCCTGCTCAATGGTGTGTCCCTCTTTAAGAATGTCATCCGACTACATAAATACATATATAAAGTAATTAAGTGAATTTATTCAAATAAATAATATTATTTATTTGAATAAATAATATTATTTATTTGAATAAATAATATTATTTATTTGAATAAATAATATTATTTATTCAAATAAATTCGCAACATATTTTACTGATCATTAAATACATGTTTGAAACGAACAATGATAGATTTTGATGTAATTTGTTTAGAACTGGGACGGGGATTGTGGGATATGGTAAATGAACATGCATATTGCATGCAAAACAGTAAAAACATTGACCGTGAGACAGACAATGTCGATATGGAGTCGTCGTCAAATTACAAACACAAAAGTGGCTTTCAAAAGAGAAAACAAAAAGAGGAATTGGAGAAAGCAAGGAGTAAAATACCAAAAATAGGAAGCTTCTTTAAAAAGATAGCACAGGAGGGGGAGAGTGAAGCACCTGCAGCAACTGTTGGCAGTAGCAGCTGCAGCTTCCTGGCTAATGCTAGCACCAGTGGATCAAGCAGCATTGATGTAGACGGGGAAAATGTTGAAAAAGGGAGTGAGGCATCCGCTGCCAGCTTGGTGGCCTGTGCTAACACCAGCGGGTCATCCGACGACAGCATTGAGGAGAACGAGGTAGATTCTATGCCCATCACTGCTAATATATCCTCTTTGCATGAGTATCCAACCGACATGGGCAGGGGAGGATTAAGGTGGTCAGGGGCCCCTAGGCTGCTCTTTGTGTGAGGCACCCCACCCCCTTAATCGTAAAAAATAGAACCAGCCTTAAAAACCAACCTGTGTGTAATATGCGTGTCATTGCAGTGTTTCCTTTAGGATTTGTTTTAGCAGTGGGGGCAGGTCTGCCCCCCCCCCCCAAATTAGGGCCGTACAATTAATCAAATTTTAATCACGATTTTGGCTTCCCACGATCAAATTTGCGTGATCGAGCGATATTTAAAATGCGTCATTCCCTTCATAGAACAGTTTTTGCAAAGCCAATCTAGCGCTCCATAAACCACTGTCTGATCACATGTCTCCATGAGCCAATCAGAGCTGTTCCCTGCCTCCACCGCGCAGCTTAGTTTCTAGATGTAGACCGTCACAGAGGACAGAGTAACGTGAAGAAAACTCTACAACAGGTAGCAGTCGGTCATCATAAGCCGATCACGATGTTTACCAGTTTACCAGTAAACACAACATTTTGTCCCGTCCGTTTTGTTTTTCAGACAACAGCAGTGACCATAGTGCTAGTTTGTGTCTTTTAGCTCATAGCTTTAGCAGCAGACCCGCTGTTGGAATCCTACAGTGAAATACAGACACACTACACCGTTTAGCTGTCAGCATTTTAGCCGTGTTTAATCCAGTTACTACTGTGGCTAACGGTAGGCTAACGCTACCTGCTGTGTAACGTGTTATTAGTGTTTACTAGCGTGACATGCAGCGATGTTTATGTTGCCTCTAACGTGGGTTTCGGAGCATCAGAGCGCAACGCAGACATGTAAGTAGCAGTGTAATGAGCCACAGAAATCCGCGTAGCTATTTCGTCTGGTAGATACCAGGCACCACATGCGCCGTTAACGTGAACAGAAAATTGCATTGCCTGTATATTTCACGGCAAAAATGCATGTGTGGAAAGCGGTCGCACAATGATGTAAAAGCAGTTAGAATTGTATAATTATGTGACAATAAAATTAGTTTTGGCTAAAATCAACAAATAATCGTGATAATTAATCGTGATCTCAATATTGATCAAAATAATCGTGATTATCACTTTGGCATAATCGTACAGCCCTACCCCCAATATATATTGTTAAATAGAATTGTAATAAAACATTACAGTTTCTCATCCTATTTTATGGTACAACTGGTATTCCTAACAAATTGGGTCTAGGCCTAACACCATATCATTGTGCAAATTTACTTAATTTCTACCTAGTCAGGAGTCATGAGGGCCAAAATACAACCAGCATCATCATCAAGAATGAAGACTGAACATAAAGATTGCGTCATTTACGTGCATATTAAGTAGCCACGTTGGTTTGTTTTGGTCTTATAATACATCCATAAATGCTCCAGCAGAGGATGGTTAGTTTAGCCAGCAGTTAAGTTTACAAGAATTTGTCCACATTTCAAGATTTGAGGCAAACTAAGATAAACAGTTAGACTACAAACCGACAGCTTTTGTTTTAGCTTGTTTGTCAAAATTCGCTATTTAGAGTAGAGAAGAGCTGTGTTTGTGTAAACAGCGCGGTGGACGAGAGTGGACTGCGCCCAGACAGAGACTGAAATATATCGCTTCCTACATGTGTATGCCTGTAGACAGGTGAGTGGGTATTGATACGCATTTACTTTTAGGTTTTATTGTACCCTACTTACAGTAACGAGCGTAGCGCTATCTTTCCCAGTCAGGTGCATGTGCTGCGTGTTGTAACACACCTCTGCTGTGTGTGTGTGTGTGTGTGTGTGTGTGTGTGTGTGTGTGTGTGTGTGTGCGCTCATGCAGCGCGAGCATCGCTGTTCAGAATCCCGTCTATTTTGCAAAATGTAATGCTTGTATCCAAATGAATTGTGCTTTAAGCTGCAGGCCATCCATTTATAACGACCTCATCCACATTGTCAAATCATTTAGATATTGAGCCATTATTACCTTCAAAATCTTTTAGATAACAGGAGCCTATGATTTACTGTAGTAGCCTAGCCATCCTAACAACCTGAACGCCTTTTTCTAGTCTCCCGTTTCACTCTCCACAACACTGTCTTCGGGCAAAAGGTCACGTCGTGAGATCGATAGCAGTTAGCTAGTTAGCCTGTTTATGTTTCTTGTACTGTTAGCCTTAGCTTGGTATTTATTTTTTACCTTGATTTTGGTATCTGCGTTTCAAAGCCATCTCCCGCTGTGACGTTTTTGGTGGAGCTGTTCGTTTAATAGTCGACTTGGAAGAAAGTGCCACAATAAAATCAACATAGAGGAAACACTGCATTGTGGAATAACTCCCCCAAATTCCCTGAAATATTACCGATGACATGATGAGCTAGCTGCTGCAACAGCTGACCCAGGATTTCCACAGGCTGCGTAACTGCTGCGGAACGTCTCCGCTGCGGAACATCTCCGTGGTCCGCCGTCCGTCAATACCCACCGGATCCGGAGTTGTTGCGGAACGGCTGCGGCCAGGACTGACAGCTGTAGTCACGAGGACCCACTAGATCTCGCGAATTCACGCAGAATAGAACCACAAAACCACCAACAGTTTGTTTCTATTCCGAGGAGTAGAGAGGAAACAACTCCGTGCTGTGTTTTCAAGGTGTAGTGAAGAGAAATATGATCCTTCGTGAGCACGGTGTATTTTATTTTGAAAGTTAACTGGATGTTTTATTTTGTTTCTGTGCTCGACTTCCTGTCCCGCACTATCTGCCGTGTGCTGAATTGCTGCGGAGCTCTCCGGCGTCCGGCAAAAATAGAAGCTCTGCGTATCTGATCCGCAGGGCTGCGACCGCCGGAGCTGTGCCGGAGTCGGAACGCAGACATTATGCAGCTGGTGGAAATACACACGTTGACTTTAATGGAAACCGATTGACTCCGCCGACGTTCCGGAGCCGTTCCGCAGCAGTTACGCAGCCTGTGGAAATCCTGGGTGAGGATCCCGCTGCAAACGTTTCAACCCCAGCTCCGATGTTAGCTGATGGTAGTTGGCAGTCCTCCTGCTGTGGATCTTGTCTTCGACTGAATGAAGATTCAGCAGCCTTGAAATATCCAGTCAATTTAGGGATTTTTTTCAGGATATCTTGGTCACGTTGTTCTCTTAACCTTTGTATTTTGCGTTTTTGTGCTCCACTTTCATGCTTTCTTTCGGCCATTCTGCCACTATGCCGTCCAGTAATAGTAGTGACATAAATGAAAATGATTGACATGATTTGACCAGCAGCAGCTGATTGGATATCCAATCTACCCAATCGCCTGCTTGTTTTTTTTAAATGTTTCTTATGGGCCAATTAGGGTCTTTTTTTGTTCACGCTGAAGTAAATTTAAAATAAAAAAAAAATTGTCTGGCCAATCTGAGGCCCCTGCACACGTGGGGCCCCTAGGCTGCAGCCTAGCAAGCCTGTGCATTAATCCGCGCCTGGACATGGGTCATTATCCTGAGTTTCTAGACTCAAATGCCAAACGTTATATATTATCTGCGGGCTCCTGCCAACCTCCTTTACTATGGCATATTACCTTTACAAAACAAAGTCTGGTTTGGAGATACCGAGGACATGGCTGTATGTGCTACTCCCCCACACTAGATGTAGCCACTGCCAGTCCTGTTGGCTTTTTGCAAGTCAACATGGAAAACAAATACCTGGCAGAATTTATCAAAGAAAATTCAACAACACGAGTCATCCACTCTACATAAAGCTGCATGTGTGACATGCGACCATTGGCGTCAGAATGGAACTATTGATAAGGATATGGAGAGGGTCATACTTCATGAGGCCAGCTTTTGGAGACAGATACTACACCGTGTGATTAATGTTACCCTCACTTTAGCTATGAACAACATTCCCTTTAGAGGACATAGGGAAAAAATAGGGAAAATGAACAATGGTAATTTCTTTTTTGTCATTGAGCTCCTGGCAATGTACAACCCAGTGCTTAAAGATCTGATTAGCCGCTCTGTTCGCTCCTTGATATTGTCGTCTCACAGTTAACCCAGAGATTAACCGGTTTACGATCAACAGTTGACAATTTTAAAGTTCTACTGCCCGAGACACTTTGCACAGCAACAGATGATCAACTGTTTTTGCAAGCAAACAGACTGGTGGAGATTTACAGTGATGACATTACCACTGATTTCCCAATGCAATTGTTGTCATTCCGTGCATGCTTGAAAGACCGTATCTCACAAATGAAAACAGTGCAACAGCTGACGAAGATGCTGATTGTCGAGAACAGCTGCATCACTGCAAGTTTCGGGGAGGTTTGCACTGTTTTTAGGATTTTTCTGACCATCCCAGTAACAGTGGCCTCTCCAGAGCGTTCTTTTTCAAAACTGAAACTGATAAAAAGCTATCTCAGGAGCTTAATGGGACAGAGTCGTCTCTCTGGACTTGCCATACTGTCAATTGAGAGTGCCCGTGCATGCCATCTGGAACTTGAGGATTTAATACACAACTTTGCACAGAGGAAAGCCCGGAAAATGCCACTAAGTGAGCATCTTTTTTTAATGTATTTAGACCTAGGCCGATGTGTGTGTAGTCATAGCAGTGAGTAACAATGTGTTATAGTGTGCTGTCACCAGCAGTGTTTTTTCATGTGTTATGGTGCGCCGTCACCAGTGTTTTGTTTGTGTTGTGGTCCGCGTAGGCTATTTCTGATTTTGTCAGTCATCTTATCTCTTATATGCTGTGTCTCTATGACCATATCATGTCCTATTCATTGTAGCCTGCTTGTGGACATTGTGTCATCACGTGCTGTAGTAGAGGGCCCTGCCTTGATAATCCTGCTTAGGGGCTCGGTGTTGGCTCGTTACGCTGCTGCCCGACAGCGACTCCACTTCCTAAGGATACTTAGAAGGAACCATCTGGAGGAGAAACTGTTAGTGGCCTTTTACTGCAGCACCAACGAGAGCGTCCTAGTGTACTGTATTACGGCTTGGTACGCCAACTGTAATATGGCGGACAGAAAGAGCCTGCAGAGGGTCATAAAGACAGCACAACGCATCACTAGCAATCCCCTACCCTCGCTAGAAGACATCGCCAGCACTCGGTGTCTCAGGAGAGCTAGGGCAATCACTGCCGACCTCTCACACCCAGGACAGCACCTGTACCTCCTGCCCTATGGCAGGAGGTACAGGTGCCTCAAGAGCAGGACAAATAGACTCAAAAACAATTTTCCTGGGCCATCAGGTCCCTGAATTTATAAAATGTGTTGTGCTATGATGTGTAAATGTTGTATATATTGCTTACTTTTATTGTTTTTGTTTTTATTGTTTTATATTTATTATGCACTGGCCAAAGAAGCACTGGAATTTCATTGTATACCTGATGTGCAATGACAATAGAGATTCTTACAGTTGAGGCTAAAATTAGCTTCATGTTCCCCTCAGGATGAATTGTTTGTGCTAAACAGCAAGTGTTAGCATGCTAACATATATGGCTATTAGATCTACTTTTCATCCTGGGACTTGCCCACCCCCCTCTCAGTCTACTCGTTAAAACTCTTTTCAATCAGTTTACAAGATCTGTTGGATTTGATTAGGGAAATGAAGCTATCTTCTAGCCCTCCGATTACCATCTTCTCTTTATTTATTTTTTAAAGTTTTACCAATTATTGGCCCTGCTGTTTCAGCTATTGTAAATTCTTCGATTTGTTTCCTATTTTAAGCACGCTACCAACCAGCCCATATTAAAGAGAACCAACTTAGACACTGCTTTGCCGAACAATTATAGGCCTATATCTAAACTCCCATTTTGTCATAAGGTTTAGAGAAGGTTGTAGTGTGTTTACTTTTTTGCTCCCGCCCTAGACACATTTGACCAATAAACGGAGTGAACATTCATTCATGGTTTGGAAGTGATGCATTTTGGTTCACTTGGATTTTTCTCCATATGAAACAAAATCAAACCAAGGTGAAAACGCTCACTCAAGCTGATTTGGGCCATAGAAAACAAACTATAGCTTTGAAAACAACCTCAGTATGTCTGCTCTTGATCGTCTTTAGTTAATCCAGAATGCTGACACGAGGTGTTGGAGCCATTTCACAAATTCTAAATACACAACTCTACACCGATGCCACACGTTAATTACTGACCAAACAAAAGAACAAATGTGTGCCAACATTAAGCTAGGTTGTCATATTCTACTCGCGGTAGCAGAGGCTGTCTGGCTGTCTGCTTTGCGAGTGGGCACGCTAGCGCGCCTGAGGGTTCAGGGACAGGTCACAGGAGTCTGGCACAGCGTCACTGCTGAAAGTTGACTTGTCTTGCATGGAAGATGGCAGAAAGTGCAGAGCCCAACTCTACCGCATCAGAGAAAGCGATTTTAACCCCCCCGAAATCTAAAAAGCCATATCTGGAAGTACTTAAGTAAAATAGTTGAGCCGCGAGATAAAGTTGTATGCAAGCTATGTAAAATACAGTTAGCATACCATTCGACCACTAGCAACATGAGGTCACATCTCGAAAATGCACCCAAATGAGCATGGCATAATGTGTGGAACTCCAGCTAAACAGTCACGTCTTGACACATATTTTGCACCGCCTGCCACAAGCTCTTGTCTGCAACACGACAAGAGGCCATAACGGAGAAATTAATTTTGTTCATTTGTAAGGACATGAGACCGATCAGTGTCATGGATGGGGCAGGCTTCAGGGAGTTCTGTCAAGCAATGGAACCGAGGTACCGTATCCCTAGCCGTGGAACAATCACCAATAGAATCATAGAAGTGTATAACAGCACCTCAGACAAAATAAAGGCAAAGATGTACGTGGCTTTTACCACGGACGGGTGGACATCCCTAGCGACAGCATCCTATGTTACAGCAACGGCCCATTGGATTAATGATGACTGGGAAATGCTTAACAATGTGCTAAAAACAAAAGAGCTTAAGGTAAGTGTTACGACCCCTCTGAGGGATTCAGGGACAGTAACACGACAATCAATAAAATGTGAAAGAGTCAGTGTAAAAGTGAAACAGTTGGTCTTTATTCCAAACATGGAAATAGTTCACAACAGGAGGGTGGAGGATGGGACCTGGAGGTTGTGCCAAACAAATTAAATCAATATAACAAAACAGGGCCTAACTTACCACTAACTCTACAAGCAAAACAAACCAAACCAAATACCTAGCCTGCTTCTCTACAAAAAGATTAAGAGAACGTTACACGGGCAGCAACAACCACTAAACCTGATGTGTCTATACAATGATCAACTACGTGCAAAAATGTACAGGGTACCCCCAACTTACCTACGGTCCACAACCTCCACCTCACAAATCTCTAAAGTTTTAATAACAAAGCAGCCTCAGCATAAAGGACAGGAACACTTGCAATCAGCCAAAAATGCAGAGCAAGACCCAGCTCCTGCTTCTCAGGAGTCCTTTTATTGACTGCCACCCCGCATGCTGATTGGTCCACTCCAAACACAGGTGGAAAGCAATCATCTCAATCACCTGGAGAGAAAGCAGAGTAAGCAAGAGAAGGAACAACCAGAGAGAGAGACACATGCCGACAGGTGCTTTGTCTGACATGTAACAGTAAGTCATATGCCTGAATAAAGGTTAAATGCACTGCTTCCACTGGTTTGATTATTTACCGTTTCATGTCAAGGAAAAGCTCCATGTTTACCACAGCACAGCTCGCTCGGAGCATTATGTCGGTTCTATATAGGCTACTGTGAAACTTCAATTAATGTTAATAACATTTGTTTCAATCACTGAATGAAGCCTGCTATATTTGGGACAATAGTCGCGACCTTAAATTGCTTGCACAAAACTCTTGATCAGCACTCAAAATGTGTTTATTGTTGTTCATTTTAAACCGTTATGTGCACAGCATTTGCGCAGAGAGCATGAGGGCGAGAGAGAGAAAGTGCTCGAGTGAGCGAGCGTGAGGTCTGCGGTCTCGTGTAGGTAATTGTCAAATATGTTTAAAATAGACTACCTATAAAAGTAGTTATGTCTCTTTGTATTAATTTGTCCTGTTATTGACGTAATACGCGTCATTGACAAAATGCGCGTCATTGACAAAATGCGCATGCGCAACCAGATGTTCGAATAGTTCGAATATTATGTTTTTTTTTAGAGGGAATATTCAACTGTAATTTTTGAGCAATTTTGACAGCCCTAGTAGCCTACATGCGACATTGTGTAGGACACAGCGATTTCAGTAGTGATTTGGTGGCGGAGATGTTTCTGTCTTTGAACCAAAAGGAAGCCTTGGCACTTGCCCTGGTTATGAGGAGAAGACGGAGGAAGGCAGCCGCAGCAGCAGCAAGAAGGGTGTGGGTGCACGAGACTCTCAGGTCCAGAGAGCAGTTGGGCGAATTCCGGCTGGTGAAGGAGCTCCGCTTTCACTTTGACCGGTTCCAGGGGTACTTTAAGCTCAACAGGGAGCGTCTGCTGACGTTTTACGATTTCCCGGATACGAACAACATTCGACAACGGAGCGTCTGGCAATCTGACATGTGGCTCCAGAAAAGACAGTATGGAAAAGTACTTCCAAGTACTTTTTTGGTCTGCACCACTTTTTTGATGAAGACGTGTGGATTATTTTCATTTCTAAATAAAATGGTGCATTTTAACACTACGTGTCATTGCATGTTTACATACACAAGTAAGAGGTCTGCAGTCATTGCAGTTGGGTATAATAAAGCTAAGATATGAGCGTAAATTCATACATTCATCATCATTCATTCATTCATACTCTGGAAAACACTTTGTTTAATACATATGTGCAATTAATTCCTCCAAAACTGGAGCTTACGTACACTTGGAAATGGGTAGTTATGTGTAAAAGCGTATAACTACCTACATGTGAACTGCAGTGAAAACGAATATGACTTGTGTCAATCAGTCCAAACATTTTACATCATATAAACATACAAATACAAATATATCTTACAAGTGCCTGTATGGAGCTGTAACTTGGTATTTGGTTTTCGCAGCTCACAACAGTACAGTTCTTCTCCGTTGCTTTGGCGCATTTCTCAGATCAGGTATGGCAATAATGTGTAACATAAGGAATAGTGCTCCCTATCATGTGCATTGTTCATTAGACTATGCTTACAGAGTGAACTATTAAATATGGACAACAACACAAAGCAGTTTCACTATCTTGGTATAAACAATGGCGACTTCGGACTTGCGTCGTACAGCTCTGGGAGATCGCTGACGGCTAAAATCAACCTCTAGTCCATATTCCGTTTGTGGATCCATGTGCATTCTGTGTTGTTTTAGCTTTTTCCAGACACGTGAAAGCACGTCACAGCGCACTGCGGCTGCTTTTGCGCTTGCCACGCGCAATAATGGGTTTCATAGCGCAGCGCTTGCGCGTCCTGTGTGAAACGGCCCTATTGTCAATGGCTTGCGCGCGCAACAACTGGTCTGCCGCTGCGCTGAGCAAAGTGTAGCGCAAGCAGCATTTTGCGGCTTGCTGCTCTTGCGTGTTTCAACATGGTTCAACTTTGACCGCGGCAAGCGCAAGAGCGGCCGCGGTGCGCTGTAATGTGCTGTCACGTGTCTAAAAAAAAAAGAAAACACAGAATTCACGTGGATCCACAAACGGAACATGGACTAGAGGTTGATTTTAGCCGTCAGCGATCTCCCAGAGCTGTACGACACAAGTCCGAGGTTGGACAGAGACCTGATGTAAAATATGTTTGGACTGATTGACACAAGTCATGTTCGTTTTCACTGAAGTTCACATGTAGGTAGTTATATGCCTTTACACATAACTACCCATTTCATATCTTAGTTTTATTATACCCAACTGCAATGACTGCAGACCTCTTACTTATGTATAATTGCAGAACTGTCTGTCTGTCTGTCTGTTGCGCATATCTCTCGAACCGTTTGTGCGATGGCTTTCAAACTTGACCCGTGTCTTGCTACGGGCACGAGTAAGTGCAGTGCCAAGTTTGACGTTTGGATTAGAAATACAAAAGATATCGTTAAATTTATAGGTAAAAGAAGCACACATTGGCTTTTGCCGCTCTAGCTGCTGACCACTCCTAGTGATGACGAACTGACCGAAGAGACGGTTATTAACCCGATTTGTGTCACTGAGCCGGGAGAATCGAGTGCCATACGTCAATGAACCAACTCACTCCTGTTTTTTTTTTTTTTTACCTTATTAGCGCCTCCACTGGAGTGGTGGTAGAATAAATCAGGAAATGGGCTACCTCGAGCAGCACGATTCATTGGACCGAAAGAGTTGTTAAAAGAGGCTACTGACCGAGACCGAATGTAACCATTAACAACCGCTCGGGTCTATAATCAAACGGGTGTCTAGGTTCACTGCAAGTTTGAGTTATTAACCAAGCCTTATTTCTGGTGCATCTTAGATGATTGTGTTCGGGAATTCACACATTATTGATGGGGAAGTACATAACATGACATGTATTTGTATGTGATCTTAGTTATGTTAAGTTAAATGTTAGAGAAGTGAATGTTGCAGGCTGTCACGAGGAGACCACACACCAGGATACTGACCGAGACCGAATGTAACCGTGCAACCGCTCGAGTCTATGTAATCAAACGGGTGTCTAGCTTCTCGGCAAGTTTGAGTTATTAACCGATCCCAGAAACCTTTATTTCTCGTGCATCTTAGATGATTGTGTTCATGGCAATTCACACATTATCGATGGGGAAGTACATCACATACAAATACATGTCATGTTATCTTGGTAGTTATGTTGGTAAATGTTAAAGAAATTAATATTGCAGCCTGTCACAGGCCGTAACCGGTCTCAGTCAGCCACACCTCCTGGCACAGAGCATATGCGGGTGCAGGGACGCGACGGCGGTCCGCCAGAAGTCGGTTCTGAGCAGCAGTCCGCACCAAGGCAGCACAAACCTCTCTCCATACGTGCCGGCACCGACGGATGTTCTCCTGCACAGACGGGACTGCCACCTCCTGCTCCTGCTCAGGGAAAGGGGGAGGCTGGTAACCAAACATAGCCATGAATGGGGACATACCCGTAGCAGTGCTGGACAGGGATTGTGCGCGTATTCCACCCAGGCTAGTTGTGCGGACCAGGATGCTGGATTGCATGATGTCACACACCGCAGAGCCGACTCCAGATCCTGATTCATTTGTTCCGTTTGGCCGTGGGTCTGAGGATGATATCCCGATGAGAGCCTGGCTGAGGCACCCAAGGCAGTACAGAAAGCCCTCCAAACCTGGGATGAGAACTGTGGACCCCGATCTGAAACAATGTCCTGAGGTATGCCATGCAATCTGAAAACATGTCAAACTAACAACTTGGCAGTCTCTAGGGCAGAAGGCAGCTTGGCCAGAGGGATGAAGTGTACAGCCTTAGAAAACCTGTCCACAACAGTCAAAATGACAGTGTTACCTTCTGAAGGCGGGATGCCGGTGACAAAATCCACTGCGATGTGAGACCACGGTCTACTGGGAACAGGTAAGGGTCGCAACAGACCCGCCGGAGGCCGGTGAGAGGCTTTGCTACGGGCACAGACGGCGCAGGCCAGCACGAAGGCTTGGGTGTCTGCTGACATCATGGGCCACCAGAAGCGTTGACGCAGGAAGGAGAGGGTGCGATGGAATCCAGGATGACAGGTGAGTTTAGATGAATGACCCCATTGGAGAATCTGAGACCTGATGGGATTGGGCACAAACAACAAGTTAGGTGGAGCATTTACTGGAGCAGGGTGAGTCTGCTGGAACTTTCTCACCACCATCTCAATGTCCCAGGATGCTGCGGCCACCACACAGGCGGGGGGCAAGATGGTGTCTGGTTACATGTTGGACTTCTCTGATCCAAACTGTTGGGATACAGCATCCGGCTTAGTGTTGCGGGAGCCGGGTCTATATGTCAAAGTGAAGTTAAATCTCCCCAAGAATAGGGCCCACCGAGCCTGACGGGAATTCAGTCGCTTAGCTGAACAGAGGTAAGCCAAATTCCGGTGATCAGTCCAAACCAGGAAAGGCCGCTCCACTCCCTCCAGCCAATGTCTCCACTCCTCTAGTGCCAACACCACTGCCAGAAGCTCACAATTCCCCACATCGTAGTTGCGTTCAGCAGGCGACAGGCACCTAGAGAAAAAGGCGCAGGGATTCAACTTGCTGTCCTGAGGGGACCTCTGCGAGAGAACAGCTCCTACCCCAGTGTCCGAGGCGTCCACCTCCACGACAAACTGCAGAGACAAATCTGGGTGGATTAACACAGGAAAAACAGCTGGAGCGTTAGTGAGACCAAAAGGCATGACCAAGTATTCAAAATGGCCGAGCGGGGGTGTTAAAAGCTGTTTTCCACTCATCTCCAGCTCGAATGCGGATGAGGTGGTAAGCGTTACTTAAATCCAGTTTGGTGAAAACCTTAGCTCGGTTCAGGGGCTCAAAGGCAGGATCAATGAGAGGGAGAGAGTACTTATTTTTTACAGTGATCTCATTTAGACCACGAGAGTCAATACAGGGATGAAAGGTTGAATCTTTTTTCTTTAAAAAGAAAAACCCAGCGCCCATAGGGGAGGAGGAGGGACGGATAAGGCCAGCAGCTAAAGAGTCAGAGATATATTTCTCCACGGATTCCCTCTCAGGCTTAGATAGATTGTATAACCGACGAGAGGGAAGTGGAGCACCAGGAAGGGTTTCAATAGCACAATCGTATGGTCTGTGAGGGGGCAGGGATAATGCTTTCTGTTTGTTAAATACTTCTCCTAGGTCATGATACATGGGAGGCACAAGAGTGAGATCTGGGGGCTCAGACAACGGGGTGCTGCGAACCTGGCTGGGGGCACGAGCAGACTGCAGACAGTGAGAATGACAAAACAAACTCCAACTATCTATTGAGCATGTGGACCAGTCAATGTGTGGATTGTGTAGTTTTAACCAGGTCTAACCTAACACAACAGGAGAGTGAGGTGAGGGAATGACCAAAAATCTAATTACCTCATGATTGCCTGTGATGGCAAATTACATTTAACACTGTTAGGTTAGTGTGTTTAGATTATGGTTTAAACTTTATGGTTTCTGAATGTATAAAGCACTGGCTGAGAGAGAAACTCTGAGGCCTTTCTCGAAGGTCTCCGGTCATCTGTTTATCCAAACAACCCTTGATAAGGGAACAGAGGCGCCATAAACTTTCGCATAGACACAGTTTATTTTCTTCAACAAATGAGACTTCGAAGATGTTATGTCTTCCCCTGTCAACTAGGCCAAAGGGCTTGACATGACTCTTTGCTTTTTGTTTTGTGTAAGATGGGTTTCTGAAGGAAACCAGGGAGGGGGGTTTGAGAATGACCATTTGTTTTCAGCTGTATTGTGACTGTCTGCTTGAAGGTGAATTAGAGCGCTCTTGCATAGCCACCGAGGTGGCTGTGTTACAGCGTTTCTCCATTGATCAATGAGAATAAACACTCAATAACCAGACTTTGATTTCTGCTCAATGGTCTTCATTTGTTTCACTACAAGCTTTAAACCTTTTATTTACTTACACCGTGTTGAACCGAGACAACTTCCACAACATGCCAGACAGAAGGAGGTTGAGTGGAGCAGTGACATGAGTAATGCGTGCCAAAAGGCGTCCATGAGAGGAGTTCCACAGGTAGACCAGCCTTAGTCACTAGAGAGGAATCAATGAAACTGTTATCTGCACCAGAGTCCACTAGGGCCATCACAGAGATGGGTCCTCCCGAAAACAGAAAAGAAGCCTCCAGCTGCATGCGGTTATGAGGGAGAGGGGCAGGAATGACGGAGAGGCCCACCAGGATCCCTCCTCTTACTGGTGAGCTGGGCCGTTTAACTGAGGGCAGCTTGCACAGTTGTGACCTGCCTTCCCACAATAGAGACACAATCCATCACGAAGACGCCGCTGACGTTCTGCAGGGGTTAGACGGGCTCTGCCTATTTGCATGGGTTCCTCATAATCAACTGATTGTGTCTGTTGGGCAGGAAAACTAACAGGGAAATGACGGGTTGAGCTCCCGCTAGTTGTTTCACGGCGCACGACGAGAACAAGGACGGTGTCTACTTCCACTTCTCTGTTACGCTCCCTAAGCCGGTTATCTAGACGAATGGCCAGGGAACTCAGGGAGTCTAAATTAGTGGATTCATCGCTAGCTCGTCCTTCACCTCCTCTGTCAGACCACGAATAAACACTGCTTGTAGCAGTCTCCCCCCACCCGCTCTCAGCAGCTAAAACGCGAAACTCCACCGCAAACTCTGCTACTGAACTAGAGCCCTGACAAAGAGAAAATAATCTGTTTCCTGCCTCCCTTCCCTGCACTGGGTGGTCAAACACCTTGCGCATCTTACTGACAAAGGCCACATAAGACTCGCAAATGACTGAACCCCTTCCCCATAATGCTGTAGCCCACTGTGCTGCTCTCCCAGACAGTAACCCAACAATAAAAGATAAACGGGACTTATCTGTGTGGTAGGTTGCTGGTTGTTGTTGAAAAACTAGGGAGCATTGGAGAAGAAAACGGCTACAGGAACCTAAATCACCAGAGTAACGTTCAGGTAGGGGGAAAAAGGGCTCTTGGGCTAACAAGGGTTGGCTGGAAACCACGGTGGAGACAGGAGTGGCCAAAGAGAGACTTGCACCTGGGGATTGAGCTTCGGAGGAGAGGTGCAGGGTAACTTGATCCAGTTTATCACTGAGTTGAGCAATGCCGGTGGTCAGGTGATGAAGAGTCTGTCTGGTTTCTTGAATGGCCTGCTCATGGCTTCCTACAAGCAAGCCCTGAGAAGCTAGAGAATGGCGGAGCGAGTCGGTGTCTGCTGAGTCCATATTTATGGCCAGTTCGTTCTGTTAAATTAGAGGAGTCTGGACCCGGACACGGATTAGATGGTTTAGAGTTTGTAACTGTTCTTTAATTGGTGCTCAATAGTACTGAGATTTGCAAAGCACGACAAAGGAAGGTGGTGATCCAAAAAGGAGAGGAGGAGTGGGGGTAGACGAGGGTGGCACAGAACTCAGGGCTGGTGGCGTGGCTGGTAGGGCAGGTGGCGTAGGCTTCCAACAGCTGCACACAGAGAGGAGAAACAGAGTAAATACAAAGATAAAAAACTTCCATAGCAAAACAGATTTACTAAAGAACTCGAGAGTTTGGCCGAGAGTAGTTACGACAAGGGAGACTGAAACAAACTTGCGCTGGCTGTTTGGATCACAGGAGTACTAGTGCTGGAGCTTGATGAGTAGATCACCTGCAGCTGCGGTGGAGAGCCAGGTGCCCCTGGAGAAAGCCACGCCTACCCACACACACACACACACACACACACACACACACACCAAAAAAGGCAACACAACAGCCTGAGTCACGGATAGACCGTGACAAAGGCCAAGTGATTAAGGTAAAAAGGTAGCGCTACCATATAAAGTACATGGCCATTAACATTTAAAGTGTGTGCACACAAGACAACTAACAGAAAAAAGCCAATGCATTGGTGTTTTTGTGAGACTATGTTAAAATGTTTGCTCAAAGAAAGTAAAGTTTGGGTCAAATGTTTGGGTCAAATGCTTTATTTGTGTTGTGAATGTTTGAATGAAAAACATGTGGTTAAACAAAGGGTAGAATGGAGGACGAAGTTGCACCTGGCACTGATTTTGAAGTGCAAGCTCAAGCTTACAATGAGGGTGCGGCCTCTGTCAAAAAGCGACCTGGGGCCTGTACTACGAATCCAGATCAACATGCCCTGGATTTCTTTTAGTTACCCGGCTTCACTAACCCTAACAACTGCGGTCCTGCATAAGCTGTGTCACGAAGGCGGTTATCAAATGGTTCAGTCGACCCAGGGTTTCCCAATCTAGAGATGCGCGCGTTCACATAAAAGAGGCGCAGTTTGCACTTCATGACCAGTCGCAAACATCTACCAGAACTACTATAATTCTACATAAATATGAAGAACACAGACAAGGTTTACAAGCAAAAAGCAATCCAATCGCTGCTTCCTAAAACAGGAAGGAAAGCTGGCAAAAAAAAAAACAATGCTGTAAATGCATAAATTACAAGGCTTATCAATATAACTTCACCATCAGTCAGGCACAAGATCTGACCATAATTACACTTGTCCTTTCCATAAACTGCCGTTGCTTTAGTCTATTATTTCAGTTGCAACAATGGCAGTGGGAAGCGATCATGGGAGCAAATAAAAAATATAAAAACATAATTCAAACCGATGCGCGCATTGGCAACACACGGCTCAAGAAGTTTACAAAGATACGTAATTCCCTCCACTGAAAATCTATACCTTTCATAAAAATACCCATCAGGGAATGTTAACGGGGTTGTCGGTCTCTAAATGTTTAACTTTTAAGAGCGCAACTCTCTCCCTCTCTCTCTCTCTCTCTCTCTCTCTCTCTCTCTCTCTCTCTCTCTCTCTCTCTCTCTCTCTTTCTCTCTCTCCGCGCACCGTGCTTTTTCTTTTTTTTACTCACTGAACTCCACCCATTCAGTCAATGGTTCTTCTAAGAACGGTGATGCCGTTATGAGTATTGATTGGTCAGTAGGCGGTGCTTTTACACCGGTTGATCTCTAATCTCCAACATAACCTGCTCCCGACCAGGTTAGGTGTTCAGCATAAGTTACCATGGCGATTGAACCCGGTAACAACTGATCCACCGTCGTGATACAGAAAACCCTGGGTTGAACCTGAAGCTACCTCGTTAACGCTAAATCTTGCTTTGTAGTACAGGCCCCTGAACACCTCACAACAAAGGCATTGCTTTATAAAATAGATGGCTTAGAGAAACAAAGAAAATCTACACTTAATAAAGCTGCCAACTTAAAAAGGACAATACTAGGGATCTGGTTATGAAACTGAAATAAACCAAAACTTCAGCAAATATCAATGTTGATCAAGGTCGCAAAGGATGCACAAAATACTCTGTTAGAGTTGTTACCTGTGGAAGAAAAGGAAAAACTTTTGAGTGTCAATGAATTTTCCCAAAATGTGACAAAACGTTTGACAAATGTAAATGAGGATATTGAGTTATAGTTACAGTTGCTGACATCGAGGCAACGTCCACACGAACATGCAGACGTGAGTAGATAACTTGCTGGATGAAATAGAGCTGCCAGGTACTACAGTTCGTATCCGCGTGTGTCCACCATAGACAGTTAAAGTTGTCCACCGTTGCGTGAAAAGCTGCTTGACAGGAGCCAGTGCGAGAGAGAAATTCCTCTGGGATAGGCATCAGCTGTTGAGCGCTTTGCCTGTAACGAAAACTGAACAGCACAGGGAGAACATATTTAAGCAGAGCTGTAATGCTGTGATTGGTCCTTGAATTTCGTGGTCATGTCTGATTGGTTTAAGTAAAAGTATCGCTTCTAAACAGCTGATTTGATTTACGGAGAAAGAGTAATGATTGGGTTAGTGACGTCTTCCTGAAAGAATTTGCGCTGAGCTTCATTTCAATCAGGAGAGACTTTGTTTGCAGATATGCAAAAGAAAAATATTTATTATACAACTGCATGGGAAAATGTATGAGTCTTTTGGAGATTAGACTCCATCAAATTAATATTTTAAAGGGGTAGAGAATAGGAAACATATCCCCCAAAACATGATGGAAATTATAAATTAGAAGATATGATTTAATGTGTACACTGACAACATGCGTTCGTATAAGCCTACTAGCATATATACCTTAATACTTACTTACTGCAGCAACAGATCTAAACTAGAACTAACAGTGAATTGATACAACCCCCAAACTGAAGTAAATAATTCCCGCAATTCGGTCAGCCGGACACAGACCGCAGAACGAAAAGAATGATGCATCTCACTGAAGCGGCAATTCAGGTCGGCGAAACACGGAATACCGTGGATATGTAAATAGAAAAACGAAAGTAATGATCCATCCCCGATACAACATATGAAATACTTCCGGCATGTCAATCACTGACCACTCGGCCGGCATCGATTTATTTATTTATTTATTATTATTATTATTCTCTTCTTTCTCCTTCTTTCAGCAAAACAAAAACCAACCACATGGCCGCTTCGGCAATTCAAGCCAGCAAACCACACAAAATAAAAGAAAATAAATCAGACCAAATAAAATCCGACCACACGGCCGCTTCGGCAATTTAGGACGGAAAAAGCACTCTCTTAACCCTACTCCATACTGTGGCCAATGAATCACGGACTTGAAAGTCATGGTTGTGTTGATAGAATATTATATGTCCATTAGCTTCACCAACGAAATTACGCAACCATACGTCTTGCGGTGTGTGGTGATTTGATGCAGTCAAAACTGTGTGCGCTCCTCTGATAAACCGCACCCTCTGTACCTGTTGAAAGGTTCCTACCTAGATAGACAAGACTCGAAAGCACACTAGTGAAACCGGTGGAAAATGAGTCATACAACCGATGATTGAAAACTCTACAATCCTGTAATGATAGACCACTACCTAATACCATAAATATTGCTCTACTTACCAACAAGCATGAGCATGAAGCAATAAGTATGCAGGCAGCAGAAACGATGAATAAAACAATATATATACAAAATGTTGATGCGAAAATGAATCCCCCATACACACTGCGTAACGTCTGCAATGAATTACTGCTAATGATGTGATAGCTCTGAACATAACTTTACTGCTAATGATGTGATAGCTCTAAAGATAACTTAACATGCGTGTTGCTTCCCAATAGAAAAGAAACTACCCTGCCCAATATTAAAACAATGATGTAACCCCAGACGTGCCACAATGTGAGACGAAAAGCATAGACGGTACTCCACCTATTAACGATCAAATTGAATAGAATGTAGCATTGTGACGCTGAATGTATACCAGCCATTGGATAAGAGAAGAACACATAAGATAGACTTATTAATCCCACACTGGGGAAATTTTCAGCTACACAGCTCAAGCAGCATAAGCTCAGTTTATATGCATCTAACATCAGATAACACGAAACACATAACTAGACATATAGAGAAAACAAATAAGAATATATATATATATATATATATATATATATATATATATATATATATATATATACATACATGAGTAAGTAGGCCTATTGCTCATGATGATGTAAGGTTTAGAGTGGAGTTAATTCATATTTGAAAGTCGAAAGGCTCATAATTCAATACAATTTATATAAGTTAATTACTAAAAATGTATTTACAATGTCTAGTCAGTTAATCATTTATATATCTATGTTGTATCACGATTAGTTAAATGTTTACGTGTTTACATATTTAACACAGTCAGGATATTCTGTTAAACTGCCTCTCAGATCCAAAGCTCAGATCCCCTCACGTTTACCTCAGTCAAAGTTCTCGCTTCTGATTGGTTAGTTTAGTCACGTGGAAATCCGAACAAGGAAGTGAGTGGTGTTCAGTAAAGTACCGCTTGAGAAAGTTATCATCCTGCTGTTTAATATATATGTTTATATATATATATATATATATATATATATATATATATATATATATATATATAGAGAGAGAGAGAGAGAGAGAGAGAGAGAGAGAGAGAGAGAGAGAGAGAGAGAGAGAGAGAGAGTAATCCAGCACATACCGAGCATTAATCAGAAGATATAGAATACGGTAGGAAAACCCCCGATATGCGGAGTAAGCCACGGCCGAAACCACGGAGTTAGACAGCGCCCGGGAACTCAGCCAAGGCGACCGTGGAGGCGGAAACATGAATAAACAAAACACAGCCCTAAAAAGACAACTCAACTTCGGAGGGTTTGGGAGCTCCGGCTGGGTTGAAACACACTGATCCCTCTGCCGTAATGGACCCGGATGAAGTCTCATTTAGTGTTAGAAAAATGTATATATATGTTATCATTGATGAATGATTATATTGCATTCTGTAATACACTGTGTATTCTGTTAAACACTGACCATACTTAATTCACACTTTGCACCAAGAGACATTTGAAGGGAGCCTCATGAGAAGATTAAGCTGGCAAACACACGAACATATCCTCTCACTGTTTAGGTCAAAGTGACATATCGTCCAGCTCCTTCTTAAGGGAGCTACTACAGCTGTGTCGACGCGAGCATGCGCGTTTGCTCCTAGAGTAAGGGAAGTTACCATAGCAATAAACTTTGTATCACTTCACTGTGTGTAACTTTATTATAGTATAATCCTTAAAGTTTGCTACGATGTGGGCACATTTGTAGCTCACGCCCATGAGCTGTCGAAGCATGTGACTTTTTCAATAAAGCACTGTAAGAAGGAGAGGTTCGTTGGAGATTAAAGGTGGTGTCCTGTTGAGATACGAACCTCTCCCGTTGCAAGTAAAAGAAACTGCAGTATCTGTTTGTGATCTTTTTGTGCTGTGTGTTTTATTACAAAAAAGGGTTTTTAAACCCAACATTTAGCGCCACAGGGAGTCGGCGGCGGGAACCAGCTGAGCAGATGAGAGTGGGGCCGGGCGGCGATTAGTTGCTGACATCGAGGCAACGTCCACACGAACATGCAGACGTGAGTGGATAACTTGCTGGATGAAATAGAGCTGCCAGGTACTACAGTTCGTATCCGCGTGTGTCCACCATAGACAGTTAAAGTTGTCCACCGTTGCGTGAAAAGCTGCTTGACAGGAGCCAGTGCGAGAGACAAATTCCTCTGGGATAGGCATCAGCTGTTGAGCGCTTTGCCTGTAACGAAAACTGAACAGCACAGGGAGAACATATTTAAGCAGAGCTGTAATGCTGTGATTGGTCCTTGAATTTCGTGGTCATGTCTGATTGGTTTAAGTGAAAGTATTGCTTCTAAACAGCTGATTTGATTTACGGAGAAAGAGTAATGATTGGGTTAATGACGTCTTGCTGAAAGAATTTGCGCTGAGCTTCATTAGTCCTGAAAGAGGTTTCAAAGCAGCCAAAGCTCTCCTACAAGACCACGTTGGCAATGAAACAAAGATTACAGCAGCTTATATTGAATAGGTGCTCATTTGCCTGTTGTTAAGGCTGAAAATGTGTCTTTACGCCAGGATTACGCCTTATTCCTGCGTGGATGCAACAACGCAATGTCTGATTTGCAGGACATGAGAGAACTTGACATGTCTGCAAACCTCAAAGTTGCCATTTCAAAACTTCCTTATAAACTGAAAGAACGATTCCGAAGCATTGCATGTGATGTTTGCGAAAAGCAAAAGCGCAAACCAAACTTTAGTGACGTTGTGCAATTTGTGGAACATCAAGTCAAGATTTTGTCTGATCCAGTTTTTTTTCAGATCTTCAAACCAGTGAAAGAGGAATGCATATCAAAAAGGATATGGATACAGAAAAACCAAAAAGGAGACGTGACAACTTCACTAAAAATGTCTATGCTACCAATAAACTACAACATGAGGAGAAAAAAGTAACCAAACAGAATTACATACAGAGCAGTATCAATTGTTTGTTCTGTTTACAAGGTCACTTTCTGGATGAATGTCATCAATTTGCCATGAATAGCCATCGTGAAAAAATCAACTTCTTAAAGGAAAAAGGAGTTTGCTTTGGGTGTCTCAACACTGGCCATTTGAGCAAAAATTGTGGAAAGTGCATAACCTGTGAGAAATGCAAACGGAGTCATCCAACAACTTTACACCTTCACGTCAAAAGAAAATTGGACAAGTCAGTGAGCACCAATGGCCTCAACTCCTGTAAACCCGAACAAACTGCAAACTCAACTGTAGCTCAAACATTTGGAAGCCAAACTGGGGCCGGTAGTAATGAAGACTACCAATCCTTCCAGTTCAGGTGAAAGCAAGAAGGGGCAACAAAGTGATTCAGACCTATGCCTTTTTAGATCAATTTCTACATTTTTCACTGAAGCCTTGATGCGAAAGCTAAACCTGACTGGGAAAAAAATCAAGGATATGTTTGTTAACAATGAGCCCCAAGACATCTGTGTCAACATACATTATGAAGGAGCTTGAAATATCTAGCCTTAATGGAAAAAGGTACCACAGTCTTCCAAATGTCAATACACAAAAAACAATGCAAAGGAATACAACAAACGTTGTTAATTGGTACTAACGCTTCAAAGTTGCTGGAACCGTGGGAAGTTGTTAACAGCCAAGGAGATGGACCTTTTGCCATTAAGACCCTACTGGGGTGGGTTGTCAATGGCTCATGTGGGGATTGGAAAGGCAACCTTAATGATGATGACTCATGTTGCCACCGTAAATAAAGTATCTGTCGAATCACTTGGGCTGCTATTAGAGAAGTGGTACGAACATGATTTTAATGAAAGAGATGCTGAGGACAAAGAAGAAATGTCAAGAGAAGATTCAAAATTCATTGAAATTATGGAACAATCTGTGAAATTGCAGGATGGACATTACGGTTTAAAACTGCCATTCAAAAACAAAGATGTGATAATGTCAAACAACCGACGTGTTGCTCAACAGCGCCTCATCGAAATTAGAAAGAAAATGGAAAGAAATGAAAAGTTCAAGCAAAAGTACACAAAGTTTCTTGAGGATGTTATCAGCAATAGTCATGCTGAAAAGGTCCAACAGGATGAATTATGTTGTGGTGAAGACACTGTGTTTTACATTCCACATCATGGTGTTTACCATCCACGCAAAGGCAAGTTGCGGGTTGTTTTTGACTGTGGAGCTGAGTTCAAAGGAACCTCCTTAAATGAGCAACTTTTGCAAAGCCCGAACCCAGAGCCATAGAGATAGTAAGAGTTGCGACACTCGTTGATCTCGCTAGCGGGGTGGTCACGTGGTTCATGTAAGCCTGTATAGTTCCAAACACAGGCAGCGCTGTCATGTTCTACTATGGGACTGACAGCAGCGATTGCGATATTGAATGGTAAATATAAATAAAAACACATACCCATGTACTTGTTTGATTATTATTGCATATTTTGTAAATGTCAGTTTTACATTTAGTAGGGTGACAACTGAAAGCTAAGTATAGATATGTTTTTAAGTTTTGGAGGGCAAGCTTCACGTCCTTGTTAGCATGGGTAGAACTAGGCTAATGTCTTTAGCGGCTTAACCTTAACCTTACTACATCGGTTTTTAAATCAAAGATGATTAAAGATGTTATTTTTTAGCAACAGTCCATTCAGCATTTAGTTGCCAGCCCACTTCTTCTGATGAGGGAGGAGTTTACCACACAACCATGATCATTTTAAGAGTGGTAAAATATGAAAAGGGTTATAAGTGTTAGCAGATGAGATAATGGTTAACTTAGAAGACTTAAGGTTGATGTCGATTCCTGTAGATCTGTAAATGATCTGTAAATGAGCTCTGTGTACGTATCTCCGCCACGCTGAGGGCAACACTGAACAGCGGGGTTAGCGTGAGTAATGCTAAAGTACATGTATTGGCAGAATTATCTCATAACAATGTATGCTGACTGTTTAAATAAGCTATGTCCATTTGCATGTTTTCTGCCTAATTTAGAGGGGAGATATATGCAAGTTGAAGTCCAGGTGTGTGTGTCTTGGAGCACAGGCTGCACACAAGTGAAAGTGAGTTAATTACATTTTTCTGAAAATTGTTTCTGTCAGGGTTGCTACAAGGTTTGGACCCAAACGCAGAGAGCAGGCAGGAGTTTGTTGAGCTTGAAGATTTATTAACAAAAAAAACAAACAAAAGAGTCCCAAGGAGGCAAAACTTACACGAGGAAAACAAACACAAGGAAAGCGAACCAGGAAGCAGGACAGAGTAGCCACGACAGGACAAGACGGGAC
Organism: Gymnocephalus cernua; assembly: GCA_023631565.1. NCBI lineage: Eukaryota > Metazoa > Chordata > Actinopteri > Perciformes > Percidae > Gymnocephalus > Gymnocephalus cernua. Next base: position 28,520,255 of record CM042438.1, on the reverse strand, counting down.
ACAACAGAAAACAGAATACAATGATCCGACACAGGACAAGGGAAACACAAAGACTAAATACAGAGGATAACGAGGAAACAAGAGGCAGGTGACACAAGGGCTGGGAAACAGGTGGAAAACATCAGACAATCACAAGAGCGGGAAAAACCAAAAGACAGGAAGTAAAACCAGACATGACTAGGGAGAAAAACCAGACTTCAAAATAAAACAGGAAACAAAATACAAAACAGACTACCAAAATAAGACAAAAACCCCAAAACCATAACAGTACCCCCCCCCAAGGGACAGATCCCAGATGTCCAAAAAACAGAGCAGAGAAAAAGGCAATCCAGGGAGGGCGGAGGGGGTCCGGAGGAGGGACAACAAAAAACCAACCCAGGGAGGGCGGAGGGGGTCCGGAGGAGGGACAACAAAAAACCAACCCAGGGAGGGCGGAGGGGGTCCGGAGGAGGGAAAAAGTCACTGGGCATAGGGAACAGAGGGCCCTGGGGCACAGGGAACAGAGAGCCCTGGGGCACAGGGAACAGAGAGCCCTGGGGCACAGGGAACAGAGAGCCCTGGGGCACAGGGAACAGAGAGCCCTGGGGCACAGGGGACAGAGAGCGCTGGGGCACAGGAGGCAGAGAGGCGGAGAGGCCCAGGGGAAACAGAGGGCCAGAGAGGCCTGAGGGAAAACCAGAGAACCACTAGGGACAGGGAGCTGAGGGAGGCCTCGGCAAGAGGGGAACTCCCAGGCAGCTGGCGGCAAAGATGGAGCCCCTCAGGGGGCAGAGCAAGATGTCGAGGGCTCCGAGGCGGTCTGCAGCGACGGCGAAACCCCTCAGGCGGCAGAGCAGGACGTCGAGGGCTCCGAGGCGGTCTGCAGCGACGGCGAAACCCCTCAGGCGGCAGAGCAGGACGTCGAGGGCTCCGAGGCGGTCTGCAGCGACGGCGAAACCCCTCAGGCGGCCGAACTGGACAGCGAAGGTGGAGCCCCTCAGGCGGCCGAGCAGGACGTCGAGGGCTCCGAGGTGGCCTGCAGCGAAGGCGATATCCCCCAGGTGACCGGCGGCAAAGGCGGAGCCCCTCAGGCGGCCGAGCAGGACGTCGAGGGCTCTCTCCCTCTGGAGGCCGGCGGCGAAGGCGATATCCCTCTGGAGGCCGGCGGCGAAGGCGACATCCCTCTGGAGGCCGGTGGCGAAGGCGATATCCCTCTGGAGGCCGGCGGCAAAGGCGACATCCCTCTGGAGGCCGGTGGCGAAGGCGATATCCCTCTGGAGGCCGGCGGCGAAGGCGATATCCCTCTGGAGGCCGGTGGCGAAGGCGATATCCCTCTGGAGGCCGGCGGCGAAGGCGACATCCCTCTGGAGGCCGGTGGCGAAGGCGATATCCCTCTGGAGGCCGGCGGCGAAGGCGATATCCCTCTGGAGGCCGGCGGCGAAGGCGATATCCCTCTGGAGGCCGGCGGCGAAGGCGACATCCCTCTGGAGGCCGGTGGCGAAGGCGATATCCCTCTGGGGGCCGGCGGCGACGAAGATCTCCCTTCTGAGGTCGGGCAGGCGAAGGGTCAGCTGGGGAGCCAGACGACGAGTCGGCTGAACTGGAGACAGGCGACGAGTCAGCTGGGCTGGAGACAGGCGACAGGTAAGTCGGACCGATGATAGGCGCAGAAGTCGACCGGATCGCCGACAGGACACGGGGGGCCGGCGTCGGCCGAACCGCCGACTGGACATGAGGAGCAGGTGTCGGCCGAACCGCCGACTGGACACGAGGGGCAGGTGTCGGCCGAACCGCCGACTGGACACGAGGGGCAGGAGTCGGCCGGACCGCCGACTGGACACGGGGGGCAGGAGTCGGCCGGACCGCCGACTGGACACGGGGGGCAGGAGTCGGCCGGACCACCGACAAAACATGAGGGGTCAGAATCTCAGGGAAGCCGCTAGCCGGCCGGGGTAGAAGGAGGCTGCTAGCCGGCCGGGAAGCAAGGGACTCTGGGGGCTCGCTAAACGGCCGAGACACAGGGAACTCTGGGTGACCGCTACACGGCCGGGACTCTAGGAACTCTGGGGGGCCGTTACACGGCCGGGACTCTAGGAACTCTGGGGGACCGCTACACGGCCGGGACTCTAGGAACTCTGGGGGACCGCTACACGGCCGGGACTCTAGGAACTCTGGGGGGCCGCTACACGGCCGGGACGCTAGGAACTCTGGGGAGCCGCTACACGGCCGGGACGCTAGGAACTCTGGGGAGCCGCTACACGGCCGGGACTCTAGGAACTCTGGGGGGCCGCTACACGGCCGGGACTCTAGGAACTCTGGGGGACCGCTACACTGCCGGGACTCTAGGAACTCTGGGGCGCTGACCAAGGGCAAAGTCTCTGGAGCGCTGACCAAGGGCAAAGTCTCTGGAGCGCTGACCAAGGGCAAAGTCTCTGGAGCGCTGACCAACCAAGTCTCTCGGGCAGTCTCTGGAGCGCTGACCAAGGGCAAAGTCTCTGGAGCGCTGACCAACAAAGTCTCTCGGGCAGTCTCTGGAGCGCTGACCAACAAAGTCTCTGGAGCGCTGACCAACAAAGTCTCAGGGGTGCTGGGCACCGTCAGCGTAGACTCTGGGAGAAGCGTCAGCGTAGACTCTGGGAGAAGCGTCAGCGTAGACTCTGGGAGAAGCGTCAGCGTAGACTCTGGGAGAAGCGTCAGCGTAGACTCTGGGAGAAGCGGCAGCGTAGACTCTGGGAGAAGCGTCAGCGTAGACTCTGGGAGAAGCGTCAGCGTAGACTCTGGGAGAAGCGTCAGCGTAGACTCTGGGAGAAGCGTCAGCGTAGATTCTGGGAGAAGCGTCAGCGTAGATTCTGGGAGAAGCGTCAGCGGAGACTCTGGGAGAAGCGTCAGCGGAGACTCTGGACGGCTGGACGTCAGCGGATACTCTGGACGGCTGGACGTCAGCGGAGACTCTGGACGGCTGGACGTCAGCGGAGACTCTGGACTGCTGGACGTCAGCGGAGACTCTGGACGGCTGGACGTCAGCGGAGGCTCTAGACGGCTGGACCTCAGCGGAGACTCTGGACGGCTGGACGTCAGCGGAGGCTCTGGACGGCTGGGCGTCAGCGGAGGCTCTAGACGGCTGGACCTCAGCGGAGACTCTGGACGGCTGGACGTCAGCGGAGGCTCTGGACGGCTGGGCGTCAGCTCAGGCACAGGTTCACAGAACAACAAGGGCTCGGGTCCGCTGGACAGCTTGGGCTCAGGTCCGCTGGACAACAGGGGCTCGGGGCCGCTGGACAGAGGTTGAAGCGGGGAATGGCGTCGGGAGCCATGTTGACCCCTCCTCCGTCTAAGGCCTCCACGAGTCCCAGGAAAAATAGCCAGACGGGTACCTTCAAAGGACTGTTTATAGTCTGGGGTGCCCACAGAACCGATGGCAGTAGGACAGTCTACAGACAGGAGTACAGGGGAGCTGCCAGAAAGCGCAGTAGACCCTTGCTTCCCAGTTAGAAGGCTAGTTGCTTTGGCCTCAGTCAGTCTAGCACACTTAGCCATATATTGGAATATAGACAAAAAAGTCTCTGGCTCTCTTCCAGGTGGAGAAACAAGACTAGGAGAAGTGGGCAGAGAAACCGGTTGGGTGACAAACATTGCACCTGAAGCCACGGTGTTAACTGGCGGAGACACAGGCCTGCTAGTGGGTGAGCCATGGAGGAAGCTATCCAACCTCTTCTTAACGGTGTTTAGGTGTGGAACAAAATGGCTCACCCAAGGTCTTTCACTGAACCACAGCTGCTGCTTAGAGATCCTCTCCCGCACAGGGGCACGCCGATCAGGTCTAGAGTTCAAAAGGCTCTGTACAGTTTGCTCGAACTCAGTAACTTTCTCCTCAAAAAGTTGCCTCTCTGCTGGGTCCATGTTATGGTCGGATCATTCTGTCAGGGTTGCTACAAGGTTTGGACCCAAACGCAGAGAGCAGGCAGGAGTTTGTTGAGCTTGAAGATTTATTAACAAAAAAAACAAACAAAAGAGTCCCAAGGAGGCAAAACTTACACGAGGAAAACAAACACAAGGAAAGCGAACCAGGAAGCAGGACAGAGTAGCCACGACAGGACAAGACGGGACACAACAGAAAACAGAATACAATGATCCGACACAGGACAAGGGAAACACAAAGACTAAATACAGAGGATAACGAGGAAACAAGAGGCAGGTGACACAAGGGCTGGGAAACAGGTGGAAAACATCAGACAATCACAAGAGCGGGAAAAACCAAAAGACAGGAAGTAAAACCAGACATGACTAGGGAGAAAAACCAGACTTCAAAATAAAACAGGAAACAAAATACAAAACAGACTACCAAAATAAGACAAAAACCCCAAAACCATAACAGTTTCTGAATTGTAAGAATGTTTGTGAGAGAATATGTGGTTAAGAAGGTATTTTTATATTTCTCATGCAATTGAAGTATTTTATTTGGAAGTGACTATGAGTTGTGTGGCTTAACAAATGTACTTAACAAATGTTTTTTTTAAATTTTCTTTATTTAGAGAGGGGCCACTACTGTTGTCTAGAGTTAACTAACATCTGAGGTTCAGTTTAATGAAGTTGAACAATGTAAGTTAAAGCCTGGGTACCAGTGTTCATCAAGTGCTAAAGAGAACTGTTAAAGCTGATGGTTTTGTCAGACAAGGAATTAGGGAAAAGTTATCATTCAGTTTGGTTGTACCTATAATTGTTCTAAATCCTCAAAAAGAAAAAATACAGTATTAACGCTGTTCTTTATTAAGCTCAGTCGGGGAATAAAAACCCACAAAAAGTAATTTTATTTGTGTTCGGTCTCATCATTCTTGAGCAGGCCACATAAGATTTACTGCTGGCACCACTGGTTATAAAATCCTTCAGCCAATGCAGATTCTACTGCCTAACATCCACATGCTGCAAAGTAGGATGCAGCATGTAAAGCTGGAGCCAGGAGTTTTTGGGGAAGTGTTTGAGATGCTGAGTGTTTTGAAAAAATGAATAAGAGCAACAAAGTAGAGCCAGGGGGTATCAATAAATAAAACAAAGTTAGTCATGAGTGGAAAAAGAACAACACATGTGTGAACAGGTGTGCTGTGTATCTTACTTGAAAAACAAGAACAAAGTGAAGAAACGGGGGAATAGTATAAGTGATTAATAAACCAAAAGAATCCTCCACATATATCAGGCTGGGGTTAAGGATTCAATTAAAGTGCATCATGGCTGAGAGGAAGGTAAACAACAAGACTCAGACTAAGAAGACAATTTCAACACAGTAGACCTCCTCACCTAAGGTCTTAACATCTAGGCCACTGCCAAACATCTTACTGTTTGCCATGGATGTATTTGGCCTCTCCATTCCCGGCACACCGTCTGCAACCTCCAGTCACCTCTTCTTTCAGCAGCCAGCAGTCGCCACCAGCAGTTGCCGCCAGCAGCTACTACCAGCAGTCGCCACCAGCAACCGCCATCAGCAGCCGCAGCCAGCAGTTGCCACCAGCAGTCGTTGCCAACACCAGCTAGGGCTGCTCGAATATGGAAAGAAATATGATCATAATTATTTCGGTCAATATTGAAATCACAATAATTTAATGATTACTTATTGACTTATGGAAATACGTTGCAATTATTGAACTTAAAAAAGTTAAATCAACAGTGAAATAAAACTGTGAAATTTGCCTTAATACTTTTTCAAATTAAACATATGTCATTGTCTTACATCACTTACTGATGTTTTTGTGTGGAATAATTTGTATTCATACATGTAATCCAACAGCCCTTTCAATGGTATAATTAAACAAACGCAACCTTATTTCTACTAGCTTGCATCAGACACATAGTACTCAGCTGACTAGCTAACACCATCAGGTTCAGAAAATATAACCTAAATAAAATCCATCCTTAATCAACCGTAATGATCCTAGTAATCCAACATCAATAACTAACTAAATAAAAGTTGTCATAGATTCACTACTGAACTTCGTAATTGTTGGTGTAGCGATACCTTCACAGCTTGCGAAGTCGAGCTAACAAACTAGCAGGCAATTGGTCGTATATAGCTAGCTAATAACGCTGTGCACATACAAATAAAGATCGGTATATGCATCGCAAAGGGCCTCTGATAAAATATAGAGAGTTGACAATTCAAAAGAGGTAGCTATTTAATCAAGTTACCCCTGGAGATACCTTTACAGCTGGTGAAGTCAAGCTAACAAACGAGCTAACAAACTAGCAGGCAATCGGTCGTCTACCAAGATAACTAATATATATAATTACGCTGTGCTGTGCAGACAGTTCACAATTGAAAAGAGGTAGCTATTTAATCAACTTACCTCAGAAGGGAGGATGAGAGACAAGATGGCGCCTGTGTTTGGCTATGCATCGGTCACTTCTCTGCTCTCCCATATATTTGTAATTTCCCTCGGGATTTTCCTTGTGTCAACTCTATCAACCACCAGTTATGTCTCTGCAATGATACAGTATGATCGGCCGCGTTGCTCAATATTAAGGCACATATGCAGGACTTTTGTATTACCTCGGACAGATTTTCTGAGTTTTTCCCTCCAAAACTGGAGTGCCACGCATCATTGCCGGAATACCTGTTGCTTACCCGACGCCGTGGCAAGAGAAGGAAGCGGGAATTCAGGGCTGGGGTCCAAGTCTGGAGGAGAAAGTGGCGATCCCGTGGATTTTCATCTGGACCAAACGGATCCAATGCTCCGAGGAGTGAGCGGTGCCTGAGGCTGGTTCCGGTCTGGGAGTCCAATCGAGACGCGGTCCGTGTGTCATCGCCTGTGCGGAGCACCGACGACCTGATCTTCCCCTCCCGGCCTGCTTGCCATCGCACGCCCCGCCAGCGTGTCCTGTGCCCGGTTACCTGTCTGACGGATCATGCCACCCAGCATGTCCCAGGCCAGCCCCTGTCACGCACGCGCTCTACCAGGATGGCACTTCTCAATGCGTGCTCCATTGCGAGCAAGGCTTTTATCTTGAATGACCTTTTCACTAAGGAGAACTTGGATTTTCTGTTCATTATGGAGACATGGCAGCGAGAAAACGAGCACTTTCATCTTAAAGAACTATGCCCCCCCGGACTGCTCCGTGTTTGGGACTCCTCGGCTGGCATGCCGTGGAGGCGGACTTGCGCTGGTCTTTCGGGATTCTTTCTGCTGCAGTTTGATGGTCACCGCTTCGTTCAACTCCTTTGAGCTGCAGATGTGTAAGGTTGGGAAATTATACCCCTTTTACTGTGTTTTAGTTTACCAACCTCCTGGTCCTGCACGTGCATTTCTTGACAATTTCTCTGAGTTTTTAACGACTATCATCAAACTAGATCGCGTTTTAGTCCTTGGGGACTTTAATCTGCATATTGACGATCCCTCTTGTTCGATTGCAGCTGATCTGTTGACTATTATGGATTCTTTCAATTTTGTACAGCATGTTTCTGGCCCCACGCATAAAAAAGGCCACACGTTAGATCTGGTTTTCTCTTATGGCCTAAACATTGATAATCTGAGTGTTGACGATTTTCAAATTAGTGAACATTGCTGTATTTCTTTTAATTTGTCACTTACCACAATGCCTACTGTTTGTAACGTTGTAAAACAAAAACGCATCATTAGTGAGAGAACACCTAGTGATTTCTCTGCCTCTTTTGACTCTCACTCCTTTGTTGAATGTGATGATGTTGATTCATTTGTGGAAAGTTTCAACAACCACTGTCTGTCAGTTTTGGATATGGTAGCGCCTGTTAAAAAGATTTCTGGGTCACAAAAAAAGGCCCTCCCTTGGATAAATGATAACATCTGTGGTTTTAGGAGAAAATGTCAGAAGACAGAGCGCCTGTGGAAAGCCACTAAATTAGAGGTACATAGACTCCATTTAAAAGACATGATGCTGGATCTGAATGAATTGATGAAGCAGGCTCGCTCATCTTATTTTTCTAACCTTGTGTCAGGAAATAAGAAAAATCCAAAAGTCTTGTTTGACACCATTGAGAATCTTACTGCACCTTCAGCTCCTTTTGTGCCGGTGTACACACAAGAGGACTGTAACAACTTTTTGTCGTTCTTTGTGAACAAAGTACATGACCAGTGTTAATTCTCCACTCATTAGTGTTTGTTCTACTGAGTTTTCACCTGTGTCATCTTGGTCGTCCTTCACTCCTGTCAGCCTACAGGATGTAAAGACTATAACAGGAAATATGAAACCGTCTTCGAGCCCCCCCGACAACAACTCTATTGTTGAAAACGTTTGATATTGTTCTGGTCCTATATACATGACAGAACCTTTAACATCGCTGTAAACAGTCTGATGTAACAAATTTGTCCTGCGGAGTGGCACAAGGGTCAATTTTGGGTCCTATTTTGTTTTTACTGTACATTTTGCCACTTGGTCAAATTATTGGTTGTTTCAAGGATGTATCATATCACCAGTTTATTACCAGTTGTATTGTTCCTTTAATGATGCTGAGTTTCATCGTTTGTTCCTAGAGTGTGTGTCCTCCATCAAAGACTGGCTTGCCAATAACTATCTGCAGATAAATTCAAACAAGACTGAAACGCTGATCTTTGCTCCAGACCATAAGATCACGCTGATCAAACAGCACCTTGGCTTCCTGGGCCCCTCTGTCAAACCCAGCCTCAGAAACCTGGGGGTTATGTTTGACCAGGGCATGTCTTTGGAGACACACTCAAAACGGCTCGTCCGAAATTGCTTTTATCATCTTAGAACCATCTCTAAAATTCGCAAATTGTTGTCAAAGAATGACCTGGAAATGATAATTCACGCTTTCATATCAACAAGGCTTGACTACTGTAACTCTGTGTTTACCTGTCTGAATATGTCTGCTTTGAACAACCTGCAAATTGTTCAAAATTCTGCTGCTAGACTTTTAACAGGTGCCCCTCGAAGGTCTCATATCACTCCAGTCTTGTCAGCTCTCCATTGGCTCCCTGTAAAATTCAGGATCAACTTTAAGATTTTAGTGCTGACTTTCAGGGCCTTAAACGGTCAGGCCCCACGGTATATCCGAGACCTTTTGAAGCCGTATTTCCCTAGCCGGACTCTTCGGTCCTCTGACCAAAAATTTGCTTGCAGTCCCTAAGACTCGTTATAAGACCCGCGGGGACCGGTCTTTTCAGTCTGTTGCTCCCAGACTGTGGAACGCCCTGCCCCTGTCCATGCGTCTGGCTGACTCTGTTGTCTCTTTTAAAAAGGATCTGAAAACTTGCTTATTTAGGAAAGCTTTTGGTTGATGGGTTCTCACTAGCGTCCCTTTCTTTTGATATATGTATATGCATTTTATACTGTTTGTTCTACCTATTCTGTTGTACAGCACTTTGTGATTTTATCTGTGAAAAGCGCTTTATAAATAAATTTTACTTACTTACTAAGTTACTCGACAGCCAGAAATGGAAATGAATGGAGTCCGACGCCGTAAATGGATTGTTTGGAAATATGCGAGACTGCATACCCCGGAAGTAGGCGGCAAAAAGCGCACAACGGAGTCCAATGGGAGTGTCGCCACTCTGTCTTTCTCTATCACTCTGCCCGAACCTTACAAGTTCCTTCATAGGAGTGCTCCTAAGGTTCAGACAAGAACCCATTGCCTTTATGTCTGATGTAAAATCCATGTTTTACCAAGTCAAGGTGGCAGAGGAAGACAAGGACTTTCTGCAATTCCTATGGTGGCCCAATGGAGATTTGACTAATGAAGATACAAAATACAGAATGACTGTACACCTATTTGGAGCAGTGTCATCTCTCAGCTGTGCATGCTACACTTTGAGGACTGCTGATGACCATCAAGGCAGCTTTCCAGATGAAATAGTTGACATTTTTCATAGAAATGTCTACGTGTACGAGCTGAAAAGCTCACCATCTGTGGAAAAAGCAATACAAATTGTTAAAGATCTTGGTGACCTTTGCCAGAAGGGAAGCTTTCATCTTTCACAGTGGATCAGCAACAATCGTGAAGTCCTGCAAGCAATTCCGGAGGACCACTCTAAAAAAGTGAGTGAGCTCAATTTGGACAGGGACCAACTACCGGAATGGAAAGAGCCTTGGGGCTCCAATGGTGTATGGAAAGTGACCCCTTCAACTTCCGCATGGACTGCAAAGAAAGGATGCAAACTCGACGGGGGATTTTATCAGTTGTTAGCTCAGTCTATGATCCCTTGGGGTACGTTGCATCAGTTACTCTTCCAGCCAAGCACATTTTTACAAGATTTGTGCAGAATGAACTGTGGCTGGGATGAAGAAATTCCGCAATTCCTAAGACAACAATGGATCAAATGGTTGACTGACCTTTTGATGTTCCAAGTGAACAGATGTTTAAAACCATGTGACTTTGGACCACCCGCCAACGCCCAATTGCACCACTTTGCTGATGCTAGTGAAGTAGGATATGGCATGGTAACATACCTGAGGTTACAGAATGAAGAAGGTGAGGTACATGTATCTTTCAATCTTGGAAAAGCCAGAGTGGCCCCACTAAAACCAGTAACCATCCCTCGTTTGGAGCTGCCGCTGTCTTGGCTGTTCGGGTAGACAAGATGGTAAGAGAAGAATTACAGCTTCAAATGGATGAATCCTTTTTCTGGACCGACAGCACCACAGTCTTGAAATACATCCACAATGAGAACAAAAGATTCCGGACATTTGTGGCCAACCGAATATCTGTCATTAGGGAAGCATCAAACACAGATCAATGGTGGTATATCCACACGTAACAAAACCCTGCAGATGATGCATCTAGAGGTGTGACAGTCCACAAACTTTTGAACAACAAGACATGGTTGTCAGGTCCAGAGTTCTTGTGGAAAGCAAAGGAAACATGGTTGCACTGCAAAGTGGAGCCCACTATTGATGAAGGTGATCCAGAGGTCAAGAAGGAGATCTCTGCAAATGCTATAAGTTTACAAAACAACAGTGCAACCAGTCAGCTGATCGTGTATTACTCTGATTGGAAGAGACTGAAAACTGCAGTAGCATGGATATTGACAATCAAGAAGGCTCTACTGGAATTGAGTCAAAAAAGAAAGGAGCTTTAGTTGCATACTCCTCTGGATCTCAATTACATTGATCTGGAAATGTCGAAGGCCAGAGGCTTAATGGGACAAGATTTGTCAACTGATGACCTGTCAATGGCAGAAAGTGCTATCATCCGCTTCTGCCAAAGGGAAAGATTTAATGATGAGATTTTGGAAAATCTGTGAAAAAGAGTAGTCCCATCTACAAGCTCAACCCTGTTGTAGGAGATGGACTGCTGAGAGTTGGTTGAAGGCTGTCCAGGGCTGCTATACCAGAAGAAAGCAAACACCCAATTATCCTGTCAAAAGATCAGCACATCTCAATGTAAATTCTCTGACATATCCATGAACAGTTAAGGCATGGGGGGAGAAATCACATCCTCTCCAGGTTGGGGGGGAAATATTGGATCACACACGCCAATGCAGCTGCAAGAAAAATCTTGTCAAGTTGTGCTTTTTGCAAGCGTCACAAAGGAAAAATGTGTGATGAAATGATGGCTGACCCGCCCAAAGAAAGAACTACTCCAGGCTTACCTCCATTCACAAATGTCGGGGTGGATTACTTTGGGCCAATTGAGGTAAAGCACTATTATTTTGTTTGATTAGTTTAGCTGTTTATTTAAAATAAACAGATCGTCATATCCAACTTAAAGTTTGAACTCCTGGACGCGTTAATTACCGACCAAACAAAAGAACAAATGTGCGCCAACACAAGGCTTCTCACTAAGTCAAATAGATGGTCTCACACCTGTTACCCATTTTCTTAAGTGTCCTCACTCACATACAGGATTCAGTTTTTAAAATTCTCACTCTTACATATAGAGCATTACATGGTCAGGCACCTGCATATGTGGCTGAACTGCTTCATTCATTTTGGCCAGGTCGCTCTCTTAGGTCTAATATCTTGAAAGTAGGATTGCTCATTCTGTCAAGCAGGAAATATCTATCAGAATGGCCTACCTCCTCTATTAATGTGGTTAAAGGTAGGGTAGCTCATTATTTCAGGTAGTAAATATCTATCAGAATGGACTACTTACTCTATAAATGTATTTAAAAGTAGGGTAGCTCATTTTGTCAAGTAGAATATATCTTTCAGAATGGCCTCCTTCCTCTATCAATGTAGTTTCAGTTACTGTCTGTTAGCCACTGGCGTCGGACCCTCTGCCCCCACCCTTACAGTCTGCTGTTTCTGTGGACTCTTGTTAAAATCAGATACAGACCTACCTTTTTAGACACGTTTGGTTGACCCGTCTGCACTTTGTTTTTTACAGTTACACTTTATGTGCAGTTGTGTTTTTTTATATGTATTATGTTCTCTTGTATGTTTTTTATGTCTCGTAAAGCACTTTGTGAAGACTGTCCATAAAATATGCTTCATAAATATGTTTTACTTGATTACTTGCTTGCACACTTAGATTGTGGGGTGCAGAATTGTCCAATATGAATTCATTTGAATGCAGGAATGATGGGCTTCTTACTGGCATCTTGAGACACTGAGCTCGTACTATGGGATTTCTTAAATCCAGATTTTCAACAGGAACTTGTGTATTGTGTTGCATACCTCTACTGGAGTATTGTGGTCATAAATCAGATACCAAGGCCGTGGTCTCGGGGGCTGTCTGACCAGGTAATGGTCTGGAGGATAAGGATGAAATGTTTGTCTCCCCTTCAAATCTCTGGAGTCTGCGGGCCTCACCTCCATTGTCTCCATACATTTGCCCAGAGCCATGTCCTCGATGGTGGAGAAGTGGGTACATTCCCCAGTATTAAACCCTGTGACAAATCTCCGCAGTGCTTCCTTACTGAGGACATAACCTGCTCCTCCACTCATGTAACCTTGTCTGATGAAGAGGGTAAACCTTCTGCCCAGGTAGAACGGCTTTTCAGGATCATATTTGGACAAGATGTAGCGTAGATTCTCCACAACCACGAAGGTGTCATCGTCCGCCTTCAGGAACCAGTCTGCTTGGTCCAGGTGGTGCTGGGGGACGTACTGAAAGGCTCGGATGGTCTTCCAGTACAGGTTTTCCCTCCCCTCGCTCATGTTCAGCTCCACAGTGGGGAAGTTAATTTTGACGGAGCTCCTGTACAGCACTTCCCTGATGTGCTTGGTGCGAGATTCCAAGTTCTTGGGGCCCGTCATGATCCAGCACAAGATCCGTTTTGTGTGAGGGGAATTATCTGCCGAGCTCTTGTTCTTAACTGGAAACATGTCAGAACAAAGTATCAGAAATGTGCTGCATGGAAATTTGAGTCCTGTGTGTTTAAGACCTAAGGTTTATCAGTACAGTACACTAGGACTTGTCCAAAGTGACTTCATAAGTAGGGGAGAGACCGGGGATAGTTGTAACATGGGTCCGTCTTAACACGTCCAATTTCTCCAAACCAGATTCACTCTAAACATACTCTGTTTATTCCTTATTACACGTGAAGAAGCAGAACCCTTAACCCAATGTTTCAACCTAACCCAAGCAAAAATGTTGGTTGTATTTATGTATTACTTTTTAAAATTTCAGTATTGGAAAAGAAAGACGGACCAAGGAGTCCCTCTCAATGCATACACACAAAAATATTATGCAAAAAAAGTAATTTAAAGGGGTGATAGAATGCAAAACGATTGTTACATGTGCCTCTTGTCTCTCTCTCTCTCTCTCTCTCTCTCTCTCTCTCTCTCTCTCTCCATCCCTCCTCCCTCTGCCTGTTGCACACCTGAGCGTAATCAGTGCTCAGGTAGAGTGGGGGAGGTGATAAGAAGGCAGAGAGTGAAGGGACACATGTACATGGAGAGCACTCCAGCAGCACACCAGTGAGGAGTCTTCTCCTCATCTTTTTTTTCTCCACAACAAGCAGGTTTGTGTTTTCCCTATCCCCATGCACATTTAGGTGCTGGAGTTTTGTTATTTTACTTTATTGTGTTAGTTTGGGCTGGAGGTTACCGGTAGTTCAGTTATTCGTCTTTTTGTTTGTTTTAGGATTAGTTTTTTTTTAGGTAGTTTAGGGGGAGACGCGGGGAGCAATGGCCCACTGCGAGTCAGTCTAAAAATGTCATTGATTTTGGTGGTTTGCGTAACTTGTTATTGCTGGAAGAATTTAAGAACTGCTTACCAGACAAAATTGCCACTTATATTAATGAACAGAAGGTATCTGGCGCAGCTGTCTTAGCTGATGATTATATCCTCACACACAGATACACCTTTGAGAAATCTCACCTGTCGTTTGAACGTGGTGTTTCTGTAGCCAAATCTTTTACTTTTCCTGTTAAATCAAACTCTCAGGACGAGACTAAAGCTAACGGTAAGGAATTTGCGGACACTAAAGACAGACCAGTCTGTTTTTACTGTAAAAAGCGTGGCCACACCATAAATCACTGTTTTGCCTTGAATAAACGAAATAGGTCTCCAAAGGCAGTAAATCTGATGAAAACAGAATATTTGCCTGCACAACAGTCTTTGCCTAGACAGTCCACTTCAGCTCTACCTGATCTTGATATGTATGCTCCCCAAGGTCCCTGTTACCATCCTGAGGGATAGTGCAGCCTCACAGTCAGTCATTCTGGAAGGCTGACAGTTTCATGGCTGATTCTGACTTTCTAGCTTCCTTGATGGCAATCTCTTCTCCCGCTCCACCTCTATCGATAGTCACTCCTGTGGCGTCGGCGGTTTCCTCTCCCGATAAGGAGCCTAGCTCTAAAGTGTGCATGTCACGGGAGCAGCTGATTGTTGAGCAAAAACATGATTTGTCATTAACTTCTTGTTTTCAGGGCCAGCGATTTGCTATAGGCGAACTAGGCAACTGCCTAGGGCGTCAAATGTGTTGGGGGCACCGTGTCGCCCTTAGGTCTAATAATAGAATTAGAACGAGAAGCAAAATAAAACATGTTTATTAAACATGATCATCCTAGGGCGCCCCCTCTGCCACACGTTTACTTGTCAACCTGCAACACACGGAGCTCTGAAGCAGACCTGTGCGTCGCTTAGTGTCCACTCTTGCTGTAAAAATAGAGATGAGCAGCGCGCCTTCCGTGGTCTGTGCAGCTTCAGGTTTATAATGGACGCGCTCTGCTGTGGAGATGCTGCGGCAGATGTGTCACATTTGTGCTCCGTGTATTTCTGCTGTATAGTTTCAGTTTTCCACCTCCGATGTAGAGCAGCGTACAGCCACTTCCCTAAACTTTGTGTCATTCAGAGACCAGAGACCCAAACGGGGCTCTGGGTCTGTCAGAAGGTCTGAGATCTATCGCATCAGCAGAGCAATCACGTAATACACAGCAGACTATGGTGCAGGTAGATTATTTTCTGAAATATTGTGACTGTATTCTTGTAATAGTCTATTATCACTTTATGTTTCTCAAAATATCACGACTCAGAGAGCACAGATGAGATATATTTTGAATGTGCACAAAGTTTTGAACATGAGCAGAAATCTTGCTCAAACACATCTGAAATGTTAGTCCAGGGGTTTATTAATCCATTAAAATGAATATAATTGAGTTGAATAATTGTCATATGCACATTTAAAGAGGTTACTTCCTCGACAAAAGAGCAAAAGACGAGGGAGGGGTAGACTATGCCTATAGGCTACATGTGTGCTGACTCGGATATAATTAGAAAAGTCGATCTACAGGAGAATAAATAGATGAAAGCAATACAGAATACCTGAGCTCATTACTGCAATATATTCCATTATGTTTTTATATTTGGATTGTAATCTACTGTATTTTTCCCTTTACATAAAGATATTTCCAGCATACACTAATTCAGAAAAAGGTAGAAATAGGGGCATAAAAATTTACCAGAATGCAGGAAATTAAGTGTTTAATGCTCAAAATGTTCAGGGGGAGGACCCCCAGAACCCCTCCCCATTATAAGTCACTGTGCACACGAATCTGGAAACAAACCCTGTCCTTTGGGTTGCCAGGCCAGTTATAATTAGACCAAATGTTGGTGCCATCTAATTTACATGGAAGCTGGAAACCTAAATGAACATACATTGCTACTTTATTGCTGAGACAGCGGTGGAGATCTGGCAATGAGAGAAATCCCAACGAGCCTTCGAGTTGATGTCAGATCTCAGACATTTTATACATTGTTTGTCTGTTATTCCAATACTAAATTCAATTCTGAGACTTTTTTTTATGCGAGAAATCACCTATGTATAGAGCTCGAATCAGCCGTTTTGTCCTTGTGGACCCTCTGCCTTGTTTCTGATGTATTCGTACATCCCGCACAAACACAATAGTTTACCATTTTTGCTAGGTCTCCAACTGCTAGCCTACTAGCCGTTAGACTAACGGTAACTCTAATGTTGGAGTCCGTCTTCTGACGTCACACGTGTTTAGGGGCAGCTGTGGCTCAGTGGTAGAGCGGTTGCCTGCCAATCGGAAGGTTGGTGGTTCGATCTGCAGTCCCATGTCGAAGTGTCCTTGGGCAAGATACTGAACCCCAAGTTTCCCCTGATGCTGCGCATCGGAGTGTGAATGTTTATCTGATGAGCAGGTACGGCAGCCTCGGCCTTGTACGGCAGCCTCGGCCACAGTGTATGAATGTGTGTGAATGGTGGATGGTTCCTGTACTATGTTAAAGGGCTTTGAGTAGTCGTTGACTAGAAAAGCGCTATATAAATACAACCATTTACATTTACACCCGCCTAGTGGAAGGGAGGGGGAGTGCTCAAAACCACTGTAAAAAGTACCAACTTTTCATATTATATTCAGCATTTTGTTATAAAAAGCCATACAAACAATGGTGGGCGGCTCTAATCTTTGTTTAATAAACACATTGCTTAACTTCATGAAAAATTTAACCTGCAATTTACACAGTTGTCATTTCAGGCAAAGAGTGCAACCCTCCTCCTCCCCTTCCACCTCCGGTCTCCATCGCACACGGCTCCCTGGGCTTCCCTCCGGCTGACTGCTCCCGTTGGTCCAGTATTCGGGGCTCCCTCACACCACCACCAGTGTCTAGACTCCATCAGGGGGATATCTTTGGCTTCCTACCCCCTTTAAATAAATAAATATTTCCAAATACCTGTACATGTCATATCGCATATGTACAATACATTTTGCATTTCTGCAACAAAGTCTCTCTTGATTGAAATGTATTAGCCAGAATGTATGCTTTCTTTTTCTTAAACGTAGGTTAAAATGGCTCCCATGGAGTGGAAGCCACGGACTGCAAAGAGGTCAGGGGAAACAAAAAATCATTTTGGAAGAGATCCCTCCCCGTGTTGTCCTGCAGGGAGATGAGACTTACAACATTCTGCTAAAAATGGGAAAACAAATCTTCTGGCCTGATGAGTGTGATCAAAGTGAATTCACCCTTTCCCATGCAGATGGTAGTAGGTGGACCAAGGTGGAATTATCTAAAGAGTTCAGGACTATTTCCAATATGACCACTTCTTGGAAAAGGACACTTTATGTTGGACGAATATAATTTGGTAATTTGGGTAATGTTACAATTAATATCACAAGTGTAATAGCTATTTAGTACTAAATGTCTGTTATTTTTGCAGAAGCTACCTACTTGCGTACAACATTGATAATATTTTCTGCACCTTTCACATTCAATTACAGTTGAAGAGGGCAGTCCTAACAGACTGGGGTTTGGCCAACATTAGGGACACTGTCCAGCTTCGCCAAGGTAGCTGTAGGACAGGCTGTAGGGCCCATGGACAGGACCTTCCTGTACATGGCACCTGAGCGCATCCTGCACTTTCAGGATGCCTCCTGTTACACTGACATGTGGTCCCTCGGGGCCACTTACCTGGAATTGTTCACAAGGTCAACCCCATGGGTCATCGGAAAACAAGAGGAGCTGGCTGTTCTCATGGCATCGAAGACCCCATCACATGCTCTCCCAAGTCACAACGAGAAGTACCACTTTTTATGTTCATTGCTCAACTATGAGCCGCAATCCCAACCCATCGCCTCAGAAGTAGTAGAATTTCTCAAGTCAGGGCTTGGGCTGGATTTAGAGAGCTGATATGGGTATAAGTGGTAGGGAAATGCGGTCAGTGTGTGGAAGTCGAAGTGTTTTTGTTTTTGGTAGTAGTTCCTGATACTTCTGAACAGAAGTATAGGATCTATACCTAAATTCATAGTTTAAATAATTGAAAGAGTTGTAATTATGTTTCTATATGGATGCATTGTCCATTGTGTAGTCAATAATGTCCGGCAATAATGTCTGTTTGTTCTAATAGAATGCACTTTATTAAAGAACATAATTATGTCAAATATGGTTCATGATTTCAAAGTACACTGTTCAGAAAATGTCATTTAAAAAAAAAATATATATATTCTAGCTGGGGCCTAAAATATAGCCTATACCACTAAGGTGACCATAGCACCTTATTAAAATTAGGGAAACAATGTAGAACTGTTGTCTATTTCTATTTTGTATTCAGAAAGGCCCATTGACCATGGTTGATAACATTCTCGATTCCCATCTCTACCCCCGGCCCCCCACTCCCTCCTTTTTTCACTCTTTCCCTCAACATAATTTTGTATATTTGTTTGCCTCTGCAAATGTAGAGGGTGTTTGAGCTCCATTTCTATTCATCCACATCATCATGTCATCCACTAATTTCATGTAGGCAGCCAGGCAGCCATCGACTGTATGTGGAAACCTGAAATCTTCCAGAATGGTCCCACACAAACGTCTGACGTCTTCATTGGAGACCAGCAACTGCTCATCCATGTCACATATGAAGTGGTTGGCATAACGAAGGAGTTCTGGCTCCACTGGGCACAACATATTGACAAACCCTGTGGGGGTGGGGGGTTGTTGGTATTTTACAAAGTTTCCAAGCATGCATACTAGATAAAACTTTATCTTAAAATTACAATACTGGGAGGTGGTGTGGTGTAGAGCACGTCAGGCTTCCCGAAAGGACCAGAGCAGAGTCTCCGCTCCATACCCAGTTCGTCCTGAAGTAGACAAAGGTAGGTGTACTGCAGGCAGTTGCTATTTTTAAAAGAAATGGAAATAAATATCTTCAGAAATTCGCCTATCCACCTTGGAAGATACTGGCTAAATTCCAATATCTCCCCTTAATCCCTGAACCCTCAAAGACAACCAGCCATCATTTTAACCAAAACAATTTTTTTTTTTTTTTTTTGGGGGGGGGGGGGGGGGACTAAACAAATTCTGACTTAACAAGGCTGAATCGACTTTGTGACTGACTGATTCAAGCCAGTTAAAGACACACCAGGCAACATTTTTGCTACAGTAGTGGAATCCATAGGTTGTGTGTATATTGCCTGGTATGCCTTTAACTCAGGGTTCAGGGTTTACAGTTAGGTAGGACATTGGGATTTAGCCACTGATTTGTTATTTACATGTGCACAGGATTGTCCAGTTTGAGCATGTCAGCCTCTATCATCCCCTAAGCATGTAATTATAAATACACACAAAATTACTGTATTGTTGGATAACAATCTTGTAAACTAAAAGTCATGAGTGCTAAGTGGTAAGGCAGTTAAGACTTATTTTTGAATATTTACGATGTTTTACCTTGTATCCAAAAGACTTAAGTTCTCAGATCCCAGGTATTGTTTTCGAGTTTTGTTCTTGGGGGTGAACTAATCTCTGCCTAAGGGTGTTGATGAGTTTGAACGACCAGTGCAAAGCGAAGCAGCAGGAGAAGCCACACTGGCTGCTAATGCGTCCTTTCCTAATGAAATGACCTGGAAATATTTGATAATAAGGAGCGTTCGGATTCTGTAAGTGCTTAGGAAAGATGCTTCAATGCTTCCTTTCAAACTTCATTTTGCATAGTGTAGGCTACACTGAAGCGAAAGGAGGTATGAAAAGCCCCACAATTCCTTGCACTATGAAACAACATCCAGTCAACTTGGTACATATCAATAACACCCGCCTTCCTGTAAGTGTAAGTGGATTCAGATTATCTTAAAATCGCTGTTGTCTTTTCATAAGTCCTTATTTATATCTTTCCTTGACCTCATGACTTTTTCCATAAGGGTCAAGGTAAAGTGAGTAGTGAAAGAAGATAGGAGAGACTATTCGTAAAGGGCCTGTGGTCCTCTATATGACCGTACTCTGTGAAACGGGGGGGCTTCTACAAACACAACATGCCTGTGCACTTCAAATCCAGCAACACGCTAAGACATTCATTGGTTCACCCCAAGGTCAATACACCAAGACACAAGCTGAACAAAGTTGTGTTTGCAGTGCAATGAAGTGAGGAGTGCTCAGATCTGAATATTTGTTAAACTAAGCAACTACAAATGGATGGCACAACCCAGGAGGCCCACCTCATTGGGACAGGAATCTCCTGTAAGGATGCTAATGGCCAAATTTTAGACAGAGAAGAGAAGAAGATTGTTAGTTTGAGAGATGATTAAAGGAAGCTATCTATGGCCACCTGGAACATACATCATTAAACAGAGGTGTGAGGCTACATCATCATCTGTCTGCTACAATGCAGCCTTGAGATATCTTCCCAAGAAATCTGACCTTTCACCTTAATGACCCATTCCTATTCAAACCTTAATTTATGACCTTGGGTCACAGGACAAAGTGTGTGGTCACACGGCCACAGCCCCACCTCCAAGTGTCCTAGAGTTTTAAACCTGGACTCGTACTACACTATCAGTTCAGCCTTTTGAATAAGAGGTGAAACGTCTTCAATCTTCAAAACGAAGTCCAGCTGCTTTACATTTTATCAATTATGACTACAATGACCTAGATGAATAAGAACAGACTGAAATAGACCAGACCATTGGTAAACTAGAAAGACCACAAACCAGTGAACCTATAAGCAAGAATTTTGCTGATTAATTGAGGGGCTTGGCTCATCTAGAGTCAAAGTACCATCACTGAAAAATGCCTGGTTCAGTCAACTTTCATTGGCAACAGATCAAGCTGAGCAAGACTAAATATCAATATATGTAAATGTAGATGTAATGTAAATATGTAAAGACTGTTGAAATTAAATTTGCTTATACCTTGTATATAAATTATTAATTTTTTACATAAATGCCTGCAGGGCATTTCAAATATCATGTCATTATGATAGGTGATGGTTCCTCTCCGGGAACCATCACCTTATCGTGGTGGAGAGGTTTGGGTGTCCCTATGAACCTGAGGGCTGTGTTGTCTGGAGCTTTGTGCTCCGGGTAGGGTCTCCCATGGCAAAGTGGTTTCAGGTGAGGGACCAGACGAAGAATGGTTCAAAAAACCCTATGGAAGAACGAGGAAGGGATAAAGAGACCCTGCCCGGAGGAAGCCCGGGGCCCCCGTCTGGAGCCAGGCCCAGAGGGTGGGCTCGTAAGCGAGCGTCTCGTGGCCCGGTTTGCCACAGAGCCTGGCCGGGCACAGCCCGAAAAAGCTACGTGGCACCTATCTCTCCAGCCCATGGGCCCACCACCTGTGGGAGGAACCGCTGGGGTCGGGTGCGCTGCCACACGGGTGGCGGTGAAGGTCAGTAAGGATGGGACGTTGTTGACCTCAACTGAGGAGGTAATAGGGCGGTGGAAGGAGCCCTTTGAGGAACTCCTAAATCCAGCTAATACTCCCTCTATGTTAGAGGCAGAGCTGGAGGATGATGGGGGATTGTCGTCAATTTCCCTGGTGGAAGTCAAACAACTCCACAGTGGCAAAGCCCCAGGGATTGATGAGATCCGTCCAGAATGCTGAAAGCTCTGAGTGTGGAGGGGCTGTCTTGGTTGACACGCCTACTCAACATTACATGGAAGTCTGGGACAGTGCCAAAGGAGTGGCAGACCGGGGTGGTGGTTCCCCTGTTCAAAAAGGGGGACCAGAGGGTGTGTACCAATTACAGGGGTATCACACTTCTCAGCCTCCCTGGTAAAGTCTACTCCAAGGTGCTGGAAAGGAGGGTTCGGCCGATAGTCGAACCTCAGGTTGAAGAGGAACAATGCGGATTCCGTCCTGGTCGTGGAACAACGGATCAGATCTTTACTCTAGCAAGGATCCTGGAGGGAGCCTGGGAGTATGCCCATCCAGTCTACATGTGTTTTGTGGATCTGGAGAAGGCATATGACCGGGTCCCCCGGGAGACATTGTGTGAGGTGCTGCGGGAGTATGGGGTGAGGGGGTCCCTTCTCAGGGCCATCCAATCTCTGTATGACCAAAGCGAGAGCTGTGTCCGGGTTCTCAGCAGTAAGTCGGACACGTTCCAGGTGAGGGTTGGCCTCTGCCAGGGCTGCGCTTTGTCACCAATCCTGTTCGTAGTATTTATGGACAGGATATCGAGGCATAGTCATGGTAGGGAGGGGTTGCAAGTCGGTGGGCTGGGGATCTCATCGCTGCTCTTTGCAGATGATGTGGTCCTGATGGCATCATCGGCCTGTGACCTTCAGCACTCACTGGATCGGTTCGCAGCCGAGTGTGAAGCAGCTGGGATGAGGATCAGCACCTCTAAATCTGAGGCCATGGTTCTCAGCAGGAAACCGATGGAGTGCCTTCTCCAGGTAGGGAATGAGTCTTTACCCCAAGTGAAGGAGTTTAAGTACCTTGGGGTCTTGTTTGCGAGTGAGGGGACAATGGAGCGGGAGATTGGTCGGAGAATCGGCGCAGCGGGGGCGGTATTACATTCAGTTTATCGCACCATTGTGACGAAAAGAGAGCTGAGCCAGAAGGCAAAGCTCTCGATCTACCGGTCAGTTTTTGTTCCTACCCTCACCTATGGTCATGAAGGCTGGGTCATGACCGAAAGAACGAGATCCAGGGTACAAGCGGCCGAAATGGGTTTCCTCAGGAGGGTGGCTGGCGTCTCCCTTAGAGATAGGGTGAGAAGCTCAGTCATCCGTGAGGAGCTCGGAGTAGAGCCGCTGCTCCTTCAAGTCGAAAGGAGCCAGATGAGGTGGTTCGGGCATCTGGTAAGGATGCCCCCTGGGTGCCTCCCTAGGGAGGTGTTCCAGGCATGTCCAGCTGGGAGGAGACCTCGGGGAAGACCCAGGACTAGGTGGAGGGATTACATCTCCAAACTGGCCAGGGAACGCCTCGGGATCCCCCAGTCAGAGCTGGTTAATGTGGTTCGGGAAAGGGAAGTTTGGGGTCCCCTGCTGGAGCTGCTCCCCCCCGCGACCCGACCACGGATAAGCGGACGACGATGGATGGATGGATGTCATTATGTGGCATTTTTACACCATTTGCTGGAATACCTCAAACCTTGTCAGCCATTTTTGGTCCATGTCTGCTTCAACATACTGTTGAAGCTTTCAGCTGTCTAAAAAAAGAAAGAAAGAAAATATACTTCCCTTTATCCATCCATCGTCGTCCGCTTATCCGTGGTCGGGTCGCGGGGGGAGCAGCTCCAGCAGGGGACCCCAAACTTCCCTTTTCCGAGCCACATTAACCAGCTCTGACTGGGGGATCCCGAGGCGTTCCCAGGCCAGGTTGGAGATGTAATCCCTCCACCTAGTCCTGGGTCTTCCCCGAGGCCTCCTCCCAGCTGGACGTGCCTGGAACACCTCCCTAGGGAGGCGCCCAGGGGGCATCCTTACCAGATGCCCGAACCACCTCAACTGGCTCCTTTCGACGTGAAGGAGCAGCGGCTCTACTCCGAGCTCCTCACGGATGACTGAGCTTCTCACCCTATCTCTAAGGGAGACGCCAGCCACCCTCCTGAGGAAACCCATTTCGGCCGCTTGTACCCTTTAGATTAGATTAGAAATTCACATCACTGTTAGTATATTAATTAGAAAAAAAACTACCTGGTTGCAAACGGATGTACCCATTCTGAAGGCTTGCCATGCTTGCTCTCCGAGCTGCCGCACCTGAAATGCGATCTGCATTTGACCAACAACAAGGTTCTCCTTCCCTCTGTTGCTTCTAATCATTTTGGGACACCCTTAACATATATGAAGACAATCATTGTATTTTTGGCCTCATCCACATGTTCAATTGCTGTCATAAGCACTTCAATAACAAAGAAAACTACATTACACATCTCCCTCTTCCACAACACTGTCATGGAAGTATCTAGCCACAAATCTTTGCTTGTGGTTAGACGTGCCCCGTTAGCCATAGAAGCCTCCGTGAAAACCTGATTGCAGAGACAGAAAAACTATAACGTGTAAATGGGTTGCTACAGTCTTTTCACCTACATATGATACTAGCCTCATGCTGAAATGATGACAGCTTTACAGTATACGTATACAGGTTTTGAAATAGCTAAGAAATATTGTCAGAATACTGGAGAATGTACAGTTTAAGTGTAAGGCTGCCAAATCACAGTCTTGCAGTAACACTTTGTACCTTGACGTCGCTGGACCATTTAAGTCATGAGTGCTGTGGCAGATGTAATGGCAAATCCCCCCAAATTCAAATGACATAATGCAACAGACATTGGCCCTCATGCATCAATATTTTCCCAATAGGTTCTATAAAATAGATATGAACAGATAAGTAAACATTGGTGAATGCCTGAATCTCTGTGGAATACAGCGTGAGTGAGGTTTAAGAACAAATTTATTTCTAAGAACGGTTGGCGAGTGAGGCCCATTGTTAGGTAAAATGTACTTACCCATCAATGCACAGATGTACCCACATACCAAAAAACTTAAGCTTGGCATTACCTGTAAGAAAAAAAATGCATTTCTGTATATTTTACATTATGTTATAGTGTACAATTTCAATAAAAGCATGCAAAGTTGTTTACCATCGATATGCCAGGTATCATTTGGCCCACGGCTGTGGTCATTTCTTCTGTGGATCTTCTTTTCGCCTGGATATCGTCTTTCTACACCACTTGCATCTACATCTCTCATGATGTCAACGATATCATTCCTACATTGAATATTATTTCAAATAAATGTGAGAAAGGGCTTAATAAAAGTTTCAGGGTCATAAAAGTGATTCTAAGCCATTTAAGACATCATTAACCTGTAGCAAGGCCTCACTCCTCTGACATCACAAACACGCTTCAGCATTGCTCTAATGCCTTAATCAGGTGACCAGTGTCTCAGCTCACTCTCAACATCAACATATACAATTGTATACAATCTTCTCAGGGATGGAGAAGCTAATATTTTAACAATTATCCAAAGCATAACTACTTTGGTGCACAAATATTAGCCATAGAATATATAAGTGAAGTGAATAATGTTCTTTCTACACAGGCATACAGTATGTTAACGGTCAGCATGTTGAAAGCATAGTCAACTTTCAGAGTAACCTTTTAAAAGGTCAATAGGCCTCAATCACCAACAATTCTTATGAAGACATTTGTTGTTAACCCCCACATGTGCGGTGTTTGCAGTATTTGCTTGTCTGGTATGTGTTGATAGGTAAAAACAAAATGTAGACACACTCAAGCACTTGAAACTTTGAGCAGTCACCTGTTTGTGCAAAATAACTGGCTGTTGCATTTTCATTCATTCAGCAATAGTAATATATTGTAGGATTACATCTTTGCAGTGCAACAATCTTTTAAATGCAAACAAAACTCTTAAATATAGCTGCAAGCAGCAATGAGGGGGCCAAGCGGTTAGGCTGGAGTTGCCATGGCAACCTAATGCGGTTACATCAGACATATGGCCGTAAGCAGTCAAAGCAAGTTTTATGTCTAGCAAACAGAGATTGCCTGAGATATACAGTCACTTCCTGTTTGGCGGCTTCACCACCAATTTCGATTGGCTGTGTTGGGTGAACGATATTGAATATGGCTTCAAAAATCAAGACATATATAAGGCTCAGTCTGAAGATCATCTCTGCCATGTTTCGTGACAAATCTGTGAACTGTGAAAATGTTTTCGCGTTTTGTACAAACTAAGATGGCGGCAAGATCGGTTACGTTGAGATCACAAGTTGGTATGTGTCGGCCTAAGGAACTCCCAGAGTATTAACAGACATACCTAGTAAGTTGTAATTCCAAACACATCAACAGTTACAAAATGCATTTTTGCTAATAGCAGCAACCCCTAGAGGTCAAAGGTTACCACAATTCTCAGAGTCTCCCCCTAATGGGGTCATGAGTCCATTTTTCAAGTTTGGTTATGGTACATGAAAGGGTTGCTGTTTGGCGGCTTTGCGGACGATTTTGATTGGTTGTTACTGGTGATCGGGTTTTGAATATGGCTACAAAAAGCACAACTTTTGTGAGGCTTGGTCTGAAGATCATCTGTGCTGAGTTTCGTGAAGATCGGACATAATTTGTGACCTGTGAATTTTTGTGTGTTTTTGATGGATTCCAATATGGCGGCCGGATGGGTTACGATGACGTCACAAGTTGGCATGTGTCGGCCTAAGGACCTCCCACAGTATTACCAGACACCACTAGTACGTTTTAATTCCAAACACATTAACAGCTACAAGCCAAAATGCATTTTTGCTAATTACAGCGCCCCCTAGAGGTTAAAGGTCACCAAGTTTCTTGAGCGTCTTCCCAATGGGGTTTCAAGTCCATGTACTAAGTTTGATTTTTATACATGAAAGGGTAGCTGAGATATGAGCTCACTTCCTGTTTGGTGGCTTCACCGCTGATTTTATTGGCAATTACGGAAGAACGGTTTTGAATATGGCTACGAAAAACACTACCCTTGTGAGACGTGCTGAAGATGATCTGTGTCAAATCTGATGAAGATCAGAGAAAATTTGTGACGTGAAAACTTTTTTTGTGTTTTTGATATAATCCAATATGGTGGAAAATCCATCATGGCAGAAATTGACGTCATAGGGTGTGTTGTACTCGGCTTGGTCCAAGGATTCCAACGATACCTCATTTGTGAAGATCAGGCATAAGAGTCAAAAGTTACGTGCGTGAACGCACGTCCAACTTTGACCTGTTGGTGGTGTTAGAGCGTTTGAGGTGCCGACATTAAACTTGGTGAAATTATTCATGGGACTGTCCCCACTCAGCGTGCCAAATTTCAGAACTTTTTACCAGACGGTTCTATGGGGTGCCATAGACTCCCATGGCGGAATAATCATAATAGGGAAGAAAACGTACAAACACAATAGGGCTTTGCAGGTTCGCCGCTTGGCCCCCAATAAGATTTTGGTGAATGAGGCCCAATGTCTCTATGGGTCAACACTATTCTGCTTGGCAAAAGCAAAGGGCTGCACTGCAGAACAGAATGCACTGGAACTCCTGCCAGCTAATTGTGCATTGTTATTGTATACTAGCCTGGTACATACTGATCTGCTATGCATCTCGGTCTGGCCAATTTAATGTCATCTCCAACTTCCATGAGGCAGAAATAACAGACATAGATCAAAATGCCTCTGCAGGCATTGGATATGCCTAAAACCACTCAGACCAATGATTGTAGAGAAATGAGAGTAGGATGCATTACAATTGGAAGCAAAACACGTGTTAAGCCTGCCTCCATCGTGTTGGGGTAAAAGCCATTTGTTGATTGGCTCCTTATCTCAGGCAAACAGGAAGTGGAGATAGGCCAGACTGAGATGCATAGCAGATCAGCATGTGTGAGAACCAGGCTAATTGTATACATCGTGGACTTTTGGTCTGAGGCCGTTTTTTCCGAGACCTAAAGCTGTTTTGTCTGAAGATGACAGAGGTTTTGCTGAGACTGAGTGACTTTTAGGCTACTCCGATGCCGTTTCGCCTGAGACCTGATGCCTTTTCATCCGAGATGAACACCGTACGATGGGCTGGATGCACTCTAGCAGCTGTCTGACTGTCAACATGTGAAAAGATCTCTGCACAATGTAACAGTTTAGTGTGTGCAGGTCTAGAATAGGTCTCATTTCTTGGGCACCAGGAAATATGGGGAGAAAAACCCTGACGGCTCCTCTGAGATGAGCTGATATGGCTTCCCTTCGGAGAAGCTCCACCACTTTTCTCTCCACAGCCGCCCTCTCGGTGGGGGTGGATAGAGAGGTCTGAATTATGGCGGCAGAATTGTAGAGCGCAGCCCTTCCGCAGAGTCCTATCTAACCAGGCAAAGAGGGGACCACAGAGCCGGGCCCAAAATGCTCATGCTTTGTCTCCTATTTTTAAGTCCTCGGTTCGGTGTATTCGACACAAAATGACGGCGATTAAAATTAGTCCATGCCGTTCGTAACCAGGAACGGCAGTGAGCAGCCCGCCAGAGAGTAGCAAATATCTCGCTGGCGGCTGAAGGTGTGTTGGGAGGGTTTACCGACTGTGGAGAAACACTCCCGCTGACAGGCTGTGTTGCAGTTTGCCTGACAGCAATTGTCCCGGGTGGTGATGTGCCCTTTAGCTAGTTTGCAAATCAGAATAAGAAGGTTCATTTCTGGTTGTTAAAGCAACACTAAAGAACTTTTCCTGCTTCGGTCCCCCTACAGGTTGGAATCAGAATTGTCCTTTACATTACATTGTCCAGTTCATTCAAACATTCTATCTGGCAAACTTGCATGTAATGTAATGGACAATTCCATTTCCAACCTGTAGGGGGACCGAAGTGGGAAATGTTCTTTAGTGTTCCTTTAAGTAACTATCCTTGGGAATGTCGCTTACTGTCTCTATCCTTTAACGCCGTTATGTCTGTCACTGTTTTTGGAATACAGGACTGCTGTTAAAAGTTGTATTTAAACATTCACTGATAGAAACTGTTAGTTTGCGGTACTTGACTTCATGGCGGCTTCTGCTCACGTCCCCAAAGTCCGGTCATTGTACAAGAGGATTCTGGTCCTGCATCGGTTCCTGCCGATAGATTTAAGAGCCCTCGGGGACCAGTATGTGAAAGACGAGTTCAGAAGAAACAAAGGGGCGTCGTCCGTAGAGGTGAAGAGCTCATGACAGAGTGGGAGGTAAACCATTTCATGCTTAGAAGTCGCACTAACCAAACCGTGAAATCCCTCATGGGGTCCTTGGATGGGGGTTGGGGGGGCAGAGGGATCTGCATCTTCTCGGTGGCTGAGGTAAAAAGACCGGGAAGGTCATCGAGGGGGTAGCAGTGGTCCAATGGAACAATATCTTCCTGAAAGAGGGTGATCGGGTCGGCTTCCTCGTAACGCCTGTCATCCTCCTCATCGTAATCCGCCCAGGCTTTAGGCCGAGCCGCCTCGTTCTCCTTCGCTAGCTCCGGGCTAGCGACGGGGGGATGGACGGTCCCGGCAAAATAGCTCTGTCGCTCACGCTCCTCCCGGTGTCTGCCTCCAGTTGATGCTGCTGCCCGAGGCATAAAAAACAATCATCTTGGAGGTTGAGCGGTATCTGAGCAGAAGAGCAAGAAGCGCAGTTCTTAGTCAAAGCCATAACTATGCGACACCTGATGGTGACAAAAAATATGATCGCAGATATAACTCAAGGTGGCTGAGTAAAAAAGGGAGGCGAGTAACGCATGTACTGGGGCTTTATAGGGGGTGGGTGCCTTAGGGTCCCCTTGATTGGGCGGTGAGTGCAGAAATCTTTTTCAGGGTGCTGAGGCGGAGCCCGTTAGAGGGTGGAGCATATACAAAATAGAACGTTCTCTGGTTTATTGGCATTTCTTTAAACCAATCAAATCTGTCCCTTTGTAGCCTATTGCACTCTGTTTGCTTGTACTATATTGAATGTGAAACTGTATGTTGTCTTGTGCGCTTATGCTTTTCTTGACCAGGTCGCCGTTGCAAATGAGAACCTGTTCTAAACGGCCTACCTGGTTAAATAAAGGTTAAATAAAAAAATGAATTGGGTGGTGCTAAGAGGCACGGTGCCGCTGCAAAATACTGTAGCCTCGGGAAGGAACTTGTTTTGGAACATGTACGTTCAAAGGTTGTTTTAGTCGTGCAACAGAAAACTCAGATTGGACAGATATTCTAGCTAGCTGTCTGGATTCACCCTGCAGAGATCTGACGAGTTTAAAATTACAACACAAAGGAAGCGGAAGGAAACGGACATCTGGCCGAAAAGAATGAAATTGGGCAGAATTTCTGGCGGCAACGGAGTAAAGTGGAACCTGTTGGATATAGACTAGTCTAGTGCTTATACACATAATTAGATTTTATTTTTTTTGGTAGCTGACCCCACTGGGATTTGCACTGGCTGAATTTGAGCTACTGCAGTGGCTAACTTAAGGTCCCCCCTCCATCCGTTCAGATACCACTATCAGGTCTAATATAGCAAAATAGAAATATAAATAGCGTATGATGTTGTAAGACAGTATAACAAATTTACATAGTATGATATGATTTAGTAGCCTGGCTCCGCCCTCCTACGTACTTCTGCTCAATTTTCATTTTCCTTCAGTACGCTGTCTGGGTTTGTGGTATATACTTGGGTTTTCTCAGACCAAATTGGCAGTCCAATCAGTGAACAGAGGGAGTTGTTAAAGTTGGTTACTTAATCACAACACGGGTACACTCTTCTTGCTATTTCACCCCACTGGGTTATAAACTTTAATCAACTTTTGCGTGTATGGTACATTCTGCTCGGTCCGGTTACACATGCGGTGTCCAGAACAAAAACATGTCCGTGTGGCTTACGGAACTAAACAATGGTTCCTAACTATAGTTCCTATTGTTACAGGAGTGTCTGAGAACGATGACGTTGAGGTCATGACGTGCGCTAGTTTGAGTTGTAGTTCCATAATGGCGGCGGAGAAAGATGCGGTCCATTGTGGCAACGCTGCCAAATATCCAGAAGTTAAATCCCGAGCAAGAACAATCTTTGCTGAGTTTTGTTGGTGGCCATGACGTTGTGGCCCTCCTCCCCACGGTGTTCGGGAAAGGGTTCATTTTTCAGCTCGCTCCGTTAGTGGTGAAGGAGTTAGCTAAGGCAAACGCTAGCGATGCTAAGCCAATAGTTGTTGTCGTCTCCACTCTTGTTAGCCTGGTCCTACCAGACAGTACGTATGAGGGCGGAGCCAGGCTACCAGAGTGGCTCTGGGCAGATCCAATAGAGACAGAGTACCCGCCTTCAAGGAAGTTAACACTTGTCAATGGAGAGTGGCCAGACTCTGTATAAATGAAATGTACCAGAGTCTGGTAGGACCAGGCTAATGATTTAGTACAGTATAGGTATAAGCAGGTCCAAAAAAATGTTTTTCGTCCACCACCCAAATGGCTAGTGAATGTTCAAATTGTACTAGCTTGGGCTGGTGAGTGAAGCAAATCTACCAGCCACTTGCACATTTTACCAGCATTTGACTGTAGATGGTGCTAATGTTGGACCCTGTTATACAATATAGTATAAGGGTCAATGTAATAGTAGTGATAGTAATAATATGTAAAATGTGTGGCAAAATGAAACAAGAAGACATTATTTAAAAATTCCGGAAGGAGTAAACCTTACCCATTTTAGGGTTAAAAATAAATAAAAAAATCTTGATACACACTGTAATCAAGCACAATCTGTTGAGAAACGAAGGAAAAACTATATTTGTGGGAGGGCATCATGGAAAATATATAGATACTTAATTAACTCCTGAGAAGAAAAATGTTTTTTGTGTTATATTTGTAAATTATTTTTCCTGTGGAGTTACTGCTCCAGGCCAGTAGGTGGTGGTGATGTGCCCTTTAGCTAGTTTGCCAACCAGAAGAAGAAGGTTCCTTTCCGGGATAAACAAGGACATGTGTTAAGTAACTATCCTTGGGAATGTCACTTACTGTCTCTATCCTTTAACGCCGTTATGTCTGTCATTGTTTTTGGAATATAGGACAGCTGTTAAAAGTTGTATTTAAACATTCACTGATAGAAACTGTTAGTTTGCGGTACTTGACTTCATGGCGGCTTCTGCTCATGTCTCCAAAGTCCGGTCATTGTACAAGAGGATTCTGGTCCTGCATCGGTTCCTGCCGATAGATTTAAGAGCCCTCGGGGACCAGTATGTGAAAGACGAGTTCAGAAGAAACAAAGGGGCGTCGTCCGTAGAGGTGAAGAGCTTCATGACAGAGTGGGAGGTAAACCATTTCATGCTTAGAAGTCGCACTAACCAAACCCCATTCACGAATCTCTCAATTTAAAGTTTACATGGTTGTTGATAGGCTCACTGTTATACTCTTCACTCAGACCCAAATGTTCATCCTTTTTACAATGTATTTACTAAACGCCACCTCTTACTTACAATGTAATAATGTCTTCAGTAGTTGTCATTAGCGTCGTTATTCCCTGCTCGTATCCAACAAGGCGGACAGAAGTATTAAACTGTGTTAGTGTTGCCTGTGGATTTCTATGCCGAATTAGCGACAAGACTGGCCATTCTTTAAATGTAGCAAGTCGTTTTTATTTATTTATTTATCTTTTGCAGATTAAGATAAATGCATTAAATTGGGATATTTTAAAGGACGTTTTAAACCTTGTTCTCAGTGGGTGTTAAAATAACCCCCTTAACTATTCATCATATTTTCTGCCACACTAACTCAACTCAAACTAAACTTAACTTTTGTTTCCATATATTAGGTAACGTTACCAGATTACGTATAGGCCTAGGGAATAATTAGTGAATTGCAAACCTGTTAAATGAAGCATTAATAAATTAATCAAATGGGCGCTACATGCTGCTTCAAAGCCCTCTGTGCACTGTTGGGAATAGTTCTAAAAAGTTTGGGTGGATAAATGATAAATCATTTATTTATTGAGCCTAAAAGTGGTCAAAAGGTGGTTTTCAAATTTCAAACATATTGAGTGTAAATCAGCTTATAAAATACCCACCATATGTAAGTTGTCCATTGTAGAATTTAAGGGCCACCTGAGTTGCTAAACCCCCCCACATTTCCCTGAAAATGACTGGGGACATGACCTCGGTGTTGTCAGTGATGGCTGCTAAAGAATATGTTTACCGTATTTCCTCTTTAACTGTTTTTTTGTTGTTTTGGGACAGATTTGTGGGATTGCTGTGGACGAAGTACACACGGAGAGTATTTGAAATTTGTTTACGGCACCTAACGGCAAAATAGAAATATAATATAGCGTATGATGTTGTAAGACAGTTTAACAAATTTACATACCGTAGTATGATATGATTTAGTAGCCTGGCTCCGCCCTCCTACGTACTTCAGCTCAA
Organism: Gymnocephalus cernua; assembly: GCA_023631565.1. Taxonomy (NCBI): domain Eukaryota; kingdom Metazoa; phylum Chordata; class Actinopteri; order Perciformes; family Percidae; genus Gymnocephalus; species Gymnocephalus cernua. The sequence continues at coordinate 28,487,342 of CM042438.1, read as the reverse complement.
TTTTCATTTTCCTTCAGTACGCCGTCTGGGTTTGTGGTATATACTTGGGTTTTCTCAGACCAAATTGGCAGTCCAATCAGTGAACAGAGGGAGTGTCTGAGAACGATGACGTTGAGGTCGTGACGTGCGCTAGTTTGAGTTGTAGTTCCATAATGAAATTTGAAATTCGTTTACGGCACCTAACGGTACCTATTTACTTAGATTTTACACACCACACAAAATGAAACACCTCCCAAACCTGTCCCTATAACCTATTAAATCAAATAATTATTAATTTCTCACATTACACTGTAACTTTTATTCTTGTTTATATTTGTATCTTATTGATGCTCTTGAACTTCACTTGTCATAGTGCCCTATGATAGATAGATAGATACAACCCCAAATCAGAAAAAGTTGGGACAGTATGGAAAACACAAATAAAAAACGAAAATAGTGATTTCTAAATGTACTTTGACTTGTATTTCATTGCAGACAATACAACAGCACATAATTGAATGTGTTCCTCATGATTTTTATTGTTTTTGTTTAAAAAAAACAAAATTCCTATTTTGGTTCTTGCAACACATTTAAAAAAAAGTTGGAACAGTAAAGCATTTACCACTTTGTAATGTTGCCATTCCTTTTCAGAACACTTAAAAGACGTTTAGGGACTGAAGACACCAAGTGATGAAGTGTTTCAGGTGTAATTTTGTCCCATTCTTGCTGCAAACAAGTCTTAAGATGTGCAACAGTACGGGGTCTTTGTTGCATTTTGCGCTTCAAAATGCGCCACACATTCTCTATTGGAGACAGGTCGGGACTGCAGGCAGGCCAGTCAAGTACCCGTATCCTCTTCCTCCGCAGCCAGGACTTTGTAATGTGTGCAGAATGTGGTTTTGCATTATCTTGTTGAAATATGCATGGACATCCCTGGAAAAGATGTCTTCTTGAAGGCAGCATATTGTGCTCCAAAATCTCTATGTACTTTTCAGCATTAATGGTGCCATCACAGAAGTGCAAGTTACCTTTGCCAAGGGCACTGACACAACCCCATACCATGACAGACCCTGGCTTTTGGACTTGTTGCTGGTAACAGTCTGGATGATCCTTTTCTTCTTTGGTCTGGAGCACACGGCGTCCATTTCTCCCAAAAAATACCTGAAATACTGATTCATCTGACCACAGTACACGTTTCCACTGTGTGATGGTCCATCCCAGATGCCTCTGAGCGCAGAGAAGTCGACGGCGCATCTGGACACTATTAACATAGGGCTTCCTTTTGGCACAGTACAGTTTTAACTGGCATTTGTGGCTGTAACTACATATTGTGGTACTTGACAAAGGTTTGCCAAAGTAGTCCTGAGCCCATGTGGTGACATCGCTTATAGATGAATGACGATTCTTGATGCAGTGCCGCCTGAGGGATCGGAGATCACGGTTGTTCAGCTTAGGCTTGCCCCCTTGTCCTTTACGCACTGAAATTCCTCCTCATTCCTTGAATCTTTTAATTATGTTATGCACTGTTGAAGGTGAAATAAGCAAATGTTTTCCTATCTTTCTTTGAGGAACATTGTTTTTAAACATTTCAATAATTTTCTCACGTATTTGTTGGCAAACTGGCGATCCTCGGCCCATCTTTGCTCCTAAAGGACTAGACCTTTCTTGGATGCTGCTTTTGTACCAAATCATAATTACAATCACCTGTTGACATCACCTGTTTCAAATCACATCATTGTTTAACCAATTTACCTGATTACTAGCCCTAAATTGCTCCTGTCCCAACCTTTTTTTGAATGTCTTGCAGGTCTGAATGACAGGAAAGGATATATATTTACAAATGAAATTAAGTTGACCGGACAAAACATGAAATATTTATGAAATATTTTGTGGTCACATTGTCTGCAATGAAATACAAGTCAAAGTACATTTAGAAATCACTACTTTCTTTTTTTATTTGTGTTTTTCATACTGTCCCAACTTTTTCTGATTTGGGGTTGTAGATAGATAGATAGATAGATAGATAGATAGATAGATACTTTATTCATCCCGAGGGAAATTTTAGGCATCCCGTAGCTTAGACAACCATAACACAACAAACACACATACCGTACATACATAAAAATCACTCACAGAAATTTAAAGTTATGTCAGTCAGTGTTATGTCAGCCCTTCACCACATGATGGCAGAGCAGCTTCACTAAACAGTAATGTAACACTAAAGGGACTGTTGGAGGTAAAAGTGTAATGCACGTTCATAGTTGGGTTATAGTTTTCACCTACAGTGTAAATCTGGTTACTGCTGAACATTTGTTATTGTTGGTAGTTTATTATTTTGGGATCTTCAGGCTGTCAGGGAAGGTCTTTCAGTTTTCACTGCACACTTTAGGAATGTTGAGCTGATTCCACCCACCTATTAAACATATCATATATTTCAGAGATAATCAGATCATCTTAACCAACCAACCAAATATTTGGTTGCTTCTTGCTTGTACAATTTACAGCATACATTCTCATAAGCATGAGCAAGAATGCAAAATTGGTATTGTAACTTAATGTCCCTAACGTAATTGATATTGATTCAAACATGTAATCAAATTGGGACCTCGTGAATCGGAATCGAATAGATTCGGGAAATCATTGTCGCTACCCAGCCCTAGTATATTGAGAAAAAATTGCCGATTTGCTGCAGGATGGTGCGGCAGTGGGAGTGTCATTAAATGGCCCATTTGTGTGACATCCTGTTGTGTTCTTTAACCCCCCCAATGTAGCACAAGTAGACTTTATATTTCACAGTTACTGTTTTCCGTCAGATCGTTTATAGGTCTGTGCGTTTCCGACCGCACTTGAAGGCAGCTCCATTTCACGGAGAAAGAAAAGAGACGGGAGAGACAGATCGACTGTGCTTTGTTTTTTGGCAGTCAGCTGTTCCACAAACTCCTGGGCAGTTCAGTGCTTGTGTTTGGTGTTTTAGAACTTTCTCGTGGCACCCCCGCTGCAGCCTAAACACACTACCCTCATTCAAAATGAAGAAAGCGTGATTTATGCTTCTGCATTAAATCGACGCCGTGACTACATACGTAGGTACGTGGAGACACAGACCCTACGCCATAGCCTTACGTGCACCTCTCGAAAAATGGAACTACAAGTTGTGGCGACGCATGTCGCTCGGCCGTGGCTTGGTAGCGTTGCATTTCCCCCCGACTCTTTCCTGGTTGTTCTTCACCATAAACAACATGAAATCAAGGAGAGGGGTAACTTTTCCTGTTCCAGATTTCCCTCCGTGGTCAGAAAGAACAGGGGAGACACTTTGTTTCTCTCACTATGACTCTAGAGTCGCTACTTGCTCTGAAGATAATCACCGTCACTCGCTCTACCACACACTCCTCATGCACACACACATACCAGACCTGCCATTTTCTTAAAGAGATCGATGCACATACCAATTATAAACTTCAGGCCACTTACGTAGGCTACGGTGAAAGCTCTGCGTGGAGCCTCTGCAGAACCATCAATCACGCTTTATAGCACAGAGCCTGACACTACACTGTAAAAAAAAAAAGTTATTTCACTGGAATTTACTGTAAAATTTTACGTGTTTTTTTCCGTTTTTTCTACATTAAGTGTTAATGCCATAAAAATACGGAAAAATACTTTTATTTAAAAAAAAACACATTAAATAAAGGTTGTAGTCTGTGAATTGATATAATGAGAAAATATAGTTGTTTAACAGGATAATTCCATTGCTTAATGAGCTTGAAAGTTAAATTCCATTGAATTTTATGTAAAAAGACAAAAAATAACCATAATTTTACTGAGTGTAAAATTGAGGCATCTTTCTGTTTTTTTACAGTTAAACCTTAAAATTAATATAAAGAAACGTTAAAAAACAATCGTGAAAAAACGGTAAAAAGTCTGGCAGCAAAGTTGCCAAACACTTACCGTAAAATGACAGTCAAAAACCTTATGTTATTCTACAAAGAACTTCTTTTTAAAATACAGATATTTACTGTACATTTTCTGTATTTTTTCCGTCCAACTACTGTAAAATTAAAAAGAATTGTAATCATAAAACATATTTAGAATGTTAAACAAATGTATAAATCTGTACAAACACTGACAAATATTGCAGAATACCTTAAAATTACATAAGTTGAATGAAAACTGCTGTTTTCATACTGTTTTTTTTGGTAAGTTCACAAGATTATCCAATCCATCCACAAGAGTTCCCTGTCAAAGTACAGATTTCTGGATGTAAAACACACAGAAATCATGTCAAATGAAAGTAAAATGACCCTCTTTTTACAGCCCAGTAATAGTATCTTAAAAGCTTTAGGCATTTATTTTATATGATTATCCAGTCTATTTACAGTAAATTCCTGTTTAATACTGGTTTTCTACTGTACAAAAAAGCAACTATCTAATATACCTACATACTTTAACCATTAATATAACAGTTTTACTTTATATAAACAGTACTTTATAGTGATTAAACACAACTATTCAATATATCTACAGACTTATCCCATTAATATACTGTTTGTTTACTTTGTAAAAACATTTGACAGTATTTACAATTAAATATCCAATATATGCATCAGAGACTCTTCAGAAAAATAAATAAATAATAAGTAAATATTGGTATAATGTATAGGGGTCCATTTTAGCTTATTCAATGTGGTCTCATACATACTGTGTTAGTGTTTTAATCGCTGTCAAACATCATCCTGGCCAATATCTCCTAATGGAAGTGTACTAAAGGGGTTAACAGAGGTACTGAGACAAGTAGGACCAGCCTGACCCGTTTAATGCATTGAATGAGGCTGACATGAACCCTCACTGCATGGCCTCAACCACTCCACAGCACAAACCCACAAGCATTGTTCTCAAGTATAGTTGGATCAATGTAATTCTATTAGAAACTAAAATACTGTAATATTTTGTAAGCATATTTATGGTAATACAAACAGTAAAAGAAATTGGCAGCACACAAGCTTAAACAACCAGCTAAAGCCGTATCGCACCAAATCACCACTGGGGCCTATGTGGACAAAGATGCTGTATTCAGATCTGTCTTTGTAAAAATATAGATTCTCTCACCTAAATATTTGTGGAAACAAAGCCATAGCTTCATTTAAGGGAATGCATATGAGACAAGAGTCAACCTAAACTGCAAGCCTTGGATGTACATGATGTCTGTTTTAGTCCAAGTCTGTGATATGCTCATCACTATATAATCATGTTTTGGTCTGACAAATGAGTTGACAAAAGAATCGTGCAGCCACAGTTCACATCACATAGGCCCACAACCCTATAGGCCTACAGGATGGCGATACAGTACACAGAGTGCCAGGCAGCCTACATCTTCACTATCCTAATATTTTAGGGGGCATCTGATGATCTTGCCTCATTTAACTTCCGTGGAGGCCATGTGAGGCTATTTCAGATTCAAGGCCCAACATCTTTTTCCACTGACTGCTTACTTTGCTGAGGTCTGCTGTGATGCCTTATACTGTGTCCACTCTGGCATCTGATGTTTGTTCCTGTCTATGTCATGCAAACAGCTCAGAGCATGAGCTTCCCTCTTATGTGGGGTAGAATGAATATTATGCATGTCCAGTACCTCAAAAGCCTCACCAGCGCCTGACAAGACCTCTGTGATCTGATCACCTATGCCTCTGACACAGGCATTGATGCACATACAGCCTGGGCAATATGTGTTCCATTTAGGTGTAACATTAATACGTTAATACGTCTGCTACACTTTTATAAGGGGTGGAAAATCAATATTCATGCACACCAGTACCTCAAATACATACCTGCTTGCCTAACTTGCACACCACCTAACCTAACTTGTTCAACTAGTTCCAACCCTCATACAGTTTAATTCAACCCTGCGTTGATACGCCATAACAGACACAACAGTGCCATACGTGTAATGCCAGATGTTGCTTCCTAGTGTCCTATACCTGTAATTTACTGTAACAATAAAGAAATCTTGAATTGTGTGCGGCTGCCCATTTAAAGTGTGTCCCCTCTTATGAAAGTCATGCCTACTGACAAACAGTATGGACATCTGCAACATTATGCTTATTTGAGAAATGATCTGTTTTTTCATAGGCCTTTCATAAAAGGCTGTTAATCCACTTTAAAAACGTTGGAGGCTGTCTTCCAATACAATATGTTAGACCAGAGGTTCTTAGGGAGGCAGGCCCCCCTAAGAAGCTCCAAACTGTTTTAGGGGAGGCTCGTGAATGTAAATGAAAATTAGGAATTCAGAAATACAGTAGTTTGGGGAAGTTTTTAGTGTTTTTTTCAGTCAGAAACTAATAAATGCATGCGGGACAAACCTCTTTTTTATGTATTTGGTGTACTTGAAATAATATGTAGCATACACATTCTTTTCCTTATGAAGGTGTATGATACATTTGTTACATTATTTTCTCTTAATATTAAGACCCAAAATGAGTGTTCAACAAAATGCCAGGTCTTTGTGCAGTCCTACTGCTCCCTCAAATCATTTTGCCTCTCCCCAGTATCTACAGGTCAAAGGGAATAAAGAGTTTTTCATGGGCTGAGGTAATATAAGGTGAATAAAGACATGAAGTATGAATAAAGCCTTACATTGGTGTGCTATATATTGTTTTAATTTAGCAATACATGCAATGTGTGAAAGACTGGGAAGTGATGTTAGTGCTCAACAGTTCAACCAAGGCTTCTGTAGCATCAACATGAATTTAGTAATCTGGGGGTGAAGCGACGCAAGACCTTACAATGGTTGAAAAAACATAAATGTAAACAGAATTAGTCTCTTTAGTCTCTGTGCTTCAAATATCAAGAAAGTGCGCGCAGATTCAAATAACTGAATGTTGTGAAATCATTGGATGAATCATGCCAGGCGAGACAATCTTGACCAATGGTATTGTTTGACTTCAGAGGGGGAGGGGCTAACGTCAAGATCAACGGCACAGAGACACTGTGGAGTGGATAAGGTAGCTAGCTAATGCAGGACATTTCCATGAAGATTCACATTCAGCTTTCACTTCAGGTAAAGTAATACTGTTGTTTTTATTTACATGCAGTTTCCTCACGAGATATCAACTGAACATGAGTTAAGATAACACTTGCAATTTTAAAATGTCAGCAGGGATAACGTTAGCATTTGCCGTTTATGTGCCTTATCAACATCTGGCGCAACATTATGCCTGTCCTTAGGTAACGGTAGCCTTGAATGTGAACCATGCACCAGTCGTAATGTTAGCTAGCTAAATATATAGGCTAGCTAACAGTTAACTATATTATAGTTGTCAGTTGACTAACGCTAACGTCAGTGTTCCATGTTTAACTTAAGTTCCTATTTCCTCGTGCAAACACGGACCTGACAAAGACAGTGGCAGTTAACTTAGTAACGTTAACTTGCTAAGTAACGTTATGTTAGACTGTTTAGCAGGTTAGCTTGATTAGCTAGCCAGGTACTAATACTAGTAATTAAAGAAACGTCATAACGCTCCGTTGCTCCTAACACTAGGTAGTTAACATTACATGCTAGCTAAGCTATCTCAGCTGACTAACATTAATTTGGTTCTACTTTATGAACAGTGAACCACACGTTGTAATTAACATTTTACCCCTGCTTCATTCAAGATTGTGTATCAAGTTACAACATGACATTACACAGAGAGACTGCTTTGTGGACCACAACATCTTAATTTGAACGTGATCGTTATTTTCACTCATGATTCAGTGTGTCCAACTTAACATTATCATTCTGTCTTTCCAGAGAGAATGTTTCCATTCTCGCTTTCCACATAAAAGTAGATGGACAGAGAATTGAACAAACTCAGAAATAAGATATAGTCTACCTGCTCTACTTAGAAGTGTCTCTCCTTCCAGTCCAGACCACTCAGTATGTAATTAAATATGTATTTTAAGTTTCATTTTTGCTGTAAATCTAAATAAATAATTACCTGGTGGTCAGTGCTGGCAAGCCACCACAAATACATTAATGTAGCTATAGTACTGTTACAGTAATGTTGAAATGTTAAAAAAAATCTCACCCTAATTCTTTAATCCCTGTTTAGGCAAGATGGAAGAAAGGAGGATACAAGATTAAGAAGACCAAGGAGAAAAAGAAAGCTAAAGTAAAGAGATGTTCACCATACAGTATCACACGTAATCAGCTGTACCTTACCACATCTTTCTCACCCATGATATGGCTCTCATTCTGTGTTCGGTTTGACAAGGATCAAGAGGCCAATGACCAGTTAATGAAGGCTGAACCAACAGACCAGACTGAGAACATGATAGCCCAGAGCAAGAGGGGGCCCAGCAGAGGCTAAGGAGGAGGCAGAACACCCACATACAGCTGAAGGAGGTACCGAATGACATCTGCACTGGTAATAGTTGCTTTACCTGGGCTGTGCTTGTAAACAAAAACAAACCGAGGTCTGAACCGAACGTGTATTTGTCACATTGTTACACCCCTATTTGTTGGTACAGCCTTACTTGAGTCTAAACACAGTGACTTGGGACTTGTTCAAGATGGTGAAGGTTAAAGCGTAACTCTCGGCAAAATGCAACCATGGGTGTTTTTGTGAATGTACCCGAGTCAAACTTCAGGTTAAAAGCATAATTAGGACGGTAGCACAGCTTTTAAGATTTACCATATCTTCGTTTTCCGGTCAAATGGCCTTTTGAATGGGAGTGCTAGGGGCACTACTATGATCACATCAAAATGACTTTTTTTAAAACACTAAGAAGGCTCAACACAACATGAAACTTTGCTCCAAGTATCACCAGGGGATCTACACATTAACGAAAGTTTTGAGAACATTGATTGTGTTCACAGAGTTTACTAAAAAAGGTTTTTGAACGACTTAGTTTAGCAGTTGTTGTTTCCGGGTGCTAACATCTCCAAATGCAGCTTAACAGGGAGGAGAATAAAGATGGAAAGCTCCTAAAGCTTAGTTCCATATAAATACACGGATAATTTATTGTTTAGTCATTAGTGAAAAACCATATCTACCTTGTAGTTGAAAAAGGAGCCTCACATAAGAATTACATTTCCTCTTATTGAGTCTGTTCATTCGCATTTGGAGATTGACACTTTTTGAGAGATGGTAGCGCCCGGAAACAACAACTCCTACAGTGAGTTGTTCAAAACCTTTCTTTTTAGTAAACTCTGTGAACACAAACAATGTTCTCAATGCTGAGTTCATGTGTAGAGCCTCTGGTGATACGTGGAGCAAAGTTTCATGTTGTGTCAAGCCTTCTTAGTGTTTTGAAAAATAGCTAATTTTATGCTATCATAGTAGTGCCCCTAGCTTTCCCATTCAAAAGGCCAGTTTACCAAAAACAAGAATACAGTGAACCTTAAAAGTGGTGCTTCCGTCCTAATTATGCTTTTAAACTAAAGTTTGACTCGGGTACGTTCACAAAAATGTAAACAAACAACAAAATATTTGGGCTGCACGATTTGAGGAAAATATCTAATTGTGATTATTTTGACGGATATTACGATTGCGATATGATTCACGATATTGGAGGGAATGATGTTTTTTTATTTTCATTGAAAAATATTTTTAAAAAATGATTGAAGTGTGATTTATTTTGCGAGGATCTGTGCCAAAACAAAGATTTTTTCCTTCAGTCTGTAGGATAGGATTTGTAGGCCGGGACGTCTCTGCAGCACCACAATACTTTATTTACGGTTTGACACATATTTAGCCTTCAACAAATATTGCCCCCCCTGCGATTTGGATATTGCACTAGTTCATATTGCGATTTCGACAATATTGCGATTAATTGTGCAGCCCTACAAAATATATTGACATGCGAAATAATCGCATGGAAAAAACGTCCTTGGTGTGCAAATGTCTTTATTCTCACCTCTGATATTTGTGAGTAAGAGCTACTCTCTCACAAAGCCACAAACCAGAGATTTTAGACTCAGACTATGATGTCATCAGGTTACTAAGCTGCTTCTTAGACAATAAATGTGAAACTAATTTTGTAGAATAAAAAAAGAAAAGAGGTTTATTCTATGTTAGCGTTTCAATTCTGAAACACTAAATCTCCCCGTTACCTCCTAACATCCCCCTGGCTGTTCTCAGTGTCATCTTTAAAATCTTTCTCAAGTCATTGTTTTTGGAAAAGCTTATACATTGCATTACATTATATCAGATGACATCACAAATTTTAGTTTTTGGATTTTGGAGAGAGTTGTTCATGTTCACTGACATTTTGAACACGCACGTATGAATTCCCAAATTGCCCATAGTTCCCCTTTTGCTATAATGCAATGTACCAGACAGTTTTTGCTCCCATAAGTTTATTCATATGTTAAGGATTAAGGAAAGCACTGTTTAATAGTGCATTTATTTGTAAAGCAAGCAGTAAATGGTCATTTTATGATAGTTTCTGGTTATGATACATTAAAATACTTAAAATCTCATACATCTCAAAAAGGGATGTGCAGTGAATGGATTGGACAATGCTGTAAAATGTCAGCAGAAAAGATTGATATATTTATTGAGTGTAAAAGTAGTTGATGCAAATGCACTTTTACATAGTCCTTTTGGTTTTTGTACATTCAAAACCCCATTTACTGATGAGGTCGTTGTGAACATATATTGGATAGTAATAGTAATTACTGTCAAATAATGTTTATGAAGCAAGTCCCATGCACTTGCACAAAGTCTGTAGATATATTGGTGTTGCTTGTTATTACTGTCAAATAAAGTTTATATAAATAAACATGTATGTACATATAATGGAGAGTTGCTTGTTATTATTGTCAAATAATGTTTATATAAAGTAAACCCCTTCAATGAGGAAAAGTCTGTAGATATACCAGATAAGTGCTTTTAAATTACTATAAAACTATGTTTATATAAAGTAACCTCATGTATTAATAGTAAAGTTATGTAGATATATTGGAGAGTTGCTTCTAAATTACTATAAAACTATGTTTATATAAAGTAACCTCATGTATTAATAGTAAAGGTACGTAGATATATTGGAGAGTTGCTTCTAAATTACTATGAAACAGTGTTTATATAAAGTAAACACCATACAATAATGGTAAAAGTATGTATATATGTTGGATAGTTGCTATTAATTACTATAAAGAACAGTTTATATAAAGTAAACCTGCATACAATAACGAGGTTAAGTCTGTAGATATATTGGATAGTTGCTTGTGATTACTGTTGAATACTGTTTATATAAAGTGAACACCCATACAATAATGGTAATATTATGTTTATATATTGAATAGTTGCTTTTTATAACTAAAAAGCACTGTTTATATAAAGTAAACCTCATATAATAATGGTAAAGGTATGTAAATATACTAGATATTTGCTTCTAAATTAATATGAAACAATGTTTATTTAAAGTAAACACCATACATTAATGGTAAAAGTATGTAGATATATTGGAGAGTTGCTTGTAAATACTATCAAATATTGTTTATATAAAGTAATGACTATTATTATTAGGTTTATGCAAGGTATTATCCCATTATATTCTTTTTTTATACAGTAAAAAAACAGTATTTAACAGGAATTTACTGTAAATAGATTGGATAATCATAAAATAAATGCCTAAAGGAGGGTAATTGAAAGTTATTTGACATCATTTTTGTGTGTTTTATATTCAGAAATCTGTACTTTGACATGGAGTCATTGTGGATGGATTGGATAATCTTGTGAATTTACCAAAGAAAACCGTATTAAAACAGCAGTTTTCAGTTAAATTGTGTACTTTTAAGGTATTTCTGCAATATTTCCTAGTTTTGAAAAAGATTTATAATTTTTTTTCACATTCTAGAAATGTTTTATAACAAGATTGTTTTTTTAATTTTACAATATTTAGACTGTAAAAATACAGAAAATATTTACAGGAAATATCTGTATTTAAAAAAAGAATTTTTCTGTAAAATAATGTAAGGTTTTTTACTGTAATTTGACGGTAAGTGTTTGGCAACTTTGCTGCCAGACTTTTTACCGTTTTTTTACGATTTTTTTTTTTACAGTGTAGACAACCTACCTGGATTCATGTGGTGATGGGGGATCAGTATATTTGCAACTCGTCCTCCAGTTCCCAAAACAATCATGAGACTATGCCAGGTCCTTTTTGTATGTCACTATGGGGGAGAGCCAATGTTTTCCAGCACAATTACGCACCACTGGGGGATGGTAAAGCACCCATCTGCAGCCAATCTGCCTAATGAAGTAGATGGTGATCGCAGCTGGAATTCTGAGTGTTCCCTTTGTCAATGCAGTAGCTGTGCAGCCACCGGGGAGGAGGTAGACACTGTCATTATGCCTCACTATCTGTATGCAAACCCAGTCCATTTGCATTGGTCCCAATCAGGGGACGAAAACGTGGCTTTTGTTTATATACACACTCCTTGGGCTGTGTTTTTTTTAAATGGAAACATTTCTAGGCGAAACTTAGTGTGACTAAAACCACTGTGTGCCATTCATGTCTGGATTTGGTTGGAAATGTACAGAGAAATGACAGTAAGGTCTCTGTCGAATTGCTGGATCATCTTAGCCAAACCAAAACAACAAAAAGCCAAAGTTGTCCATGATAAATCACTTTAATAGCTTTTTGTTTTAATTTTGAATAAACTTGTGCACTGCCAGGTTCAGTGTATGGGCCAATCGGGGAACATCAGTGAAACCTAAATGATGTATGTATGAAATATGGCGTTCACATTCAGAGCATTGGGCTCGACAGGAACTTTTCCCCCAGAGAGCATGTGTGCTCCTAAAAAATTGTATTGTAGCTGTATTTATTTAATAATGATGTAATTATTCATAGTTTAAACTGCTTTAAACAGTATATGGTTTAAGGTTAATATATTGTCATTGTACAACACAAAATGCAATGTAGTCCCTTTATGCTACACACACAAAAACTGAAACAGTAGTGCATTACTGTAGTGCATTTTCCTAAATGTGCATAAGCAGGAATGTAAACAGCAGCAACAAAAAACGCGTGCGTGCGTTCTCATTCTTTAGATGTACGTACATTTGGAAGTAGTAACTACTAGTCAAGGAAGATTTGACAAAAGCCGACAAAATAATAGAAAAGCAGCCAGATATTAAGGACAACATGCCGGTTTTTCGAGGTCCAGAAGCTTAAGCTGAAGGACAAAAGATGAGCCGCTAAGTTTATACTGGCCTCTGGACTCTTAGCGTTCTGTTAAATCAGTCACAGTGGTACTAACTGTCATTTAGTAATACTAAAATAGTTTAAAATGCAAAGATTAGACAATAACAGTCGTGCTGATTGAATATCACTACACTGAAGCATCTAAGAAACAGTGTGCAAATATTTTGGGTTCTACACCGTAGATGGCAAAGGGAAAACATTTTTAAACTTTATTAAAAAGTTACTGCCTTACTCTACAATGACAACAAATCCCAGAAAAAAACTCATAAAAAGGCCATCAATGAGTACGTTTAAATGCACACCTATACTCCGCTATTATTCCGAATATGACAATATTCCGAATTTGAATTAGGTCATGTAAACAGCATATTCTGGTTGGATATTCCAAATAAGGCCTTTTTCCAAGTATAGCTTTTTCAGATTAAGATATTTGGGATATTCCGGTATTATTCGGGTTTTAGAGACATTCTTTGGACATGTATACAGCGCATTCGGAATATGTGTCTCAATCATGGTTTTTACCACAGTTTACGCCCAGTTTACGGCCTCTTGCCTGTTTACGGCTTATGGTCAGCTCTGTGCGTTGCTATGGTTACTGTACACAAACCAACCAGCCAACAGTTTGTGAGGCTGCGGACCCGATAAGAAGGAGAAACACAGCTATTTTTAAACATTATCAAAGACTTAGATATCAACAGGTGTTTGGATATGCGCAAACATCACTACACCGACCTTTTCAAGAAGCTGGTTGAAGGAATGAAAGAGGGACGCTGTGTTTGCACGGTCCAACAAGTCCACCACCGCTGGTAAACTTTGAAAAAATATTGTTTTTGCACGGCTACATGTAAACGGGAATATTAGTGGAATAGTTACTTTCATTAGCCATGTAAACAGATTAGTCGGAAAATCGTCTTTTTAGCAATAAGGGCTAACCCCAGAATATTATGTGCACGTAAACATAGTCAGTGATAAGATAGCAAGATTTAGATGCAAGAATATATTGGCAGTGTTTTGGGAATTTTTTTCAGAATAATGACAGAACTGGAGCCACGACATACAGTCACAATCTCAAGCTACACAATGCAGTTGTTGGACTCGCTGTCTCTCTCAGAAACTCCCAAATTTTAGAGCAAGTTCGACTTACCAGATCAATTTCATAATCAAACTTAATCAAGGTTGATGGACAATGTTTCCCTGACACACACACACACACACACACACACACACACACACACACACACACACACACACACACACACACAGGTCAGAAAAGCTGAAAGGATCGACCCAGCCAATTCTGTGTTTGTTTGGAACAAAAACCAAAGTATAAAAACAAGTTGTGGTTAGATGATAAGATAAATGAATCTCACAATCAGCTCCCCACACAACTTCTTTTCCACATTTTCATTAGCATTTACCCTGAGAACATTATAGCAATGCACGTGGTGATTTTCTGTTCTTGCTGAACTGAAAAGTATAGGAAACTTGATTTAGAATTACTATATTGTAAATATACATATAGGCTATATGTGGATATTAGGGCTGTCAAACAATTAAATTATTCACGATTAGCCGCATAATTGTTCATAGACACACGAGGAATTGCAAATTAATCACACATTGTTTATCTGTTCTAAATGTTGAACACACTGCACACAGCTGTACATACTGTATATCTGTCTATATGGTTCATTCAGTATATCCATATTTATTCTGTTTTTCTTATTTCTTATTATATTCTGTTAATACACTGCATATATCTATACCTATATTATTCTTACTACTAGTATGTCACTGCTACTACATTGCTGGTAGGTAGTTGCGTTTCATTTTTGATGCAAATAAAATCATTTTATTTATTAGGATCCCTATAAGCTTCAGCTGAACCAAGGATATTCTTTGTGTGGTCCAATCACACACCACATTAATAGACAACATGAAAATCAAAATCCCATACATAATCAGTTTGCACCATTTGTTGTATTTGACAGCTATTAAGAACACACCAAAGTGCATTATGTAATGAATATAGCAGAGCTCTACCAACACAAACGCTCACCTAACTGTCTCCTTAGTCCTTTCCCCCCCCCTCTCTGTCCATTCTTTCAAAAGCAGGCGAATTTCCACTGTATCTTGGCGTCCTTGGAAAAATACCGAGGAGTGGGAACAGACGACGAGCAGGACTAATCCATTTATTTCCGAGGCACCCATGGGAGTTTTCTTCTTCTAATAAATCGGCTCCGTTGGGCCAAACAAGCTTTCCCCAAAGAGAAATGTGTTTGTAGGGAACAAAGGAAAAGATGAGGGAGTATTGTAAAAATGCAATAAAGAGATGTTGAGATCCTTGCAGTAAAAACACCTGTAGAGTATGTGATGCACTGAGCCTAAGCCCAAATGTACAGTGCTCAGCATAAGTGAATACACCCATGCTAAAGTTTGCCTGTTTGGAATGGGCCGATTGCTCGGCCTGTGGTACTGCTGCTTGTAGAATTCTTCAAAACCAAATTGTACCCCAAAATGACTTACAGAAGGACCCCAAACCACTTCATATGCAACTCCACTGTATAGCCTACTAATGACTTACTGATTTACCTGACAGAGAACGTTGCAGATTCAGAATGTAAGCACAAAATATCACAATGACAATGTGGAGTAACGTGGCCGGGTTGGTTCAGTGGGTAGAGCAGGTGCACATATAATTAGAGGTTTATGCCTCGACGCAGTGGTCTAGGGTTCAAATCCGACCTGTGACGATTTCCTGCTTGTCTTCCCCCCCCTCGCTCTCCTTTCTCACTTGGCTGTCCTGTTGAATAAAGGTGAAAAAGCCCCAAAAAATAATCTTTAAAAAAAGAAAATGTGGAGTAATCAGACATTAACCTCATGGACTCATAGCAGTGTGCTACCCACCCAGCCCGTTATGAGAGCTAAACAGCACATATCTGCGTTAATCACCACCAGAACCTGAACCAGAATACCTCATGTATGATATTTAGAAGACCTGACCACAGGAGCCAGTATGGGTCTCTCTTTAAAATTCAAATGTTGAACCCCTCACCCCTCGTATAATTCTTCTGTGTGTGTGTGTGTGTGTGTGTGTGTGTGTGTGTGTGTGCGTGTGTGTGCGTGTAGCAGAGAGAGAGAGATGGTGTTGTCTCATGTCGTATGATCGTTAACGAATTTAACGATCATACAATTTATAGATAGATGCCTTAATTAAAAAAGAGGAAAAATCCAACCTTTAAGAACACTAACTTTAGTAGCCAAGGAGCCACGGAGGATTAAAAAAAACACGATGACTCTTCAGAAAAGGTAATTATCTTCACTTGAGTTTCTGCGCAGGAAAGTCACCCGACGACACAATCTTCTGAACATAGTCATACTGATGAGCACTGTGTCAAACTGTTGTAACATTCCTTTAAGATGCCTCTGGAGGATATTTCCCCTTGGCAAATGTTCAACATAATTACATTATGTGCAGGAAGAAAAAACATCTCTGAGATAAAATGGCTTTATTGCTTAACAGTGAAAGTGTCCAAAAACACAAGATGCTTTCAGAATGGACAAACAGTCATTCACTGTGTGCTCTTTGTCCAAGTGATGGATAGCTATTCAGAAGTGAAACAGATGGAGGTGGCTGTGGTCCTGCTCAGGATGATTCACACGCAGCACCGGCAGCGTTGACTCATCACACATGGGCTGAGGTGAACTAGACTGTTCATTCTGTAAGAAGAGGAGATCTGTGTACGTACAGATTGGGCCTGAACAATATCAATGCTGTAAATAAAAAAAAAACATAACGTTGAGTTTACTATACAGTGAACATTCATATTTTGGACTATGTGATAGACTAGACTCAGAAAACAGTATCAGACAGTATCAGAAAAGCCTGAGCCTTGGCGGGTTGTTTGACAGACCTGATGAAACAGATTAGTGCAATGTTGCTTAGTCATGAATTGTTTATATTCTTAGAAAAATACGTAAGATTTGAAGCCACGTTTTAAGGGGCTGTGATAAAAAATATCAATGCATGAAAACAGAACCCCCTGCTAAAGCTCACATACTGTCGCAAAACACATCAGCTAATGCACTTGGACACATCAGTTAGTTTAAAAACCAACAGTATCAATTTGAGAATTTACCCACCACTACATTGTACAAATGGTGATTGTTAGGGCTGTCACGATTCTCCAAATCCTCGATTCGATTACATTTTCGATTCTGTGTGCGTGTGTGTGGCACAGAGGAATATGCCATATCAGACTTTGCATACACACAATACATACAATACTTTTTTGGAGGAGATATTCATTGTTGATTTGATTCTCCACATGGGATTTGATTACAGAAAAAGAATATCTTGTCCTCCAACAGGTGTTGACTAAACACACTATTGTTGTTCCGATTCACAGGGTCCCGATTCAATTAACTTTTTCGATTCAATATCAATTAGGTAAGGGAAATTTCACTTGCACTACTAATATTGCTTGGATATAAAAGAGATTCTCAGAAGTTATGCTGTAAATAGTACAAGCAAGAAGCAACCCTCAAATATGTTTTAATTAATGTTTACATTAAGAATTGACCCCCAAAAAGGAATCAATTTTAATGGGAGAATTTTAACCCAGCCCTTATATCCATCTTGAACTAGTGGTGTAACGCACCGTAGTTGATCCGTGGTTCGTACGGATCAACACTCACGGTTCGAAATGCATGTGAACCGCGGATCAATTGCAATCCAGTGTTTATATTGCACCGGTGCCTTAACAAGCGGTATCTAACGTGGATTTCAGTGCCTCATTTTGGTGCCACTTAAATGTCTGCGCTGCTTTCTGATGCTCCGAAACCCATGTTACAGGCAACAGAAACATCGCTGCACGTCACGCTAGTAAACACTAATAACGCTTTACACAGCAGGTAACGTTAGCCTACCATTAGCTAGTAGCTGGATTAAACACGGCTAAAATGCTGACAGCTAAACGGTGTAAAGTGTGACAGTATTTCACTGTAGAGCAGTGTTTCCTCTATGTTGATTTTACCGTGGTGGCCCGCTCCTTCAGCTGTTTATGAAAAGTCATAAAGTCGTAATTACACAACTCTGCAGAGCAGTACTGAACTCAAGCGAACTGCCATCCGCTCTCTCTCCCCTGTAGGGTGAGCAACTGGAACAGTGACAGGACGTCATCACTCGCCAAGTCATGGCAACCAAATAAACAACAGGGCGAGTACTCCTTGTCACTCAATCTGTCACTCGCGCGGGTCCCGTGAAATATGACAGCTACAGTTTATTGGAAAATAGCATTGTGGACACTGAATTTGATAAATGTACTGTTTATCAGACCCCAGATGAGACAAGAAGCTGTTGGCGAACGCTGCGGTCCCTCTGACTCCCCGCTGCAGGAGAAGCTGTATTCCTCCGACACGCTGTATTAACGTTACTGTTTTAAAACCTTAGTGGGGGTGCATACTGTTCAAAACCAACATGAAAAATGTAGCTAATAATGTTCACTCAGCGTTTAGTTTTGTTGTTTAACTGTGTGTAAAATGAGCGGTGATGTTAAATCACCGGTTTCAGGTAACGGCACCCTACGGTACTGTCTATTTGCTGGATGGTTTCAAGGTAACGGTCGGTAGCTGACATTAGCAGATAAGCCAGTTGACAGCGACATTGTTCATATTTTGGCACAATGTTTCTGACCGTAGTAGTGGTCATAGTGACTGAAAGTGTGATGTGAGATGCTAAAAAGAAACTTCATGCTGTTTTCAGGTAACATTACTTTTTGACATTCAAAAATTACATTTTTAATGAATCATTTAAATTTCCCCTTTTTTTGTGCAGATCCAAAAATGTATCCGATCCGCGACTTAAAACCGTGATCCGAACCGTGAAATTTGAGATCCGTTACACCCCTATTTTGAACCATATGCTGTCATAATGCGTGATGTGTGCAATGAATCTGAAAGTGGAGATGGGGTGAAAGACCAGGTGCTAAACAACGATGCTTTTCCTGTCTTGTGTTTAAACCCCCCCTCCCCCTGCAGAAATACAAGGACACCATGCAGACTCAGGTACTGCAGTCAGCGGGGAAGCCACTCAGCTCAGTCAAGTTTGGGGCTGACCTGTCGGAGGGGAAACTCAGCAACTTCCAGGACGACCAGATAGGCCAACTGTACGAGCTCATGCTGGAATCTACCAAATCCAGCAGACAGTTTGACATCCAGGAGGACGGCAAGTGAAGAAGTGGGACGCAGAACTTTACCCGGACAAACATAAACCCATAGATTACCTCTGAGTGCTTAACACTTGTGTTCAGGGTTCTCAAGTTTTGAAGACAGGCAAGAGTGACATTCCCCCCCGCCCAGCTGGTTAATAGCCAGTGTACGTTCATTATAGCTTCCAGTTTGTAGATGTTAGTTAGATGGCACCAACATTTGGTCTAATCATAACTGGCCTGGCAACCCAAAGGACAGGGTTCTGGTTCCAGATTTGTTTGGTGACTTATGATGGGGGGGGGTTCTGGGGGTCCACCCCCAGAAAATGTTGAGCATTAAACACTTCATTTCCTGCATTGTGGTGAATTTCTATGCACCTATAAGTACCTTTTTCTGAATCAATATGCTGGAAATATCTTTATGTAAAGGGACACAAATTACAATTCAAATATAAAAACATAATGGAATATATTGCAGTAAGGCTCTCGGGTATTCTGTATTGCTTTTCAACTATTTATTCTCCTTTGGATCAACTTTCCTAATTATATCTGAGTCAGCATACATGTAGCTTAGGCATCATTTACTCTTACCTTCTCTTTTGCATCTTTTGTTGGGGAAGTAACCTCCTTAAATGTGCATATGACAGTTATTCACCTCAATTATACATTATTCATTTTAATGGATTAATAAACCCCTGGATGGATGTGTTTGAGCAAGATTTTTGCTCATGTCCAACACTTTTGCACATTCAAAACATAACTCATCCCATGCTCTCTGAGATTTGGAGGAGTCGTGATATTTTGTGAAAAATAAAGTGATAGGCTAATAGGATATTACAAGAATACAGTCACAATATTTCAGAAAATAATCCACCTGCACAATAGTCTGCTATGCGTTACGTGATTGCTCTGCTGATACGGTAGACCTCAGACCTTCTGACAGACCATAGATCCCCGTCTGGGTCTCTGGTCTCTGAATGAGACAAAGTTTAGTGAAGTGGCTGAACGCTGCTCTACGTCGGATTTGGAAAACAGAAACTATACGGCAGAATTAACAGAGCTCAAACGTGACACATCTGCCGCAGCATGTCGACAGCAGAGCGCGTCCATAAACCTGAAGCTGCACAGCTTTTTACAGTGAGAGTGGACACTAAGCCACGTTTCATATTTGTCGTCAAATTTTCAAAATACATTCAGGGCTACACTCAAAACATTCGAGCTGAAGCCTCGGCAAAATCAGCTGACGCTGCGTCTGGTGTAGCCCTTTTTTTTTGTTGATTGGCTGATAAGTGGCAGGCTGAACTCCAGGGGAGACTCTTGATTCCTGCCGGTTCCATAGTGAGAGCGGCGCGGCCAGAGACGTTTTGGGCGCTGCCGCTGCGGCATATTAAATATATTATAAATAGTTTTTCTGCGTGAGAAATACAATGTGTGGCGGGAGTGCGTGACAAAAGACCGAAATGAGTGACTGTCACGCTCAATGCGTGACACTTGAGAGCCCTGTGTGTTGTCTTCCCATCCACCAGGCAACTTGTTGTTCTCCTGGGTAAAAATGCTAATGAACATGAATCCTTTTACGCTCCTCGTGAAGGACAACGCTCTGCAATTAAACGCCAGGCGATCAATGTGTGGTAACCATGGGGATTCTGTGCACTACTGTTTCTCTGCCTTATAACTGAATGAGATTAGCTGACTGTGGTATCATATATCTCTAATTACAGGCTGCTTAATAACAAACAGTGGCAATGCTTTATAACAAACAGTGGCAACCCTAGTCTTTCCTAACCACAGACTGTTATTGTTGATAGCTAAAGTTAGCAAAATTAACATAGTCATAATTACGGACGTTACCCGGTAAATCCAGTCTTGTGCCGATGCTCTGATAAGCAGACGCCCCACTGTCTATGTCCTGATAACTGTTTAGAAAACAGTTTTATATTTTAGTGAACTCACAAACAGGGAAAACTAGGGAAAGTTCAACACAGTTCAACTTTTGCGTGTGCGCGACAGTTTCACGGTATAGCGCCCACTTGTCGCGTCCAAGGGGGCAGGCTTCTCTCCTCAGAGCGAAGCCGCAATCCATCGCCCGTATCCATCGCCCCCGTTAGCATCCCATTGACTGCCATTCATTTTGGCGACACTTTGACAGCCAATAACTTTACATCTGAAGCGTTTAAAGACTTGATTTGTCCA
This sequence comes from Gymnocephalus cernua, assembly GCA_023631565.1. Taxonomy (NCBI): domain Eukaryota; kingdom Metazoa; phylum Chordata; class Actinopteri; order Perciformes; family Percidae; genus Gymnocephalus; species Gymnocephalus cernua. The sequence goes on along the minus strand of CM042438.1, from coordinate 28,465,776 downwards.
TCGTTTATTTCTAAAGAAACACAACAATGTATATAAGGCTCCATTACCTTGTACCTCACGTTACGGCTCCGTAGCAGACGTTTTTATAGAAATAGGCTAACGATTGTGTCATAACCACGTGACTTACTGTCGTATAGTAGAGGAATTACTGTAAAGTACAGGAGAAGCTCGCAGGCAGTTTCGACTTACATTAGCTGTTTAGTTTAATTACTAATGTTAACTAGCATTTTAGTTAGCAATAATTAGCCTGTGCCTTTGTTATCTCCTTACATATACCTACACTCTCCGTCTCTGATAGATTGGGAATGATTGAGATTTCTCTTGGCACAGCTACCAGAAGACTTACAACGTTCAGACACGTTGCTCACGTCACATCTACGGCAAGCTCAGTTTGCAGCTGCGCAGTAACGCTCAGTAACGCTCAACCATCACCGGAAAAGTGCTTCTAATAGACTTCACTTGTCTCCGTCAAAATTGAATTACGAGGTGAGACAATCGCTCCCTGTGTGAAAAGCCCTTTTTTTCACTACCACCGGATACACCACTAACATCAAATTATTATCGCTAGTTTTACACTTTTTTTGGGGAATTCATGGCCATTAATCTAATATGAAATTCTAGCCTACCTCATTTTCAGTTTAAAAAAAAATAATGAAATATTTCGACAAATAGTTAGGATTTAGTGGAAAATCACATACTGTCAAAGTTTAGTTAGTCTGTTTTTTGTTTGTTTTTCTCAAATGCTGTAAAATGTAATAATAAAACATCCAAAATTCAATGAAAGTAGAGATCTGATCCTTAATTTTTTACTTGTGAAGATCGTTGTATGGAACCATTTATGTTATTGTTGGGCTATTTGCTTGAAAGAAACCCACATTTCTCATAATGAAACTTTCAAAACAGGTCAAATTTGACCCGAAGACAACAGGAGGGTTAAGATGATGGCGCTCAAAGGCCAAGTTGTGGCTTTTAAAGGTCCCATGACATGCTGCTTTTTAGATGCTTTTATATAGGCCTTAGTGGTCCCCTAATACTGTATCTGAAGTCTCTTTTATATAGACCTTAGTGGTCCCCTAATACTGTATCTGAAGTCTCTTTTATATAGACCTTAGTGGTCCCCTAACACTGTATCTGAAGTCTCTTTTATATAGATCTTAGTGGTCCCCTAATACTGTATCTGAAGTCTCTTTTATATAGACCTTAGTGGTCCCCTAATACTGTATCTGAAGTCTCTTTTATATAGGCCTTAGTGGTCCCCTAATACTGTATCTGAAGTCTCTTTTATATAGATCTTAGTGGTCCCCTAATACTGTATCTGAAGTCTCTTTTATATAGACCTTAGTGGTCCCCTAATACTGTATCTGAAGTCTCTTTTATATAGACCTCAGTGGTCCCCTAATACTGTATCTGAAGTCTCTTTTATATAGGCCTCAGTGGTCCCCTAATACTGTATCTGAAGTCTTTTATATAGACCTTAGTGGTCCCCTAATACTGTATCTGAAGTCTCTTTTATATAGATCTTAGTGGTCCCCTAATACTTTATCTGAAGTCTCTTTTATATAGGCCTCAGTCGTCCCCTAATACTGTATCTGATGTCTCTTTCCCGAAATCCAGCCTTGGTGCAGAATTACAGCCACTAGAGCCAGTCCCACAATGAGCTTTCCTTAGGACGTGCCATTTCTGTGTCTGTAGCTTTAAATGCTATTGAGGAGGAGGGGGGCAAGGTGGAGGGTGGGGGTGTGGCCTTGACCAGCTTGCCATGGGCAAAGCAGAGAAAGGGGAGGTAACCTTTCCCCTTATGACATCATAAAGGGAAGATTCCAGATTGGCCCATCTGACCTTTCATTTTCTCAAAGGCAGAGCAAGATACCCAGGGCTCGGTTTACACCTATCGGCATTTCTAGCCACATAGGCAGGCTGGGGGAACTCATATTAATGTTAAAAAACCTCAAAGTGACATTTTCATGCCATGGGACCTTTAAGAATATTTGATTGTAATAAAGTGCTGCTGTGTAATAGCCCTGTGTTCCTGTGCTTGTCTTTTTTTTTACTGTGACATTAAAAGAGGTTCCTCTACAGGTGCATTAAGGTGGCACTAATTGGTTCTCTTTGTCAACTTTTTGTGCATAAATACAATTGTTAGTTCATGGTCGTGAAGAAAAGTCACAGAGGTGCGTCTACTCGCCAGATGCACCCAGAGCTCACATCAGCAGTGCTTTTAGCCTCAGTGATGATGTCAAAGCTGTTAAAAAGCCAACTCACGGTTGTTGATGCACAGATTGCCTCCCAGAGAGAGAGAGAGAGAGAGAGAGAGTCTTTATTGTCCACTGGGGAAATTTGTTTTCACAGTCTGTACAGGGCCTCACAAATATGCATACAGTACATACAGCAACTGCGTTTCATTTGTTTTTTAACATGCCCTCCTTCACATCCCCTTCGCCCTTGGTATGACGTCATAGCATACATCGCATGGAGGCTACTTGGAGAACAGAGGGAAAGGGGGCGGGGAATGAAAGGGGGCGGGGAATGAAAGGGGGCGGGGAATGAAATGGAACGCACCTGCCCTCGTTCACGTTCAGCCCAAACTTTACAGATCAACTGCCGGTTGTAGGCTTAGCGCTACTGCTTCAAGTACGTTTTATTATCTATCTTATTTTCTGTTAATTATCACATACTATCCCCGTTGTTATGTTCATTCTATGTCTGCTTTATGGCATGCAATTTCCTTATTGTACAGTAGGCCTATTTCTTGTATGAAAGGCACAATACAAATATTTATAAAAAGTATTATTACTGCTTTTTACACATCATAAATAATAATTTAGGTTTAGGTTTAGTAATCAGCTGCATTAGATTCAGATTATGAAATGTGTGATCTGTATAATGATTATTCATATTAATGCTTACATCTCGCAAAAACAGAATTTCGTCTTTGCATTTACAGAAAATGTTGGAATTAAAGAAATCAAACATACAAGTATCTAGTAAATAAAATGTATAAATGCATATTACGTGCGCGCGCACACACACAAACGTCATAGGGTACACACGTGGCACAAGTACGAAGCCAGGGATCGGTTTGGGAACAGAATGTTTGGTTATTACCTTTTACATATTTCTTTATTTATTTTTTAAATACGAAAATGCTTGAAGGAGCTTAAATGGAGCTACGCAGGTCTGTGATGTGGCTATAGAACCAGTATAGTACGTTGTGCTTGGTTGTTTCTGTTGTCCTTTCACATTTCTGGAGAATACCTCATGTATGATATTTAGAAAACCTGACCACAGGAGCCAGTATGGGTCTCTTTTTAAAATTCAAATGTTGAACCCCTCACCCCTCGTATAATTCTTCTGTGTGTGTGTGTGTGTGTGTGTGTGTGTGTGTGTGTGTGTGTGTGTGTGTGTGTGTGTGTGTGTGTGTGTGTGTCACTGCATGTAAGGTGCTGGGATAAAGCGTAATATCTGGGGCATGATGTCAGGCCTCTATCTTTCTATATATTTTGCAAGGGCACTGATGCTTAATAGTTCCATTTGTACTCGGAAGTCGGATTTTCTGAGGTCAAAGTCGGAAACACGCCCCCCTGACCTTGGATTTCAGAACCCAGAACTCGGACAACCTTGCAGTACCCCAAGTTCAAAATCCAACACGGATGCCCCTGTGCATCTGTCTTATTTGTGTGTAACTGAATCAGTCGTACACATAGTCCTGTCCATCTTCTATCTGTTGACATTTTGTTACGTGGTTTGTATGCACAAAAACAGGGTAATGTGTTGTTATCAACTTGTAACTTGCTAACAAACCTGGCTAGAGCTAACCCCACAATGAAAAATCCGACTTGTAAATGGAACACATTCATCTCGGGCATGACGTCATTCCCAGCTCCGGCTTACGAGTTTCCGAGGTTAATGGAACGCACTATTTGCGCCACCCAAGATGATTGTGATTGCTTTAAAGAAAGACGAATGACCCTGAGTGTTTAAGCAGTGTAGCCATACCACACTCTAGCGCTGACACAGCTCTGAGGAGACTTTTCAACTAATCCCTGTTGTCCAGCAGTGATACACTCCCTCTCGTGCAGCCAGTGCCAAGTATCATGAGAGAATTGTGACTCTTCCCGTAGCCGTCTGATCATGGATAAAGCCATACCGAACATTCACGTAACAGACACCTACTGTGTGTCTGAATGTCAGAGAGCCATCAGAAAATCAAGCCAGTATTGTGACATATTGTTTGTCAAAACAAGTTGTCTTACGTCTACCATTAGCATGAGATGGAAAGCAGCAAGACACCGGGGGACAGATTGCCAGTCCATCAGCATGGTCACAGAAGGACATCACACTACAGCTGACTCGCATGCTTTTGGAATGTGGGAGGAATTCTAACATCAAACTCTAGAGATTCAAGTGGTTTCAAAGCACACTAGCCATGTTTCCATCCACACACTTTTATGCAAATTATGTAATATTGAATGAAAAATGACTTAACAGTAAAATTTAATTGAATTTCATGAATATCGACACAAAGTTTGTACGTTCAATCTCATCAGATTTTCTTGTAATTGGTAAACTGCTTATGCGATAAACGCTGATGGAAACGTTATTTGCCGAATAAATTAAGAATTGCGATTACGTGTAAGGTAATTTTATGGTTGCAACGGGCCATGAAGGGAAGACGTTTATTCATTTCCACCACGTATTTTACTTAGAAGACATGGTGGGTGTCAACAAAAACAGATATAAGTGGAAGAACAAGAGACTTTTTAAATTTAACAGGCGAAATGTAACTTTTTAGGTATTTACGTGCATCTGCATCATCATAGCGATGTTTTGATAGAGTTTTCTTATTATAGCTTGATATGTCGCTGTCAGCTGACACATAAGCACTATTACAACTTGAAAAAACTTTGTTGCGCAATTCAGTGAGAAAAATGGAATGGAAACACCTTCAAATGTCTCAAATCAATTCATTGTGCCAATTTGAGCACGTAATAGCATGTGACGTCATTACGCACAGGTTGTTCTTTAAAGCTGTTTGGATGGAAACACATTTACCGGCTTTATTCACATGAATGTTTTTAGTGAACTTTAGATAATTTGATTGACAAGTGGATGGAACCATAGCTAGTGAGGCAATGTTTTTACCCATAAGATATGTTTTACTTAATTCCAACAACCTGCATCAAAACTTGTTGACTTAACCGGAACTCAAAAGTAACAAATCTTAAGCTCCAGTGCAGAAATACAAATGGACCAACTTTTAATTAGTGTTTGTGATTTACTGTATGTCATGTTATGATAAATCCCCTTCTAAAAATCACTCAGTAAATCTTATTCAATCTCTTAAAGCTTTAGTGTGTAACATATAAAGCTAATTAAGACTCTCAGCTCCACACAACTCTCTCTGTATTTCTCAGTATGACTATGTTCAGAAGATTGTGTCGTCCGGCGACTTTCCCATGCAGAAACTCGAGTGAAGATAATGACCTCTTCTGAAGAGTCCATCATGTTTTTTTAATCCTCCGTGTCCTCCTTGGCTACTAGCAACTGTGTGGAGGAGGGTCGGGGCACGTGCGCGATCACGGAAGGCTTGTTTCAGCTGGCGCCCAGTTTTGTCAGTGGCTGTCCGCCCCGGTCGATGCTTATCCTGACCTCGTTGTCGGCTCTGTCCCTTGGTAGTTTACGCCCAGATTCCGGTAATAATTCAGCCGCTTGCGGTCTACATTCTGCAGATGCGAATCGGGCTGCCGTGTAACAGAAATTCAGGCACTGACTAAACTCTGGTTTCTGCTGCAGCTTCACCTGCTCTTCACCTGCACCATTACCGTAACTTCTGCATAGTATGGTCTGCGGGCATTGCTTTCCTACTATGAAATACACCAGGTTTAAGCGAACGTGTTGGGCAGGCCACATGTCTTTCTTAAAGGCCATATTAAGTACATCAAGTTATATTTTAGACATCTGCTATGTCAGCACTCTCAACATCTTTTTTCAATTGCTTTCTTAAATTCACATGTGCATTATGGTGTATACGACACTACGGTTCCTGTTAAACTGATGCCTCTGCGGGTCACTCTGTACCATAGACAGTTAAAGAAATGGACCAAAAGATCCCGTTGCTCTGGATGGAGAACAGTGAAGTCTATTAGAAGCACTTTTCCGGTGAGGGCTGAGCGTTACTGCGCAGCTGCAAACTGAGCTTGCCGACGTATATGTGACGTGAGTAAACTGTCTGAAAGTTGTAAGTCTTCTGGTAGCTGTACAAGAAAAATCTCAATCACTCCGAATCTTGCAGAGACCGAGGGTGTAGGTATATGTAAGGAGATAACATAAGCACATGCTAATTATTGCTAACTAAAATGCTAGTTAACATTACCAATTAAACTAAACAGCTAATGTAAGTCGAAACTGCCTGCAAGCTTCTCCTATACTGTACGGTAATTCCTCTACTATGCGACAGTAAGTCGTGTGGTTATGACACAATCATTAGCCTATTTTTACAGAAACGTTTGCTACGGAGCCATAATGTGAGATACAAGGTAATGGAGCCTGTTATGCATTGTCGTGTTTCTTTAGAAATAAACAATGGACAAAAAGTCTTTAAATGCTTCAGATGTAAAGTTATTCGCTGTCAAAGTGACGTCAAAATGAATGGCAGTCAATAGAATGCTAACGGCGGGTGAGTGCTTGGTAGCATCAAATCATAGGAGCTACGAGTTGTGGAGCGAGGCTTACCCCCTTGCTCCGTACAGGCTCGGGATCACAGACAAGCTACGTTTTTAATATCATGCGCAAATTGCTTGATATACAGTACTTGGTATAAGTTTCAGACACATCAACATGTAGGTTTATATATTGATGTTGTACGTATTAGGCGAGGTGTAGCTTCTTATACATTGTCATATAATCGTGACATGCGCTGGGGGTAAATCCCTGATTCCCTATTCTAATACTTGGGCAGGTGTATCATTCGTTCTTTATAGAGAAACTCACGCAAGGGTTAAAGTTTCGCTATCACATCATTGCTGACGCAAGCAGCATGCATGAGGACTTATTAAATGAATGTGTATGTATATCCATCGCATCTAAAGCCTGCATATGTTACAGGTCTCAGATTGAGTACCCGATTACAGATTTTGAATTCCTGTAAAACAGTAGAAAATATCAGACAGGAGATGAGTGCTTGTATTCAATGCAGCTTCGCTCAGCAGAATGACTTTATTTGCTAATATACAAAAACATCTCTCTTTTTGTTTCTCTATTTAGCTTTTATACATTTAGCATCAACACAAAATCCAAAACAAACAGAGAAAAATACCTTGGCTAATTAGCTTTCTCCTTAGCTTTCAAATGAAACAGATTCAATTTACAATTCCAATATGTCCTACTACATTCATCTTCATTCAGTCCTATAACTGAGCTAGCATTTCAGTTAGTTAACAACCACTTAAAAGAAAGTACCATTCAATAAATATAGCATCTTTAGGCTGTTCACTTATTTAACCTCACCTCTTAAAATGTAAAATAAAGAAAACACACCTTTTACACTGCCACTAACGGCTGTCAATACTGTACAATTGCTTGAGCTGAAGACTGGTAACGTTTTAGCTTATCAAGAAAATACATCAGATTACAACACCAACATATTCATTTAAAACAAGGTGCTATATTATCACAAATATGCATTTAAAACCAACCTAAAATGCGCTGGAGCCAAAACTAAGAAATATTTAAATCTTACTTCACTCTTTTGATCTCAACGTAAAGTTGACTGCCGGCGCCATCTTGAGATAGCAAGGACAACAATACCTTTTCTCTACTTGTACACAAACCATATAAATGTACTATTTTCCCTCCAGCAAACCGATCTAACTCTCACAAACGCTCACAAAGAGTGTCTGTGAGAGCGAAGCACCGCGCCACACTGCCCCCTGCTGGCAGCACCAGAATGCTGTATTATAAAGAGCATTGTACTCTTACCAGAAATAAATGATTAACCATTATGACTCTTATCAAATGTTTTTCACTCATATAAATAACACCCCACAACCAGACAAAATTACATAAAATGTGACCATACATTTCATGTGCGTCACACGCTCTCTGACAAAAATAAAAATGGCTCCAGACAGTTCCAAACTCTAAACCTCAAAACATTTACATTCAATGAACACTTTCAATACTCAAAGGAAAGTTCCAGGTAAGTATGTGTGAGTGTATGTATGTGTATGTCTATGTGTAATGATCAGTATACAAATTGTGGTGCAGTGTATTGTACGGTTGAAATGTAAGGTAGGATTTGGTATAGTGTGGGGTATGGTACTATCTTGAAAGGTGTGTGGTAGTTTATAGGGTATGCCCGCATTTCCCAGATCGGCATTGAGGGTGGTCTATAGGCCCCCACTTGTGTTGCACACTGGTCTGGGTTGGGAAGAGGGTTGCCCTAATGATTCATATGTGAGCATCTGGGTAGGCTTTCTTTCACGAGTGGACCTCCTAGTTTGTGGATGATTAGCTTGATCATCATAGGGCTGCTCACTCATTGTCTGGGAGGATACTGGTCTATCCTCTTGCTGCATCCTGTCTTCCTGCTCACATTCTGCCAGGCTAAGAGGTAAGTGCTCCTCTTCAGCCCATTCCTCTCCATGTTTGCTGTGTCTAGTTCCTCTGCTCTCTACACCAGGCATGCTCCCCCTTCTCTCACTGACACGTACACTCCTGGTAGTGTCTCTTTCAGGTATGAGTGGTCGGGTTTGTCCAGATCTCTCAGTGGCGTGAATAGAGTTTCTTTGAAGCTCACACACAGGCTGCACTTGTGTACTCTCAGTTCCTTTTCTTACACGTAGTCTCATCCAGTGTTGTGGTACATCATCATCAGAAGAGTCACTGCTTGGGTTCCATTCTCTCTGTTCCTTTGTATTTGACTGAATGTTTCTGGTTCTCTGTCGACGTTGTGGTTCTATTGATGGGGTGGGTAGGTGTCTTGTTGAGTTTCTTTTTCCTCCAGTTGGTGATTTCTGTGACTGCTGGGGTAAATCTACAGGTAAGTCATTGACCAAGTGAAGCAGGTTGCGATGTAGTGTTCGTACCTTGTTTCCACCTATTTTCGGTGTCACTTTGTAGACAGGCCCCTCAGAAACCCTCTCCTTCACAACGTGAATCATGTCTTCCCAGTACAATCTTAGCTTACCGGGGCCTCCTCTCTCACTCAGGTTACGCACCAACACCCAGTCCTCTGGTTCAAGGACAACGCCCTTCAGGTGGCAGTCATAGTATCTCTTTCCCCAAGAACTTGACTGTTGGCTATTCTCAGAGGCAAGTATGTAAGCTTCCTTCATTCTAGAGGCCCATTTCTCTGCATAGCCTCTTGGAGAAATGGCTTCTTCATCAGCAGCCAAGCCAAATATCATATCCACAGGCAGACGTGGGTGTCAGCCGTATATTAGGTAAAATGGTGAAAACCCAGTAGCCTCATGCCTGGTACAGTTATAGGCATGGACGACTTGTGGTAGGTGTTCTCTCCATCTTTCCTTTTCCTCCAGGGTTCTGAGCATTTGGAGCAAGGTACGGTTAAACCTCTCTGCCGGATTTCCCTGAGGATGATAGGGAGTGGTCCTTGAGTGACCCACTCCACTGAGCTGTTGCAGGGTTTTGAAAAGTTCATTCTCAAATTCTCTCCCTTGATCATGATGTAGTTTCCATGGATAACCGAATCATGGAATGAAATCATCAAAGAGTTTCAGCTGCTGTCTTCCCAAACTTGTTTTTGGTAGCATAAGCTTGTGCGAACCTGGTAAAGTGGTCTACAACTACCAGAATGTACTCGAAGCCCCCTTTGCGAGATTCCAAGTGTAGGTAGTCAATAGACACAAGCTCAAGTGGTGAGCTGGTGGTAATGCTCCCCATTGGCACTCTGATGTGTAAGACAGGTTTTTTTCTGCTTGATGCAGGGACACTTTCTTGTCACAGAAGCCTCAACATCCTGTTTCATGTATGGCCAATACAATCTGTCTCTAGTTAGGCCCAGGACTCTTTTGGTCCCCATATCACCCATATCATCATGGAGTTACTTCAGGACCAAAGGTCGGTACTTGGCAGGCAAGACTAGTTGACTCCTCTGGCTGGTTTTCCTGTACAGCAGACCATCTTTGAGGTGAAGTTTCCCCCACTCATGCAGAAGTTTCTTTGTAGGACCATCAACTCCCCTTTTCATGTCACTGGTCAGAGTGTTGCTAATCTCTTTCAGTCTGATGACTTGACTGATGGCAGGATCCTCTCGCTGAGATGTGATGAGCTCGTCACAGCTTATTGTTGGGAGCAACTCTGGTGACTGCAAGCACAAACTCTCTTTTGACAGGTTCAGGGCGGCGACATAAGCAACGTCTCCTTGCTTAGCTGCTCTGCTGCCTTCCCATGTTGCCAGAATGGTGTCTCTAGCGCTAGCGTTAGTAACTGCCTTGTAACTGACCAAAGTTGGAGAAACAACCTTTCTTTTACTGTCTATGGAGCTAACTGACATGATCTACGATCTGAGCTACTGCGCATGTGCGAGAGGAATCAAAGAGTACAGAAGAAAAGATGATTCACTCTGTCAGCTAAAACAGAGACCTGAACACAAGGTGAAAAGAGGAGCTGCAGCAGTGAGAGAGAGCTGTGCTGTACAACAAAAATATGGTGTTTTTTGAAAATTAAACCATGTAAACCTATTCTGGTACAACCTTAAAATACAACTATGAACCTGAAAATGAGCATAATATGGCATCTTTAAGCTTGGCAGTGCTCATCACATACGTTAACGGATTGTTATCCGTGTACACAACGAAGTGGGGTGCGTAGAAGAGGTAATCTCGAAATTTCTCAATTATGGCCCACTTCAATGCCAGGAATTTGAGTTTGCCTGAGTGAAGGTTGTAATTTCGCTCTGCAGGCGTCAGTGTTCTGGATCCATAGGCTATTACCCTGAGCTTCCCTCCCTGACGTTGGTATAGCACAGCACCAAGACCTTGTTCTGATGCATCTGTGTGTAGCACAAAATGGAGGTTGAAGTCAGGATAACCAAGCACTGGTGGGTTGGACAGTATATCTACAAGATGGTCTAGGGCTCTTTGGTGCTCCTCCATCCACTGTATCGGGGTCCTGGATGACAGCTGTAACCCTTTTCCCTTCTTTTGCTTAGGCTGAGGCATCACAGTGGCAGTGTTTTTGGCTTGCAAGAGCTCATACATTGGCTTGGAAATTTTAGAGAAGTCTTGTACATACGTCCGATAATAGCTGAGGAATCCCACTAGTTTACGGACTTCTCCAACAGTGCTAGGGGTTTTACCTCTCAAAGCCTGAATGGCCTCCAGATCCTCATCAGCAGAGACCAGCCTTCCCACCTAACGGACCTCTTTCTTGAAGAGCTCACACTTAGTTGGCCTGAGCTTTACTCCGTGCTGTTGAAGGGCCCTCAGGACGCGTCTCAGTACCTCAACATGATCTTCAAATGTCTTAGCATAGCAGAGGACGTCGTCTAAATACGGAATACAGTATTCATCCCGCAGGGAGTTGAGCATTTCCTCCATGCTCCTCTGAAATGCGGCTGGGGCGTTCGAAAGTCCAAAGGGAATGCGCACCCACTCATACAAGCCCCATGGAGTGATGAATGCTGTCATGTGCCGGGATCCCTCTGCAATGAAGCCTTGATGATACCCTTTTCCTTGATCCAGAATTGAGAACCAGCTGTATCCCCCAAGCGTGTCAATTAGATCAGGGGTCTTCAATGTTTTTTAGCCAAGGACCCCTTAACTGGAAGAGAGACGGATCAGGGAACCATATATTGTATGAAATGAAGTTGCATATTAAACTGGGCTTACAATAACGTGTGGGCGGCCTAAAGCCTTTTTCTCATAGAATACTAAGTTATTCAAATAATTGTTGGAATTATTTTATAAATTATTTTTTAATTTTAAACATACATGTGACACAGTGAATCCTTAAGAATAACTGTATATGTGGATGGCTATCATACCTATATGCTAGTTTGCTAATAATATGTTGGATTTGTCTTTTGGTCCAAGAGCCTATAATCAATGCACAGCCTCAAGCTTCCGTCCTTTTCATCTTTCAGAGTTATGCTCATTTGGAGGCTTGGAACACACCCTATGTCATTCTCACCCCGAGCAAATGCATTTGATTCCTCATAGAGCATTCTCTTCACTTCTGCTTGTTGTTCATCGTTCAATTGACTTACATCGAAGGGGGAATGCCACAGCTGTCGCTCTGTTCGGCCTTCGTCCTCTTCATCCTCCCCAACAGGCACATGTGAGTTGACATTTTGAACCTCAATGCAGTCCGACTGGTCTGTTTCCACTATCTTGTCGATTGGCTGCATACTGCCTAACACTGTGAAGTTGCCCAATGTAATGTTGTGTTGGGTGTGGTTGCACACTGGGATTTCAACATAAGGCCGCTGGGTGTGATGAACCTCAACCAGGCCATCACCAATATCTAGCTGGTCCAGTCTCAGGTCTGGATGGTTGACCTCAAACAGCACCACAGATTCAGTGAAATCAACAGACACCTTACATTTGATGTGGACAACTTGACCTGGGTGGACATGACATCATGCCGACCAACTCTCACAAGACCACTGTCATGGACTGGTTCCTGGGTCTGTACAAAGTTCACAATTGCCTCAGCTTTGTCATTTTCAATTTGCATGGCCTCCCTCAGCAACTTAACAATAATGGCAATGACTTCAATTTCACTCTCCTGCCCTAGGATGAGCTCTTTGATGACGTTGAAGCCCAATATTGGTCTCACGAAGTTCACACAACTGACCAGGAAGGGTACTCTGATGGTGAGATTTGGATCATCGTTGCCAGGTAAGTTAAAGGTGACTTCCACCCATCCATCGTATGGTATAGGCTCTCCATTAGCTGCCGTGAGATCCAGTCGCCTATCTCCCATAAGCTCACACAATGGGCGCACTTCCTGTTGAGGCAGGTATTTGTTTCCACGTGCGCTCGATGATGCTAACCTGGGCGCCAGAATCTAGCCAAACAGTCACAGTATACCCACTCAAATTACATTTCAATAAACATTTCCTTCCAATTAGCTTAGCTACTCGCTGTGACGTTGACATGATCTCTGTTGATGAATGAGGAGAGTCGACGAGATTGTGGTTAACCTGTGCTGGTACTGGCTTGCTTGTATCCGGGTGGGACTGAATACTACAGTCGGTCACTGGTAGTCCCTCTGCAATGACCGGGGGGCGTTTCCCGACGGCTTAGGTTATTTTAAGCATCCCACAGCACAGTGCCCCTCTTCCCCGCATGCAAAGCAGTGATTGCAGTTAGTCCGATTACTGGAAATGCAGTTAGGGCAACCATGTGGTCTCTCTTTTCTTAACTGTCTGTTCTGTTTATTGGGACACTGGCAGGTACACTGGGCTTGACTGTAGTGAGCTTACTGCCTGTGTCAGGGCCTGTACTTGAGCACTCAGCTTGTGGAGTAACTCATCTTTGCCACTGGTATCAGTATTACACTGTCCTTTGTTAACCTCACTGATGTTAACTTCACTACTCTGAGCGGGAGCTGATTTTGGGCGATTGCCACGTCCCAAGCGCCGTTTCCTCTCACTCTCCTCACTCACTTGTCGTTTTTGTAACTTGTCTCAGAAGGGCCTCATCAGTGACTGTAGGGTCTGAGAGAAGGGGTCTTAACTCACGCCTGATATCATCATGTTTCTCCCTCAAGCCCTGATAGACTGTGCGAAGGAATACATTCTGTGCTGTTCGTGCTTCATACTTAATGTCGGAATCCATCTGCCTTGACGTGAATATCACTTTTTGTTTAAGCCCCATCATTCTGTAAAGAAACTGGTGTGGCGTTTCATGCTCATGCTGTTTGGCATTCATCAGTTCTTGAAACAGTTCAGTGCAGCTTTTCTCTCCTAAATGTGATTGTAGAAAGCTCTTTAGCTCTGTTATTGTCATTTCATCCTTGCTGGCGAGCATTTCCTTGAAGTTGCCAGGCTTTATGATACGAAACACTGCTCTGGTGATTTCGTCTTTGGTGTGCTTTTCCTTTACTCCTTGATCAGTCTGTTTACTGATACTACTGTAGCTTATCTCAGATGTGTTATCCCCAATTTGTCCACCGTGGATCTTGAATTCTTTCCTCTGCAAGAGGGGAAGGTCTTTGAGAGCAATCACGCTTTCAGTGGTGCATGTGAAATGTCTTTCAGCGTTTGAACAAGGTGACTGCATGACATGTGCACTGATTGACTGGTTACTGTCATTGTCAAAGGGTTGAGTGTTGGTTGTGTGTGTAGTTAGGGAGACACTACCTGGTTTAAGCTTTTGACACAACTCATAACTACAGAGCAGTTTACTTAGCTGTGATTCAAGTGCATTCATTTGAGGAGCTAAAGCTGTTGTTGCAGTTTCAGTGTGTGTACCTGTAGCTTGTATGTTAATATGACCAACATCAGATGGTAAAGATTGCGAAACATCAGCCTCAGGCACAGTAAAATCTTCCCCACCCTCTGTAGAAGATTCACCCTGCTTACGGTTGCTAATAATTTCACTAATATCTTTTAGGAAAAGTATCTGCGACATGCCCTCATCCTCTAACTCCAGCAAAACTGTACTTTCCATGTATGAACAAACGTAATTCATACAGGCTTCTTCGTCATGTTTGTTTAACTTAGCTGGGTCTTGGTCCGATGTCTGTGGGAGAGCTGTTGTAATCTGGAACAACTCCTCAGCAGAAAGGCGGAACCGTCCCTTCTTTACCGTCCAAAACATGTTCTTCCTTTCGTCTGCCATTGTGTACACTCATCAGATGCCCTTGAGGTCCCTCGCTCTGGCAGCAGTCAGACGTCCCGGATTCTTGAAGCCCCTTGTTCTGATGACGTGCCACACGCTGGTCCACAGGTTCTCCAACCATGGTTGTTGCAGATCCCGGAACGAGCACCCAAAACTCTGGTACAGGTCTCAGATTGAGTACCCGATTACAGATTTTGAATTCCTGTAAAACAGGAGAAAATATCAGACAGGAGATGAGTGCTTGTATTCAATGCAGCTTCGCTCAGCAGAATGACTCTATTTGCTAATACACAAAAACATCTCTCTTTTTGTTCTACTTTGCTTTTATACATTTAGCATCAACACAAAATCCAAAACAAACAGAGCAAAATACCTTGGCTAATTAGCCTTCTCCTTAGCTTTCAAATGAAACAGATTACATTTAGTTAGTTAACATCCACTTAAAAGAAAGTACCAATAAATAAATATAGCATCTTTAGGCTGTTCACTTATTTAACCTCACCTCTTAAAATGTAAAATAAAGAAAACACACCTTTTACACTGCCACTAACGGCTGTCAATACTGTACAATTGCTTGAGCTGAAGACTGGTAACTTTTTAGCTTATCAAGAAAATACATCAGATTACAACACCAACATATTCATTTAAAACTAGCTGCTATATTATTACAAATATGCATTTAAAACCAACCTAAAATGCGCTGAAACCAAAACTAAGAAATATTTAAATCTTACTTCACTCTTTTGATCTCAAGGTAAAGTTCACTGCCGGCGCCATCTTGAGATAGCCGCGACAACAAGGACAACAATACTTTTTCTCTTACTTGTACACAAACCATATAAATGTACTATTTTCCCTCCACCAAACCGATCTAACATTACAAATATAACTGTTGAACAAGATCTGCATAAGTATAGAAGTTTTAAAGCTTCACAAACCTGTAAAACAGGAGAAAATATCAGACAGGAGACGAGTGCTTGTATTCATTGCAGCTTCGCTCAGCAGAATGACGAAGCACAGAGAGTCCGCTCACAAAGAGTGTCCGCTCACAAAGAGTGTCTGTGAGAGCGAAGCACCGCGCCACCCTGCCCCCTGCTGGCAGCACCAGAATGCTGTATTATAAAGAGTCTTGTACTCTTACCAGAAATAAATCATTAACCATTATGGCTCTCATCAAATGTTTTTCTCTCATATAAATAACACCCCACAACCAAACAGACAAAATTACATAAAATGTGACCATACATTTCATGTGCGTCACACGTACGCATCTACGGCCTGCATAAATATTGCTTCGTGCCTCATGCCCACTTCATGACTTCATTCAAGTAGGGCAATATTCATTGCATCTGGTAAGTGGTCGGTCGATACAAGAGTCTTCTCAGCACTAATTGCGGTTGTATTATACAATGACCTCATCGTTTTGGCTAAGTTGACAATTTCATTGTTCTTTAATTATCTTATCAAAGAGGCTGCAATCGCTCGCATAGGCTAACTACCTTCATCTTCGGCACATTTTCTGTGGGGGTCTTTGTGTTTATTGGTTTCATTCTTTGCAAGATATTCATTCAAGTAACCTATTCCCTAGCGTATTCTGAGTTCTTCAAGGTTGGTAGTATCTGATGTCACTCACGCATTTCATTGCGCCCCTGAAGCGTGCAGTGTCGTCCATTTTCTGCTAAAATTCTACGTAGCCTATATCGGCGCTGTCTTCTGAAATCACTGATTTCTGGCTATTCTGGTAAGTGATACATGGAACCAGTGGTAGGTCCATTTTCATAGCATCTCCACTGGTCATCGCCTTTTGGTCGAGGCAACCTCAGCAGCTAGTCATGCATCATTTTATGTTCTAACGTATTTTCCCAGCGTAAACGTCATCATTTACGTCACTCATGTGGAATCAGAGGTGGGGAACTAAGGCTAGATTTGCTAATAGGTTCTCAGTTGGTGACACGGTGGACAACTGACGTCCAGGGACATGCCTGATGATTGTTCAAATGTGGAGGGTGAGAATTTTTCCTAAATATGGGAAGTCACGCATGCATGCAATATTTGTTGTATGCTCGCATAAGATTCAGCAGCAAATCCTTGTTATTATGGCCTCATGTTTTCACACGCCTAATGCTCTAGGCTACGCCTCACAGTTGGTGGCTGTCATGCAGCTAGTGTTATGCCAACGCATTCTTACAGAGGAAGAACACGCATCCAGACCATAGCACATTAACACTCGCAGTCGTAAACCAATTGTCCTGACTTCAGTGACGTTCTCTCAAATCAGAGATCCCTCAAACCATAACTTATGGTTAGCATGCATATGGTGGTGGGGTAATTATGGTCAACACTTATTTTACATATTTATTCATCATATTTTGATTCATCGTTCTATCAATCATAACGTATATACAGGTATCTATGTAATAATAATGTTGCTTGCTACCGGCTTGAATTGCCGAGGTTTTGTTTCGCTGCCGGCCCAAATTGCCGAGATTCATTTTGGCTTTCTTATTTTCCGCCTGTCTAAATGGCTGAGGTTTTGTATTTTTCCAGCTTGAATTGCCGAGGCTCACGTTGCTGCCGGCCTGAATTGACGAGGGTTCATGTCACTTTTGCTTCTGGCCTGAATTGCCAAGTTTCAATTTACCACCGGGTTTTGGCTGAGATTTAATTTTGTTATTCTGTATACACCTGCTTTAATTACATTCTTCTTGTATCACTGTACAGATTTGTTGCTGCTCATGAGGTATGTATGTCTTTCACATCACGTCGCTCGTTTCATGTTTTGGGGGATATGTCAGGGTTTTTCCTAACCCTTTAACATGTATACATTTGTACGATGGAGTCGAAGCTCCAAAGACTATGTACATTTCATTTGTACATTTCATATTTTGCATATGTAACTTACAAATAAATCTTGCATATCTGCAACGAAGTCTCTCCTGATTGAAATGTAGTTCAGTGTAAATTCCTGCAGGAAGACATCAATACATTTATCACTTCTCTCCTGTCCTTACAAATCAACGATCCCTAAAGCCGTAATCTGGTAAGCTTGCATATAACCGGTGGAGGTGTTTTCATTTAGGCCTACAGTTTGGCATGCCTCACATCTACGGATTTATCCCGTTTATGTTGCAATCGAATTAGATATATAAATTAAAATAGTTAAAAAGAAAATGTGTTTTATGTTTTAGGCTTAAATTGCTATAACGGCGGAAATGCCTCGTCTCGGCAGGACCATTTTTTTTAATGTGGGCCGGTCAGATTGGGTCGACTGACCCAATCAGAGGTTACTCAAATTGGGACGTTCAGTCAAAATCAAGCACGTCACGATACAGGCAGCTAGCAGATAGTGAGGAGATGTTTTTTACAGTGTGTTCAGGGGACAGGCAGCTAGCAGATAGTGAGGAAATGTTTTTTACAGTGTGTTCAGGGGACAGGCAACTAGCGGATAGTGAGGAGATGTTTGCTGTATGTGACAAAAAATGTTGTAGCCTAAAAAATGCATGACGTCGCTTAGAGCACCTTTAACATGACCTCCATTATTTCCCCTTGACACTCGGTAATTAGCAGCACCATATGTCACCGAGTGGTCTGCAGAGAGCAGTGGATGAAAAAGGGACACACTTGACCTGCAAACAATGTGATGATTAAAACTACTGTTAAAACTGATTACCAACACTAATGTGCTACTTGATTTGCCACTGTGCACTGTTCAGAGCAAATCAGGAACAATGGCCATTGCATCCCTCGATACTGAAGAGATGGAAAGAACAAACAAAACAATTTACCACAAGGTTTGCTTTAAGTAAACTCCATCTGCTGATGAAGACTGAAAGAAAGCTCCAGAAAAAGCTAGTAAGTGGGTCGTGTGTTGGACAATGGCCGTGCCTCTGGCATGGGAATGTTGGACATTTGGTCTAGTCCATACAGTACTAGTACACTGTAAATAAAATTGAATTGAAAACATAAATATACATTATCTCATCCAAATGCGTTCAATACACATCCGATAAACTCACACAAGGCCCCCCCTACCTTCCCTCACACTCACAGAAGGAGAACCCACAGCACAATTGCACAATATCACAATTTAAAAACAATATATTGCACCAGTGCCCTACCATATATTGCACATCCTACAACCACATTGGTGAGTGGTATTACAACTCAGCATATTCAAGCCCCCCCCACACACACACACACGCACACACACACAATCCATTGGACTAGAGTGCTGTCAATCTGACAATTGTGATTTCCATTGGATCAGAGTACTGTCATATGGCTGCCTGTTCTGCCAATCTTCCCAGCCCTTGTCACATGACCAATTAATGTTTCCATGGAGACTGTAATGTTTAGCCCCATAGTGGAAGGAGGAGACATGGACTCAGGAGTTCTTCACCGGGTGCTTTGGTTTATTTCTCCCCCATTCACGGGGAAAGGCGGTAGTGCATGGATGAATTATTACAAAAATATATCAAAAATAACAAAAACAACAAAGAAACTAAGTACAAACTACAACTTATCATACTAACAAATACTAAACAATGCAAAAACCTAAAGCAGGCCCTGACTATGGGACTATGGGACTATGGGACTATGGGACTATGGGACTATGGGACTATGGGACCTGCACCCTTCCAGGCCAAAACTGTTCTCCCCCTTGTGGAGCTTCTGCCTCCTTCCTTTATACGTGCAGCTCCTCCTACAAGACAAACCAAAGTTAATTGGAAATCAATCAACCTCATCATGTTACCTCAACATTCCCCAACACTTCTGGCTACATCAATACACAAGATACCAACTATAAAACCAGCAATTAAATGTTATATGCTGAACAAGCTTCTCAAAAACAGGAAACTTAGACACTTCAGTACCCCCCCCCCCCCCCCCCCCCCCTCTGTACTGGCTTACACTTGGACCGTTCCAGGTCCTCCCCCCTATAAATTATTCCGGACTCTGTCATTTCGTGTTTGCCGCTTCGACCCATCACCCTGCTTGAAAATGAGAACAGGTGAATGAAACATTTTGATAACCTTGGGTAAATCCATTAACCTAAAATAAATGCCATGAAATGAACTGTGTATGTGTCATATTTATCCAATCATGCTTTCTACTCTTTCGACTAATACTTAAATAAAAAATTGAAAGGAAATAACATGAATTGACAAGCCATGTGTCCATTAATGCTAGCCCACCTGCTACTGGTAATGCTAATGCTACCAGTCCTATGCTAACGCTCATGCTAGGGTTAGCTTAGCATGCTAGGACCAATGCTACCACTGGCTTAAATGAAGGCATGGGGTAACCCCATGACAGAGACTATCCAAAGTTCTGATACCATGGAACCAGCACAGGAATTGTTTCTTAAAAAAGTGGCAGACTGAGCCTGTAGAAAATGTGTTTTGTATTCAGAATTGATTAAAAATGAAAAGAAGTGTAACTAATAATGAATGTGATGTTTTATTTAGCAGAATTACATTGTGTTGTTATATCCAATAGTTCCTATATTTCTAAGCATAAAATTGTTACAGGTCTAGCTGTCAGAGCCATCGATCTTGCACCTTCTACAGTACATGAGACAAAACTCGCAGCTTAAAGAAGCAATGCCCTTAAATGACCCCACACAAACGGGTCGATACCCACCCAGACAAAGGATATCACCTGTGAGGTATCAGTTTGACAGGCGAGAAGAAAGCTTGTGTTTTCCACAGGGACAAGCATAGGCTCTTCACTGCTCAATTACCATCACCACTCCTTCTACAAACAGCATAGTACCTAGTGTCCAGAAGTGTGTCTAACAAATCAATACTTCACAACAGCTTCATTTGCAGCATTGTGTGAGCTGAATTCCCTCCGAGGGATTATCCTAAAATGTTAACTTGCTAATCAATTGGAATCAATTTGGAAATACAGTCTTATTGTTTGCAGTCGTGAACAAACAGGCAGAGGGAACCTGGGTTGAGGTCAGAATAAGGTAATGTCGTCTGAGGGTAAACTGTCGGATGACTGAACATGCATGAGAGCATGCAACAGAATCCATTCTGGGCAGATAAAGAGGGCATCCAGTAGTTGTAGAGACATTTTTAATATGGGCCTATAAACCACTGCCAGCATTGTTAACATCCAAAAAACATCCAAAAAAGTCAAACATTTCTAAATAATTTTTTTGGCCTTAACGCCCCAGTATGTAACAATTGTAGTTGTTCATTATAAAATCTGTATTGCCCTTCATAAACTTGTCTTTTTTTATGAATATTGACCACCACCATCAATTCCAAGTATTCCTATTGGCTTGAAATTTTACATTTGCGCTTGTATGTACTGGGGTAGATGCTGCATATTCATGCTCCATCTTGAAATACGTTAGCCAGTAAGGGACATACGAGACATACTGCTCCACCTTTCGCGTTTTCGCTGTCACATGATACACTTACAGGTGCTGCTAATATATTGCTGCTATTACAGTTTTGCCAACTTAGTGACTTTGTCGCTAGATTTAGCAACTTTTCAGACCCCCTTAGCGACTTTTTTTCAAAAAAGCGACTACCGATAAATACATTAACAAGGTATTAACCAGCGAGGTATGTCTCTCCTGTGCAGCAGCCAGAGCCGATCCGCCCTATACGCTCACTACGCAAGCTGCGTAGGGCCCAGCAAATTACTCGAGGCCCCGCCTCCCCCTCATGTCATAGCGCGTCAATTAATGTTTACAACATCCATGACAAAATTAAGCTAAACTATCCTTCTGGTCACGAAAAAATAAAAAAAAACACCATGAAAGTGAATTGCGGGAACAACAATCAGGTAAACTTGTGTTCTCTCCTCTCCAAGTTTGATGTCAGCAAAGTAAGGTTATGTTTATGTGCATTTCTATTGTGTTTTTTTTTCGGTCTTGCTAACCTAGCTGGGCAGGCAGGCAGTGCATGTCTTGGTCTGTGTCTAGCTGCTAACGCCAGTCACTTCCGGGGCTGTGTTTTGTGACTTTGTGCCTGACAAAAGTGAGAGTAAAATACAATTATTTATTACGTTTGATAAACGACGAAGTGCAACGGTGTTTGTTTACTGCAGCTCGGAAAAGATAACCGCGGCGGGTGTGTTATCATGCGCTAGGCGCGTACATGAAATGAAACGCGCATTTTTCAAGCAGAAATATATGTGAAGACAAGACAGACTGTAGGCTACAATATATGGGCGTGAATGATGGCACTCCTCATCAAAGTACACATTATACATACTTTTAAGACACTGATTATCTAGTCTCAGACAATGTGTAGTTAAAAACTCTAAACAACTGCACTAATTATGCAAGATGGAAAGCAATGTATTGACAATTTGACATTGATTTATAGGCTATATTGAATTTAAAATGTTGATTAGCTGGACATACTGGTCAATATGGATGCACATCCCTCAGTAAATAATAACCATAAATCAAGAATTGCTTCAACATGCATAATAATAAATAAATACAAACTAACATGCTATGGCAAGCCATTTTAGCTTTTATTCATTCACAGTTTATGCATTTTTGATATCAAGAATTCGATTTTTTACTATTTGCAATGTGAATTCTTGATTTTTTTTACTAGTAGGGCCCCTTATTTAATTTTTATCTACCAATGTCTATTTTTGATATCAGGAATTACATGTTCACTTGTACAAAAATTTTACTATTTAGTACTTATTCTAGACAGTCCAAATAGTCTGGTGGTGCCCATACTGATGGGCACCACCAGGCTGTAGAGAGAACCAAAGTTAATCCCAAAAGCCAAAGTTCAGGGTTATAATTTATTTTTTGTTATTTATGTTTACGTTAATATTCACTTATTTAATAATATTCACTTGTTATCTTAATATTATAGAAAATACTCTATTCAATAAATATTGTTGGTTTGAACCTCATTCTGTTCTATATTGTTGTACTTATTCTTTGACTGTTTTGTTTAAAGGAGGGAGGATTGTATTGGGAGCACTGAAGTGTCAGGTGTGACTGTGTGGCAAATGGTTTACATAGCTCACGGCATCACGGGTCAGGTAGAGGGCCCCTTAGCAGAATTTTGCTTAGGGCACCAGGGAGGTCAGGATCGGCACTGGCAGCAGCGCTGATCAGGCCGTTAGAAGGGGAGGGAGGATAGGGTGCGGGGGGCCGGGCCGGTATAGGTAGGAGAGACAGTGAGACGCAACGGGAGAAAGACGCTGCTGAGGTGGCCCAGCTCTGGGCAGGAGCGGGCAGCGGCAGACGGAGCAGGCGATCAGACCGGCCTAAGCGGGCAGCAGCTGGAGCGGGCAGAGGCTGGAGCAGGCAGCGGCGATCAGACCGCCGGTGCGGCCTCGAAACACTACCGGCCCGATTGCCACTCTGCCTCATGCACGTATTCAAAATCCAAGTTTCAGGTACAGGAGTCATCTTCTTCGCCCAGAAAAAGAAAAAGGAGGTTGAAAAAAGCAAAGGACAGGCTTTTTGAAGCGTGAAGGCTTCATTTGAAGTGCAAGGGTTCGAGAGAGTTGATTGCAATATACGATCTCAATGCTAGATGGGAGAAATTCCTACACAATGTAGCTTTAAAAAGTCTTACATTTGTACAAGTATTGTGTTCTAGGTCTTAAATACTTTTAAACAGGTCTTAATTTTCCTAGGTCAATGTAACACTACCTCTAATGCTCTTTGTTTTTATCCTGTGGTGTTGGAGTTCTTTCTTTTGTAGTCCAAATATAATTCGCTGTATTATGACTACAACTGAGACCAACATGCAACTTATAATGCTTTCCTGTTTCGCCAGTCTCTTTCAAATTGGCCATAAATGGGGAAATGGGGAATAATAGGGAAATATGAATTTAGGACTAAGTTGATATTGTGATAAATGTCTTCACACATACACATATGTCTACACATAAAATGTATATGGATAAACTAAAAGTAAGGTCTGCCTACACCACACAGATGCATTCTGGGATAGAAGAAAAAATTGCTCTCGGTTGTTTACATTTCTTTAAACCAATCACAATCATCTTGGCCGGACGCAGCAACGGTGGCTCTGCTAAATAGTCTCAGGAAGGAACTTGTTTTGGTGGAACATTTGCACCTGGTAAAAGAAAACGTCACATACAATATTAAATGAAGTTAACTGTTGACACAATACAGTAACATGAGCTATTTAAATTAGCTGATACATGGTTAAACCTTCGTCCACAGAAATCCCACCAATCTGTCCCAAAATGTCCCAATTAGAGAGGAAATGACCTAAACATATTCTTTGTAAATCTTTCAATCATTCCCTGAAAGAACCAAGCAGGCCTGCCTTGTTATACAATAACAATGTTCTTCAAAACTTGCTATGTCCTTTGCTATGTTCAGCGTGTAGCTTGCAAGCTTGAAGTTTGTTGTTGTTTCCCGAAGCGAACAGCAACAGACAGAGCGGACATCCTGCGCAAGGCTTTTTATCCTGGAAATGAACTTCCATTGATCCAGACTAGCTTATAGACAGCTGAGGTAATGATGTCCCGTCTGCAACAGCTGCTGTTCCTCTAGCGTTTGTGATGCAGGTAGGAGCGACCAGACGCCCCTAAAAATTTGGGACAGTCCTGAAATCCAAGCAGTTGTCCCGAATCCCGAATCCTGCCCTAATTGTCCTGAAAATTAGAGCAAAGTCTCAAAAGCAGACTTGCGAGTAGTTATAGTCTGATAGAACATTAAAAACTGTTCATGGTGATTGAGTTGTCCTGCAGCCAGCTCCTGTTGGCTGCTCATTGGCTGCAATTTTGTTGCAGAGTTTTGAAATTCATGTTAAGTGCAGGCAGCCACAAGAAGGAGTGATTGGATTGGATGTTGCTAATGTTAAAGCGCAGTCATTGTGCTTGTTTTATTTGTTTCATAATGACACTTGAGTTCATGATTTTAATGATTTTTTACTTGTATTTTCGGGTTTACATGACAGACAGTTGAATTCCTGAATAAAAATAATAAATCATTTTGGTGCGAGGTTTTGAAATTCATGTCCCCGTCTCGTCCTGAATTTTACCCATTCTCATCTGGTCACCCTAGAATCTAGGGTGACCAGATGAAAATGGGTAAACATAACATTGCATCTAGGGCCTAGATGCAATGTTATCTTAAAGGGACTCACCCCAAAATTAAAACATGTTTTTCCCCTCTTACCTGTACTACTATTTATTAATTTAGATAGTTTTGGTGTGAGTTGCCCAGTGTTGGAGATATCGGCCGTAGAGATAACTAAACTAAACTGCTTTTTCTTGAATATAATGGAACCACAGTAGATGGCATCCCCCTGCTTCGGGATGATTCGCCCTACTACGAGTTTGTTTACCATCAAAATGACTTTGAAGCTGTTATATTAAGGTACAAATCTTGCATAGTGTGCCTTTAAACCACCAGAAATAGACATTTGAAAAACTAAAATGAAATGAAAGTATTATACAGGCCTTTGATGTAGAGTTATAGGTGCCATCCAGAAGTTAGCGGGGTTATCTAAAAAGGACCAGAGCCACAACGCAGAGCTGCTGATTAATCAATTATTAATGGCTAACACTGTGTGTTATTAGTGTGAAATTAGAGTATTAGAGAACAAACGACGTCAGTGATATGACAGAATAAAGGGAAATGATGTATCTCATAATAAAATGTTGCATATGGTTTGTGCTGTTGTTCTGATCCATGTCCACTGTGTGCTGTGCAGCTAGAATAGAAGCCCTTCTTGCAAAATGGTCCCATGTCATTTTTTTCATGTTAATTTAGTTTTTCTGTTATTCTTTGGTTTCATTTTTGTTCATTATTTATAGCTTGGAAACTATTAATGCTTCGTACAACATACTGTTCATATAGTGGTTCATAAACAGTTTTTGGTAAGGATTCAAATGACGGCCCGCAAGGTACAGCAACGTTCTTCCCAACTTTCTCATGCTCTGTGGAGTAGCCAGACCCTCGTCCAGCGCGCTTTGGAGGAGGGTCCAAAGCAAGACTACTGTCCTATATAAATAAAGGCCTAAAATGCCCAGAAAATAACCTTAACCTTGATTAAGAAAGTCGTTGTGCTATAATCTGATATATACATCTGATTCTCTAGGGGTTTTGACCGAATGATAATTTTTTTAGGTATGTCGTATTTTGATAGAGTTAGTGTACGAAGAGAATGTTTTATTTGCATTTTGTAATGTAGAGTTGGTATTTAAAGAATAAAATGTGGTTTGAGCAGAAAATGCACTATTTGGCTAATTGTGTGAGGTAGGTGGGTTGCTGTGTTGAGAGTTTTGAAAAAGTATCTTAAGTATAGGTAAAAAACTATCATTAAACACATTTGCTTCGCTTCACTGAGGTTGAAAGAAGATTCTGTGGAGCGATGTGACGGCTTTGACAGCCCGACAGCCTCCTGCTCTCAGACCTGGGTGGATTCTTGGTACTTCACGCCACTTTGAAAAGCTGATGTTGAATAAATCGAGTGTTCCAATTACCTGTAATAACTCATTTTGCTGAAGCACAGGCCAATACTATTTGTGAGGCACTCCATGTTGACTCGAAGGATCACAGGTCCATATGGTCAGCAGTGACTCACTCGGCCTCCCTGTTCTCAAAAACAAAAATGATGTAGGCTCAACAGCTGCGCTGTGTGTGTGTGTGTGTGTGTGTGTGTGTGTGTGTGTGTGTGTGTGTGTGTGTGTGTTTCACCTCCCCCTCAACAACCCTACGAGTCAACCCACAGTCTTCAGTACTGTACATTTTGCCTCGATGCCGGTGCATTTACTGCGGGGTATTTTCCTCTATACTGCATCGTGACATGTCAAAAATTAATGTTATCAACCTGCGGGACCTTTTATATTTCATTTTCAAAAATAATAACCTTGATTTTTACTGCCAAAAATACCTATGACTTACTGTATTTCAGAATCCAGAGTGAGAGCTGCAGAGAATCACTTCCATATAACTGATGGTTGTGGATCATAGCACCTAGCGACGATTTTTAGCCTGGAAACCAGACAAATCTGCAAGCTCATGTTTCATTCGCTCGGGCAGATACATCTGGCCCCCCTCCCATTCAGACAGAGAGAGATTTCTAGCCGGCCAGGCCCTGAGTGGACCAATCACAACCGTTTATCTCACATGTGGCGAGTTTAACACGATGACTGACAGGAATGTCTCTTAGGAAAAAAAAAACATGCTAGTGTTAGACCGAATGATTAATTTTTTTAGGTTTGTCGTGTTTTGATAGAGTTAGTGTATGAAGAGAACGCTCTATATATGGGCGCCCGCTCTACCAACTGAGCTATCTGGGCGCCCAATTTAAGACTTTTTAATGCCTAAAATGTTGACACATTTTTGACTGTTAAAGACCCCGCGGAAGCCCTGATGAAGTAGCGAGTAGTATGAAAGACCAAATATCAGCATAGGGAGGTTGGTTGGGGTAGATGGGTCAAACAACACAGGACTTTCACCCAGGAGACCGGGGATCATGTCCCGTATAATTCAAGTTTCTGTGTAATATTCACTATGTGCAATAGTCACTGTTCTGTAAATATTTTATTTTATTCACTGTTTTCCTTCATTGCCTGTTCGATTTTTATTATATTGTCATTTACTTATTTTATTATATTTTAATATGTCCCTTACATTTTCTACGTACTGTTTTTTCTCTAACTGAGCATGAGGCAATCACTGAATGATTTTGGGCTAAGCTCCTCAGTGACATAGCCTGGCTCCGCCCTCCTACGTTCTTCCGTTCAATTTTCATTTTCTTTCAGTACTTTGTCTGGGTTTGCGTTATATTCTTGGGTTTTCTCCGGTTTTCTTACCGGTCCAATCAGTGAACATCAGTTGAGGTTGTGACGTGCGCTAGTTTGAGCTGTAGTACTGTGATGGCAGTGGAGAAAGATGCGAGCGAAGCCATTCGGTCTGTTGTGGCAACGCTGCTGAATATCCAGAAGTTAAAGCCCGAGCAAGAAAGGTCTTTGCTGAGTTTTGTTGGTGGCCATGACGTTGTGGCCCTCCTCCCCACGGGGTTCGGGAAAGGGTTCATTTTCCAGCTCGCTCCGTTAGTGGTGAAGGAGTTGGCTAAGGCAAACGCTAGCGATGCTAAGCCGCCGTCACGACCAAACGTTAGCGATTGGTTATGGCAGATCCAGAGTGGCTCTGGGCAGATCCAATAGTTTTAAACTTCAACAGAGTACCCGCCTTCAAGGAAGTTAACACTTGTCAATGGAGAGTGGCCAGACTCTCTGTACGAATGAGATGGACCAGAGTCTGGTATGACCATGCTAGCAGTGACATGTTTTCTCTCCTCTATACTCTTAGTCAATTCATTGACTAAGTGTCAGAGATGATTAAAGGGCTATTTTGATGACGTCCACTCCTTCTACTTAACAATTTTTTCTCCCTGTCATCCTGGTTTTAAAATAACCTGATGAGGTGTATTCTATGTTACCTTTCAGAGCTGCTCTGCCACCAAACGCTGGGAAATTGAATACATTTTGCAGTGGAATCATCATAATCACCATCATGTTACTTCCGTAGACTGAACAGTGATAAAACCGTCCTCTCCTCCTAATGTCTTCCCTCCTGAACATTCCACTCAGCCTTCATGAAAATGAATAGGGAGCCGGGGAGAGCATCCATTATTCAAAGTCAATTACTCAGCGGAGTTTTTATTCTATAAGACAGAGTGGATGATGTCTGCAGCTTGCTGCAAAGCAATTTTTTTTAGGATTGTATTATGCAGGAGTCTGCGCCTCATTAATCAATGGAAACACATCACATTTTATTTTATTTTTTAACCTCCAACATTTCTTGTGCTGATTTTTGTTTTGTAGAAAGCACTGTGTACTTGGTTTAATCTTCATCTAAAGTAAAAAATGCTGTTTACAACATAGCCTTTAATAGTATCTGGCAAGAGAAGTACCGAATACTCTCAAAGCTCCCATCTTAGCTTTAGTATTTGAGGCCTCAAGGACCAGTATATTTTTTTTTTAACAGAGATGGCATCTGTCAGTGAAAAAAAAGCATATTTTCAAACTAACATTTTTATTATTTTGACACATCTGAAAATGTCCCCTGCATGTCCCTCCAGGGACATTCGTACATCTGAGTAACAACCAGGCTTAAATAGAAGCACCAGAGACACACTCACTCTGAAGAAGAGTGTGATGCTTGTATTCATAGGGTATGAAACTTTATATTATCCCTTCCCAATGTAAACTCAGAAATATGCCTAATATCAGTTCTTATATTTAGTTTAATGTGATGATAGATCAGCTCAGATTCATCCCAGGAAATGGAATACAGCAATTGACTTTGCCCAAAGTGCATATACTAGGTTATGTAAACATGTGCTTATATAAACAGCAGTGTTGGGAGTAACGGCGTTTAAGTATAACAGCGTTACTAACGCCGTTATTTTTTCAGTAACGGAGTAATCTAATTAATTACTTTTCCCATCGTTGCAACGCTGTTATCGTTACTGAGAACGTAAAGTGGGGCGTTACTACAATTTGGTTGAATGAAGTGCGAGGTGTCGGCTTTGGCTATACATCAGCTGCCTGGACAGAGCGGGGGGGATGATGACACGGTTGCAAATGTGATGATGATTGGCTGGATGGGTGGATGCCCTGCTCACGTTGTCTCACTGCACGCTCTGACTACCACTAAACACAAGACAGCGACAATGGCGACGATCCAGGGAAATTCAAAAGGTAGCGTTCTGGAACTGGAAGTACCGGCACTACTTCTCACTCATTGAAATTAAAGGCAAGAATGTTTATGTAACATGCACGCTATGCAGAGGAAAAAATAAAATATTTACAGAACAGTGACTATTGCACACAGTGAATATTACACAGAAACTTGAATTATACGGGACATGATCCCCGGTCTCCTGGGTGAAAGTCTACCCCAACCAACCTCCCTATTTATTCTCTATGGGCCGATCTGACGACCACATTCTGCTTCATGATGAAATGTGCACAAGTTGAAGGAGTTGATGGGATAACATTTCACTGGAATTGTGCTTGTATGATTTTATGTGACAAATAAAATATTGATGGATTCATTGATTCTATAACACATTCCTGTCAGTCATCGTGTTAAACTCGCCACATGTGAGATAAACGGTTGTGATTGGTCCACTTAGGGCCTGGCCGGCTAGAAATCTCTCTCTGTCTGAATGGGAGGGGGGCCAGATGTATCTGCCCGAGCGAATGAAACATGAGCTTGCGGATTTGTCTGGTTTCCAGGCTAAAAATCGTCGCTAGGTGCTATGATCCACAACCATCAGTTATATGGAAGTGATTCTCTGCAGCTCTCACTCTGGATTCTGAAATACAGTAAGTCATGGGTATTTTTGGCAGTAAAAATCAAGGTCATTATTTTTGAAAATGAAATATAAAAGGTCCCGCAGGTTGATAACATTAATTTTTGACATGTCACGATGCAGTATAGAGGAAAATACCCCGCAGTAAATGCACCAGCATTGAGGCAACATGTACAGTACTGAAGACTGTGGGTTGACTCGTAGGGTTGTTGAGGTCATGTAGTGATGGAGCCAGACGACCCGATGCCCAGAGAGCAGTGTCCAGTACATTCATTGTTTTTAAAGATAGTCTTATGTTTGGCAAGGAAACATGACGATGCACAACATTTTTATTTATTCTTCAGATTTTTGTTTCGTTAATGGCGACAAATGAACGATTTATTTCTGCCATTCACTGAAATATTTCGGATTGTTTTTCCAGCACCTCTGCTGTCAGGACACAGGGTCGATGGTGGCGGAGGACACATCCCTCACAGCTGTTGCCTGGTTCTGACTCATGAAAAAAACACGAGTAAAATAAACTCCACTACTGTGTGTTTATTTAAATATAGGTACACCATGTAGGCCTAAGAGATTGCAATATAAATCTGTATATTACTATTAGGACTATAGCATATATGTCAAGGATGTATAAATCAAATAAACTTCAGCTGAAGTCCGATTTACCATGGCATCTCTTTTCATTCCACATTCTTTCTCCAGCCTTTAATACCAGTTTCCAGGCTGCCAAATACTGCACACGTTAGTGCAAATGAACCTGAGATATCAGGGTTTCAATCTCCACCTCTGAAAAGTGCCGCTTCTTAGCCGGATTACGTCTCGCCATGTTGTAAATTGTAGGGGCGAGGCCTCATATCTGCGCTGGTTTCTACGTTAGGTTGATAAATGAGGGCCACTGTATGTTGTGGCAAATGGCATCAGAAACATAGTCACCTTGTTCTAGAGCTCTGGGTATTCGGTAGCTTGCTAGTTAAAGTGCCAAAATGCAACCTAGGGTCTTTTTGCGAGTGTACCCAAGTCAAACTTTCGTTTAAAAGCATAATTGGGATGGAAACGGCACTTTTAAGATTGACCGTATTGTCGTTTTCGGTCAAATGGCCTTTTGAATGGGAGAACTAGGGACGCTACTATGATCGCATCAAAATCACTATTTTAAGAAGGCTCAACACAACTTGAAACTTTGCTCCACGTATCACCAGGGGCTCTACACATTAACTCAGCATTGAGAACACTGTTTGTGTTCACAGAGTTTACTAAAAAATAAAGGTTTTGAACAACTCACTGTAGCAGTTGTTGTTTATGCTATCTTGTCAGTCAAAAAGTGTTGATCTCCGAATGCAAATGAACGGACTCCATAGGAGGAAATGTCATTCTTATATGAGGCTCCTTTTTCAACTACAACAAAACAAGGAATTATCCATGCATTTATATGGAACTAAGCTTTAGGAGCTTTTCCATCTTTCTCTCTTCCCTGTTACGTTGCATTCGGAGATCGACTCTTTTTGACTGGCAAGATGGCGGATAGCATAAACAATAACTGCTAAAGTGAGTTGTTCAAGTTGCCAAGTGTGTGTGTGTGTGTGTGTGTGTGTGTGTGTGTGTGTGTGTGTGTGTGTGTGTGTGTGTGTGCGCGTGTGTGTGTGTGTGTGTGTGTGTGTGTGTGTGTGTGTGTGTGTGTGTGTGTGTGTGTGTGTGTGTGTGTGTGTGTACAGCCCCTTTAAACACCTCTGTACAATGATGGTTTGATGCTGTCCAAATAATAGACAAGTGATCACTAATGATTTCCTATGCCTGAAAATGTGAACGAGTCAATTTGACAAAGACCTATTCTTATTTTTATCATCATTATGCTCTTTGTTTATAAGATTACAAGAGCTGCATGCTCAGGCAACTGTCTTATCTCTGTCTTATCTTTGTCTTATCTAGACAATGCTGATGGAAACTAGTTTGAAATGACTATATGATTGGCCCTGATGGAGGTTATAACCCTTACAGCTCAGTATTTTATTTATAGCACCTCAGACTCAGCAACAATCTGTGCTGCTGTCAAACCAGAGGCCTTACTCAGATTATTTATAAAGGAATAACTCTGACCAGGTTATCCTAATTGTAAGATTAGACAACATTGCCAAGTTACTGAGACCGGAAGTCTCATTGCTATTGATTTGATGGACCCTGATCACTGAAGTGAGAGACAAAGAGGAGCTGTGATGTTGAATTTATTTACTCGAATGCACAGAGATTGTGGAGGGTCATTAATCAGGAGCCTAATGTGAAGAGGCAGCAGAGAGAATAGAGTCAGCACTCTGAGTGACACCTTCTTGAAAAGGCATGACATTTCATCTGGGCATGTTTCCGCCAGAGCGTCCGGCAGCGACTCAATACCAGCTCACATACTCTCTCACACACACACACGCATACACACACACACAGACACGCACATATCACACCACTCTCAAGCTTTGGAGCCGCACAATAATGTGACATAACGTGTTAGCTTTGGCTTTTTTCTTCGTCCAGTTAGAATGACGGCTCTGGTTTTGTGTTACCACACATCTCTTACTCACTCACACCGTTCACTGGTCAGAGCTTAGAAATGATTACGGAGAGTTTGATACAAATGATCACCGGAAGGATCTTCAAGACATCATGTTGCCACGCAGCAAACATTAGACAAAGGACAGTCGGAGGACAGTCTGTTGGTGTGGGTAATGAAGGCGGTAGCAGTGGTGAAAAGGCCACTGATCAGTTCAATAATAATAATAATAATAATAATAATAATAATAATAATAAAAATTGTATTTATAGTGTCAAATCATAAGAGTTATGTCAAGACACTTTATAGTTATAATAGGTCTAGACTACACTCTATAATTTACAAAGACCCAAGAATTCCAAGAATTCCCCCAAGAGCAAGCATTTAGTGTGATAGTGGCGAGGAAAAACTTCCTTTTAGGCAGAAACCTTGGCAGACCCAGGCTCTTGGTGGGTGGCATCTGCCAGTGCCGGTTGGGACACAGAGACACTGATACAGATATACAGATAGGGATGGGAATTGATAAGAATTTAACGATTCCGATTCCATTATCGATATTGCTTATCGATCCGATTCCTTATCGATTCTCTTATCGATTCTCATTGGGTGAGGAAATAAGTAGAAATTTGTTTGTTTGTATTAACTCGCTTTAATATCTGATAAGAACACTGCACATACTCAGAGTATACACAAATTATGTGTAGCAACCTCAGAACAAACCTAAAAGTAGGTGAGCTACAAAGTAAAGTCCAGGGACCTATAGATTTTTTCACAGCCAAAAAAATAAATAAAACTGCCATTTAAGTGCCATAAAAACAAAAAACACAGACTGTAAACAGTCAAGGAAGAGCTTGTGCCTTTGGAAATATTCAACCTGAAACTAAATTCAACTCAACTGACATACAAAATAGAAAGAAGTCTTCTGTAAAGATGACAACTATCAACTTGGGCAAATTAACAATTTTTGTGCAGAAAAATGGTCATGTTTGCCCTCTCAGGAAGGATACGAGATCTCTCTGGACTTAGGGTGTCTCCAGCAGTGGAGAACACCCTTTCAGAAGGGGTGGAGGAAGCTTGGACACAGAGATACTTCTCAGCTAGAGCTGACAACACTGGCAACGCGTCACTCTTCTTCCACCACCAGAAACTGGCGCTGTCTTTGGTTGGAATGGGCGGAAGGCTTCTATAAAGCTGGATTTTTTCCGTATAGGTAAAGTTTACACAATAAAATGGCGCTCACATTAACTAAATAGACAAGTTACCTTTGGCATTAATAGCAGATGGCGTCTCGTTAGCTCCGCTGCTGCTTGACTCACTTGTTGTTGCTGTGTCGCTGAGTAGTAGAGAATCAAACACGCGACAGTCCTGCAAACGGATTGCGTGCTGTGTGGCCAAATGCTTCTGCATATTGGAGGCAGTTCCCCCCTTTGCCGAAATTAAACTTTTACAACTGTTGCAAATGACTGCATTGGCGTCTTTTCGAGTGAAATATAAGCACACTTTAGATCGCTTCTGCCTCGATGACATGTTTGCTGCGTAACCAAAAGAACGCAGCGCGTGTGTGACGGTCATGACACATTTGCAACGAGCGGAACCGTTAAGCGGAATCGTTAAGCAGGTACACTAACGGTTCCAAGGAATTGATTCACTGGGAACCGGGTCTAAAGAAGAACCGGTGCTCGATTCCCATCCCTATATACAGATGTAGAGAAATGTGATGCATAATAATTATAGCATTGGTATGATAAACAGTGGCTGTTATAATAACAATAAAGATAGTAGAAATATGACTAGAAATAATAGTTGTAGCAGTTCAGGGCATAGCAAGGCGTGGTAGGGCGTAGCAGGGTGCCGAGCAGGACCACAGTGGCAGCTGAACCTGTTGTCTTTGTAAAGCCCAGTTCAGACCAAAGATTTGTGATGAGACAAAACCGTTTTAGAACATTGCAGGTAAAAACTTGCATCGGTCTGAACCAGCCCATCTCAGGTCAACTCAAGCCAGCTGGTCAAGTTGCCAGCGGTTGGTTTTAGAACGTAAGGGACGCTACCTGTTTCAACAGCCACTAGAGAAGTTAGCTGGTCAAGTCAGCTACAAATTATAGAAATAAAACAACAAATGAAATATCCAGCTACAAAAAGCCTAAAAGTCGGAAGTTAGAACGGAAGTGCAGAGAGTCGTTCCATTGGATTAGACTAGTGCAGTGCCCGTTGAAAATGTGCCTGTTTGGAATGGCCGATTGCTCGGCCTGTGGTACTGCTGCTTGTAGAATTCATCAAAACCAAATTGTAGCCTACCCGAAAATTACTTAGAGAAGGATCCCAAACCACTTCGTATGCAACTCATAGAGGAAGAAAAAAAGAGAACATCTCAAAAGTCTTGTTTCTTACAAGCTCTGATAACAATGCCAATGACCCTGTACAGTTGAACGCATCTTCTCCAGTGTCAACTGGATTAAAACACCAAATAGGATCGCCATGCTTACTTCTTGCCTTATGTCCCTCTGTCTGTTGACATTTGAGAGAGAGCTTACAGTAACTCTCAACTTCGATGAAATCATTGACATTTTCAAGAGCAAACCCCGCTGACTACGCCGGTAATTTCAGAGAGATAGGTAGGCCTTAGGTCTATAGAGAGATGCGCTATAGCACAGCCAGGTATGGTGCGTAATGGAGATTCCAAAGCGCTCTTCTTTGGTCAGAACCAAGGAGAACGATCACGGATAGGTCCGTCCTATGCACCGAAACTTTTTACAATGCTGGACTGAGCTTAAGAGAACGTCGTAATTTTTTTTAGTTGAGCAGTTTGAGTTTTATAGTTTTGTAGTTTTTGGATTAGTTTACTGATATTATAGAGAGACAGCCTATGCACACATGAATGTACGATGGACTGTACGAAAATTATTGATGTGGGCTGAATCGTGAAACACAAGATTGGTGGTTGGATCCCAGGCTTCTCCGGCCACATGTCAAAGTGTCCAAAAGTCGCTCCCTGCACGTTACATATGGCTGTCCACTGCTCCCAATGCTTAGGATGGGTTAAATGCAGAGATTGATTTTAACTACATTATGCTGTACAAGAAGAATCACTTCGGAGCATTCCCTTGACCAAACATCAAAATGAATACCATTGATGTAACTATTCAATTTAAAAAAAACAATACAAAAAACATTATTTTTGACAGTAACTGGTAAAAGAGAAGAAGTAATCTTGAATGAGAAAGAAACCCTCCCCAGCTCTCCCAAAACTTCTGAATACCCTCCATACAGCAAAAATAAATAAATATGAAACCCTCACCCCCATTCTCTGACCCCTCTCAACTCTTAATCATTTTCATACAGTCCCTAAACCTCTTCAAACTTCATACTGGGAGTCTTCAAACTCACAGTATGAACTTGTGATAAGATTAATTGTACTTTGGTTCTTGTATGTACCAGTGGCATCACAGCCCTCTCAGGTTGTCTGGGAATATCAGGACAGAGTTTGAAGTGGCTCCTCTGCTCTTCTGTGCTGACAGGAGACAGGAGCCAGTTGCGGCGGTTAAGGAGGCTAGGAGCTATTCTGGGCATGCAGCTGGGAGGAGACCCGGAGGCACAAAACACACTGGAGGGTTATATTTATCTCAGTGAACTGGGAACCCCTCCGGATCCTCATGAAGAGATGGAGCTCCTGGCTCTAGAGAAGGATGTGGATGATGGACAGACCTGGCATTTTCCTTGCTAATTTCACTAAAAGCAAGACTTTTGATATATGGCAGTCAGTGTGGCCAGAAGTGACAATTACAGGATAATGGGGGAACTGGAATGAATGTCTGTGAAACTGATCTAGTGAGGCGTACTGGTCTTATATTGTGTGTCGGGAGAAGTGCAGCAAGTGAAATTTGCGATCCGCTTGGCACATCACGCTAAATTCACAAACTTTGCGCTGTATTTTGGGACAAGGAACAAGATGAGACGGACTGGATGTCAGGAGGTCACTGTTAACGCTGGAAAAAGAAGTAGAAGGAATCCTGAAAATGAACCTTCACATTCCAACATTAAAAGACCCAAGTGAGCAGAAGTAAACTTCCTACCCAACTTTCCCCAAGGAAAGGGTCCTTCAAGCCTTGAGCAGTTGAGGAAGACAATTGTTGAAGAAGACTGAGAAGGACCTGCCCCTCATTAGAAAGATGGTGGAGACCACATTTCCCCTACACCGACAGACCATAGGCATGTCCTGCCCACCAGTGGTGGGCAAGCTCATGGACCTCTGGCCTGCTCTCAAATAGGATCTGAGGTAATATGGATCAGCTCTCTCTTTAAGTGAAAATTGTGATGCTTACTCATTTGGCCGCTATTTTCTGCTTTATAAATGTGTGCTAGATTCTTCAAATTTAACAGTTTTTTTGTTGCTGTATTATCCTCCTGCTGTTATTTCAATGTAGTTGTATGCAGAGTTCCAGCAGATTATGAATCAGAACTTGCCCAACACATTCTATGCTGAGTTTGACCGCCATCTTCCTCGACTGATAACCTTATTCAGACAGAAGGCATCAAAAACTGGGAAGACAGCAGATGCTCTGGCTGAAATTTAAAAAATCCACAATGAACAGGCAAATAGATTATTACACATTTCATAGGTTGAACCAGTGGAACATTGAACAGGTTCAATGCAGGGGCAATTCTAGGATCAGAACTTTAGGGGGGCTTGCAAAAGTGCTTGAGCCCCCCTAAAAAGGGTCTAAAATAGCCCATGGTTCAATGATTCAAATTAGCTTTTTGAATTTTGCAATTAGTCCACTTTGTGTTTGCCATTTGTCTGATTGCATTAAAGATGTGAACAGGTTATTTGTGGACACTTTTCGTGTATGATCTGTTTTCTTTCTCCTCACTACAAAGGAACTGTATTTTCCTTTTTTTCTTGCCACTGTTGCACTTAATGCTTGCTCTTGGGGGAATTCCTGGAATTGTTGGGTCTTTGTAAATTATAGAGTGTGGTCTAGACCTATTGTATCTATAAAGCGAGGGATCAGTGAGAGAGCGAGGGATCAGTGAGAGAGTGACGGCGATTAGCTTCAGATCGAGTAGCAACTCTAGAGTCATAATGGGAGAAACAGTTTTTTCTGACCACGGTGGGAAATCTGCAGCAGGAAAAGTTAACCCTCTCTTTGATTTCATGTTGTTGATGGAGAAGGAGAACCAGGAAATGAGTCGGGGCAAATGCAATGCTACCAAGCCACGGCCGAGAGACGTGTGTCGCCGTGACGTGTAGTTAAATATTTTGAGAGGTGCACGTCAGGCTACGTCGTAGGGTAGACGCAGAAGGGTCTGCAAGGGTACACCATCGATCCAACGCAGAACCATAAAACGGCCTTTACTGTCAACTGTTGACATCACAACATCCCTCCAGAGTACACTGTTATATTGACAACATGACTAAGCAATTTGACTGTCTTATCCATACACAATGACACAAGGACTTGTCATTCTGATGGCACTGACATGTTCATTGACACAAATATTTACTTTTGAGAGATGAACTAAGGATTTTGAGCAAGAGACTGGCTTTTGCAGGTAATCCATGGTGTTAACCCATTTGTACGAATTGTTTTGAGAAATGCACTTACTGTTTTGCAAATGTCGAGGATGATTTGAGAAATGTACCAAAGCGACTGAGGAAAAACTGTAATCAACTTAAAAAAATTGAGGCAATCGATTGCCTCAATTTGTTTGAGTTCTGGTAACTTATTCAGGTTCACGGTGTACCATTTTCAGGATCTGATGCTGAACTTGTAAAGTGCAGACAGCATATCAAGGAGATCAACACCAATGACTTGTTATATTTTTCAACAATGGCTGGTCTGGGAACAATTATGTGAGTTTTGGATTTGCGATCCCAGCGTTTCACACTTCCCACAGGTTCAATGCCAACAAAGGAGGAAATCAGGTTCACTGCTTTGTTGTCATACCATCTTACTCTGAAGTCCATTGACCTTCATCCATTTTTCTTTCATTCTTTTTCATTCCATCATGGTGAAGTCTCTCAACCTGTTCATCCGGACTGTGCCAATGTAGTGGATTCCTCTCTCTTTTACGTGTTGCACCAGGGGAACTGATGTAAAGTAGTTGTCCGCAAAGACCTTGTGCTTTTTTCCTGCTGGAAGTGTTGATGTCATTTTCAGCACAACTTCTCCTGTAATACCAACATCAGACTTTTCTCTGTCTGGATTTTCTGCACCTTGACAAACATCAAAGTCATACAGACAGCCACTTTGTCCAGCACGTCCCTACATCTTGAAACCCCAGTTGTGAGGTTTTGCAGGCATGTAGACATGTAAATTAAATTTTCCCTTGAATGGCACCATAATTTCATCAACAGCATGGCATTCTTCAGGTGGTATGCAGAGAAACTCTCAGTTTTTATAACCATGGTCTGAGCTTCCACAGTTTATCTTTCTTTGCATCATCAGACACCTCAGCGTGAATCAGTGTCAGCAATTTCAGAAACCGATCTTGAGACATGACATCACAACTTGCAGGGAGATTTGTCTCCATCTCCCAATAGGCTCTAACACAGGACATCTGTACTAACCCCATATGCATGTACATGCCTAGAACCTGCTCTATCTCTTTGGCAGTTGTGTTTACTGACTTGCCTGTTTTTTTTGTAGACTGTACAGGTTTGTTTGTTCTGCAGTTTCAGTGACAAACTGTTTGAAATGTATGTATGGTGTCCAGTCAAACCTGTCCTCTGTGTCTTCCTCAACACATGCAATGAAATCGACAGTTGAAGCTTGATACTGTATTTTTCTTCATCTGTATTCTTTCCTTTTTGCATTACCCTTCACTGACTCCTTTCTGATTGTGTCGAGTTGTTGTTGGGACCTCAACTTCCATGCTTGTCTGGGCTACACTTTCATCTTGATAGTCTTGCTCATCATTTGCTATCTGAACTTCCATCATCATGCATGGCCTTAGAAGTCCATTCCTCCTCATCATCTTCCCCCAACTGCTCCATGTCACTTGAATTGCCATCTACAATCATGCTGATGACATTTTCAATGTACTTTCTTTTTCTATCTTCTTCCTCTAGTCTTTTTGACATCTAAAAATACACACATAACAAATTGATCAATATAGCATAGCGATTATAATTTCAGGGGGAATTGTTATTGTGAAAATACCCAAAATGTATTTTAAGATGGCATTTCAGTCATTAATTACTTTAATTATACCATCAAAATTGTGTGTATTTGTGTGGTAGGCAT
Organism: Gymnocephalus cernua; assembly: GCA_023631565.1. Taxonomy (NCBI): domain Eukaryota; kingdom Metazoa; phylum Chordata; class Actinopteri; order Perciformes; family Percidae; genus Gymnocephalus; species Gymnocephalus cernua. Next base: position 28,425,875 of record CM042438.1, on the reverse strand, counting down.
GATGTAGATTACATTACAAAAATGTGACATGACCGTTCAGGGATTACTTACTTACTCCTTTTCATCCACTATAGGACATAAGCCTTCAATTAGCACTCTCCATTGCATTCGGTTCCTGGCAGCATGTTGAGCCTCTCCCCTTGACAGGTTCATCTGTTCCAGCACTTGTGTCACAGTTCTGCGCCAGGTGGTTTTGGGCCTCCCAGGTTTTCTATTGCCAGGTGATGTCCATCTTAAGGCGACTTTTGTGATGCGGTCCTGCTCCATCCTCAACACATGTCCTAGCCATCTCATGCGTCTGTGCGTAATCTCCTTGGTGATGCGTATTAGGCCAAAAGATCTGGCATATTCGTCAGAGGCATCCATTATGGAACACTTCCATTCTCCTCATGTCAGTTTTGACAACTCGCCAGCTCTCTGAACCGTACAGCAGAACAGACTTTACATTGCAGTTATATAGGAGCATCTTCGTTTTAAAGATGTATTGTTTTGATCTCCAGTTGGGAGAAGGCACCCTGAGCCTTTCCCAGCCTTGCTTTAATATCTTTAGATGCCCCGCTGTCCTTACTGATAAGACTGCCCAGATAGGTGAAATCTTCCACAAACTTAAGTGGTTCTTCATTAACAAGGATGTGTGCTGTAGGATGGAGTTGACACACATCACTTGTGTTTTGGAGGTGTTGATACTGAGCCCAACTTGTCTGGGGAAGCCCCATTTCCCGGGTTAAACGGAAGGGTGTCTTAGGCACACACACAAAAAAAAAATCCATAAAAACAAAAAAAAGAAAAAAAAAAAAAAATCTTGAGAAAACAAACTTTGTTATATGGAGATAACGAATTAATAAGTCGTTATCACTCAATGGCCAAAAAAAAAAATCAATAAAAAAAATAAAATCAATCGCCGTTCCGTACATTACTGATTTGTCTAGGTTGTTCTTTTTTAAGAGTGGCTTAAAGGTATAATGGAGGATTTTCCCGAATTTTAGAAAAGGTCCGGAGGCTTTTATATACTGTCTATGGTCGGAGGCCGTGGCCGTCTGCTCGCTGACCTGTCACGGCACGTACGACGGCGTTACGTAAACATATCCCAGAATGATTGACAACTAGGAGGACCAATAGTCTTGATGATCCACCCGGAAAAAGAAAATCCTCCACTATACCTTTAATTACTGCAGTTTTTAGAGCCAGTGGGAATAAACCTGCTTGAAGTGACATGTTTACAATCTGTAAAAGATCTGGGATCAAACAATTCAAAACATTTTTGAAAAAGCCAGTTGGTACAATATCAAGGTAACACGATGAGGTTTTCAGATGTTGTATGATATCCTCCAGGTTATCTTGGTTGGTTGTTTGAAATTGTGTCATATGGGAACTTATTTCACGTGAACATTGAGACAACACATATCCTGTACCTGATATGGAGGCAGTGGCTGATTGTCTAATTTTCTTAATTTTTTCAGTAAAGAAAATGGCAAAATCATTGCAGGCTTTGGTGGATAGAAGTTCAAATGGTATTTGTACGGGAGGGTTTGTTAACCTTACCCCAAGTGAAGGAGTTTAAGTACCTTGGGGTCTTGTTCGCGAGTGAGGGGACAATGGAGCGGGAGATTGGTCGGAGAATCGGCGCAGCGTGGGCGGTATTACATTCAGTTTATCGCACCGTTGTGACGAAAAGAGAGCTGAGCCGGAAGGCAAAGCTCTCGATCTACCGGTCAGTTTTCGTTCCTACCCTCACCTATGGTCATGAAGGTTGGGTCATGACCGAAAGAACGAGATCCAGGGTACAAGCGGCCGAAATGGGTTTCCTCAGGAGGGTGGCTGGCGTCTCCCTTAGAGATAGGGTGAGAAGCTCAGTCATCCGTGAGGAGCTCGGAGTAGAGCCGCTGCTCCTTCACGTCGAAAAGAGCCAGTTGAGGTGGTTCGGGCATCTGGTAAGGATGCCCCCTGGGCGCCTCCCTAGGGAGGTGTTCCAGGCACGTCCAGCTGGGAGGAGGCCTCGGGGAAGACCCAGGACTAGGTGGAGGGATTACATCTCCAACCTGGCCTGGGAACGCCTCGGGATCCCCCAGTCAGAGCTGGTTAATGTGGCTCGGGAAAGGGAAGTTTGGGGTCCCTTGCTGGAGCTGCTCCCCCCGCGACCCGACCACGGATAAGCGGACGACGATGGATGGATGGATGGATGGTTTGTTAACCTATCAATAGCAGCAAATAAAGCACATGAATTGTTATTGTTTTTAACATTAATGGCAAAGAAGTTCCAGATTGTAGATGCGTAATCTCTCTCTATAGTTTTCATAATGGACCTGAAGATTCATTGTACGCCACCTACGTTCAGCCTTTCGACACTCTCTTCTTTCTGATCTCACAGGAGTAACATTTCTCCATGGAGATTTTTTCATGTTTGAGATAGTTTTGACCTTCATGGGAGCAATGGCCTCAATAACATTTGATATTCTATAATTGAAGTTGTCTACTAGGTCATTTACTGAGACTGCGACAGGGGCAGGTATGGAGGAGAAATGCTGAACAAATCTTTCACTTAAGCTTTCAGTAATGTATCGTTTTCTAATTACCTCTGTACGAACATTTATTTGCACAGAGATAGAGCTGTTAAAAAACACAGTAATGATCAGATAGAGCAGCATCATTCACCACAACATTGTTCAGACCTTTGCAGACAATTAAGTCCAGTATATGACCCTTATTGTTTGTGGCTGTAGTTATGGGCTCAACATGTAGTTACATGTTGAGCCCATAATTATCAAAAATACAATATAATTCCTTTGTACCTCTATCGTCGGGGTTGTCGACATGGAAGTTGAAATCACCAGCAATGATGACACAGTCAGAGTCAATACAAATCATAGACAGCAGTAGTAGTTAGGTGGTCTGTAGATATTTAAAAATATCGCTCCAGGGGAGGACCTTAGCTGGAGAGCCATATATTCAAAAGAAGCTACATTTCCATAAGATAGCTGTGTACATTGGAACGAGTCTTTGAACAAAATGGCAACTCCACCTCCTTTCTTATTCTTTCTACGTTTGCTCATAAAACTGAAGTTGGGTGGAGCTGACTCAAGAAGAACAGCAGCACTGTTATTCTGGTCTAACCAGGTTTCAGTTAAAAACATAAAATCAAGATTGTGTTTGATAATAAAATCATTGATTAAAAATGATTTACCTGCTAAAGACCTGACGTTCAGCAGGGCAAATGACAGTTTGTTAAATGTAGCTGTCTCATTTTTTGTGATGGACTGTGGCTGACGAGGGATGGATACTAAATTCACTGTCTTAGCGGTGATATCATTGTTATTCACCAATCTGTTATGTCTGTTACTAATTCTGACTGGGATGGTGGACTTGGTTTGTGGAAGAAGCTGGGGTGTGGGAGTGTGCATGTGCACATGTCCACCAGATTTAAGCAGTCAGTCCTGAGTCTGTGTTTGCAGGACATGCAACAGGTTCCCACAGAGCATTTGGTTGCCCCGAGCACTGGGATGGATACCATCCCTGCCAAACAGCGAGCAGCGTTCCCAAAACAGGTTAAAATTGTCGATAAAACCTATTTTAAGGTCGCTGCATGTCCTCTGGAGCCAGGAGTTAAGTTGAAGTAACCTGCTAAAAAGTTCTTGTCCGCAACCTTGTCAGCGGCACAACACAACACACCCGGTGACACGCTGCCCACGCATTTTGACAGTCGGTCACAGCTCAGCACACACACTGACCCGACGCCAACACAATCAGATTCTTCTCTCCCTTCTCCACTCCAGCCCGGAGGAAGTTATCCCTGTAGCTGATTACCAACAACCAGCCGCAGCTGCGAGAGGGACGTCACAGCACCGGCACATACCTAGAGAGAGAGAGAGAGAGAGAGAGAGAGAGAGAGAGAGAGAGAGAGAGAGAGAGAAAGAGAGAGACCAAAGAAAAAAGTGTGGTCTAGACCTACTCTATCTGTAAAGGTAAAGTGTCTTGAGATAACTCTTGTTATGATATGATACTATAAATAAAATTGTATTGAATTGATACCACCAAAAGTTCAAAATACCAACTGAATGTGAATGGGTGAATGAGACACAAATTGTAGAACACTGTATCCTGTAAGTCAGAAAGGTGCTATATAAAATACAATCCATTTACCATCTAGTCAGATTTTTTCATGGATACAGCTGATATACCTGGAAATGAAACTGGTATTTAACATCACAATGTAAAAATCCAATATTCCCCTCATCAAAGGACAATGACAGATAAAACAGTATGCTCTGAAGAATAATTGTACTACCTAATGTAGACTGAAGGCTAGTCAAAGGTCAGGTCTCAGTAGGACCTGAGCCCATCAAAGAGGCTCGCCCTGGTATCTGAGCAGCCACTGAAAACCCATGGAGACTAATTAAGTCATAGACACCAGGAAGCTTTCTGATCCCTCTATAGTTTAACAAATGCCACAGGAGTAACCCATTCACAAGCACCTGCCACAGAAATATTACAGAATATGAATACGTGAAAGTATCATGTGATAATGTATCACAGAATACTGTGAAAAATCTTACATAAGCAATCCCAATCACATAACCATTATTCACATACTCAGAGTAAACTCTGAAGCTGTGTCCAGAAATAACCAACATTTTATCTTCACAGTGGGAGTCATTCTGTAAGTCCTTTGAAGGAGCTGATTATTATCAGTGAAGTGATTGCTTTTCTTTCAATCTATTTGATTCATTTAGAACTCAGGGGGGGCACAGACTTCAGACGTGAGCAGCGCCCACTCATTGCAGGCAAGAATTGACTGGCAAAAGCATTCGTGATGGCTTTCAGTCAAGTTGACAGGCAGCATATCAAACAGCAGCTTGTTTCTCTAAGATGATACAAAGCTCTATTGAGATTAGAACATTTGAAAAATGTAAGTGAATCAAAATGGGATGAGAGAATGAACTGGGACTGGAGGAGCACAGTGCCTGCTGTCAGCTAGGAGGTTAGAACTCGTCCACCAAGTGCTGTCACAACTGTATCTAAGGGCGATAATTAGGTTTGTTTTGAAAATAAAATAAATTTGAAAGAAAGAATCAATGAAACGTTTAATTCATAGGCAATAATTAGGGCTGTCAGTTTAATGCGCTAGTAACGGCATTAACGCAAACCCATTTTAACGCGTGATTAACGCTCTTTTTGGCCTCGCAAACTTTGTAGTTTGTTTCACATGCTATTGCAACAACTAGTAACGTTAGAAAAACTACAACACCACACCGGATCTAGCTAGACCGGAAACGAAACAACTTGATTGGGCAGTTCAGTTGCGCGCCGGCCAGAGAGTAGTAGGCTAGGTTTTGAGTGGATGGCGAGCGCGAGATGCCGAAATGGACACAGCTTGCACACACAGAGTCTTCGTCTGATGAAGAGGAGGACAGTATTGAGCGATGTCTGGAGGACTACAAGGTTGTCATGGATGACTGTCACCAGGAATGGTGGTCCACACACGAAGGGGCGCACAGTGAAATGGCCCGCCTTGCACGCAAGTACTTAGCAACACGGGCCACATCAGTACCTTCTGAAAGGTTGTTTTCTCTGTCTGGGCATGTTGTACTAAAGAAGCGAGCTTCCCTGTTCCCTGTCTGAAAATGTCAACAGGCTTGTCTGAGTAACTGGCTTAAAGTAAAGAAGTAGTAGGCTTACCTTTTATTAGTAACCGTTAGTGTTCCTTCTTTCTGAAATAAGAGGCTGGGTTGATGAGCCTCTGGTGAATAAAGAGCGGTATCCTGACTGCTATGAAAAAGGAAGTATTAAGCCATGGTTTAACTGCACTATAGGCTGAGTCCTAGTTTACCTTACATGTGCACTTTGTAAGTTTATTTTGTATCGCCCTGTTTTGATCCCTTGAAAGCGCTGTTGAAGGGGCTGTTTGTGTGACAAAGTATTTTTTTCACCCTTTTATTGATGGACAGTGTTACATTATGTGAGAGATTATTTGCTCCAAGTGTGAATGTTAGTTTTGAACACTACATTATATGCCAATCTTGTTTTCAATAAAAAAAACATTTGCACAAAGCAAGCTGATCCACTTTTCCATGTTGATAAGAGCATTAAAATGAGAAAAAATAATGGGACAAAAAAAAATCAAGGGACATTTAGAATAGATAAAAATGTGCGATTAATTGTGATTAAGTGCATGTTAACTATGACATTAATGCGATTAATCGCGATTCAATATTTTAATCACTTGACAGCACTAGAAATAATACATGCCCTTGTTTAATTCAACACACTCAGTGGTTAGGCTGTCACATCAACCCTAAATCAAACCCATTACGTGACGGGCCGGGAGTTGCAATTCCACTGTTTGGCCACTATGTTCAATTTGCTTCAAAGCCAGACGCCCTTCTTGGGGGCCTGCTCTATAAGCAGTAAATCCACATGGCTAATTATTATGCAATGATACCTCAAGTGACCAGTACAATGGGTAAGGTAATGTTTTTTCACAAATTACAAAATTCCAGCACACTACAAAAAATACTTTTTACAACTTGTTTATTTACCAGTAATTAAAAAAAGTACATTGATGAAATACATTCTACTTTGATCTTATTGTAGCTGAACTTGTGTGGAAGAGAAAAAAGTGATGGACCTTTAAAAATAAAGCTCACATTTGTTCAAATCGGATAATATCAGAGGATGCCAAAATCATGTGTGTGTCTGAAAATACCCTCAGACTCCAGAGGGTTAAGGTCTGACATCTGTCTCTACCCACAGATCTGACCCCAGTCAATTCATATGCTGCAGCAAGGGGATACTTTTTATAATGAACAAGGAAATACAATTTACAATTTTACAACTATAAACAGCTACCACTTTTTGCTGTTATCAAGCTGTGACAATATCACGAGTTGTACGAATTAAAATGTACAGCCTAATATGGGTCAAAAGTCATTGACATACAGTATGTATAAAACAAAACAAAATGAATTTGAAGATAGAAAAAATATGTATTCTTTTCATGTGAATATTTCATCTTAAAAATACCCTATTTCATCATTATATATCATAATGTGTTGTGTGCCCAATTTTATTTTAATATAATTTATACAGGTTTATTTTCATTACTATGTATTGTTAAGGCAGGACCCCTCAGTGTCACGTTGTTAATTCTAATTATAGTTTGTACAAGTTGTGCTCCTTGTCTAAGGTAGAATAGGTATGGTCTTCAAAAACCTTTCTTGAAAACTAATACAGGATTCAAAGCAGCATCTCCCTATTGATCCCTTGTGTTCCATATATTAGCAGAGTTAACACATTCAGACCTGTGACAGGGAGGAGACCTGCTTGCAATTGGAATGGTAATTGCTCAATTCCCACTGGCGCTGTGGTTTCACACAATGGATTAGTGCAAGAACCAGGATGAGATTGATGCAAAGGTCAGATTCGATCCTCTATCCCACAAGGCACCAATAAAGGTTTGAAATGTACATAATAAGCCCTGTGTAACTGCTTTGGCACTCCAATTAAGATCTGTAAATCTGAATCTTGTGTCAGCAATATAGGTATTTATCTGTCTGACCAAAGATTAGATAAGATGTGGCTGCTTACATTGATCAACAGTTGTACAACAAATCCCCCAAAGAGCTCAATGACCTTAAGTCTGACTTAAATTGAAAGATTGATTAAAGGTGGAGTCTTTTTGTCAAATGTAACGAATATCTCCTGTTCACGCTTAATACACAGCCCTGGCCATGGGCGCCAGAGAGAGGGGGGCCAATGCTGTTTGCTGTTTAAACACTACCTTGACCACAGGTAACGTTAGGTTGTTGTAGCTCCGCTGTCAGCCTGCTTCAGGTGTTTGAATAATGTTAGTAGGTAAGGGTGCTCCGATTGATCGGTCACCAATCGGTACCGATAATGTCTTTAAATAGTTTGATCGGTGGTCTCCATAAATGCCAATCAGATAGACCGATCAGATGACGCAATACCATGGATGTATTAAGAGCGCACTACTCGTGAGAACATTTTCTACATGGAGCTAAAATGGCGGTGTCCCTACATTCACCGGTCTGGCAGTTCTTCAAGGTGTCTGAACGGCGGCAGAACAGCGGTTGGCCCGCAGGCCGGCCGCAGAACGAAGGCGGTAGGAAGGCGGCTACCGCTTTAAAAAGCGGCTGCCACCGGTGGTGCTCCGGCTCCGATTACGCCATTCTGACGCTTCTAATGCCTCTGGAGCACTGCCGGTGGTCCGCCGACTCATTGCTATCTGGGAAAAAGACAATACATTAACGATTTGCAACGTGTGTGCCAAGGAAATACCACGAGGCGGAAAACTCCAAAGATATTTCAACACCACCAACCTCACCAGACATTTGAAGGTTAGTCACGGAAAGGAGTGTGAGGAGTTTTCAAAGTTAGCTAACGCTAAGGCAGAGCAGAGTGTTGCAGCTCCGGCGCCGCTCAAACAGCTGTTTCCCCGTGTGTGTGTGTGTGTGTGTGTGTGTGTCGGTGTGTGTGTGTGTGTGTGTGTGTGTGTGACTGTGTGTGTGTGTGTCGGTGTGTGTGTGTGTGTGTGTGTGTGTGTGTGTGTGTGTGTGTGTGTGTGTGTGTGTGTGTGTGTGTGTGTCTGTGTGTGTGTGCTGAAGAAATGTCTGCAGTGATTGAAAGGACATTTTTTAGATTTTGAGCTAGGACAGAAAGCCAAACAATTACTGATACATTCTCTAAACATGTGTGACTGTTACGTAATGGCGTAATTTTCACTTCATAAAAGCGATTCGTGATCGGTATCGGCCGATACGTCTTCCAGCAATCGGTGATCGGCCCCAAAAATCCTGATCGGAGCACCCTTAATGAAAACTAGGGGTGGAACGGTACACACAAGTCACGGTTCGGTTCATACCTCAGTTCAGACATCATGGTTCGGTACAATGGAGGGAAAATCAAAACAAAAATAATTACTGATACATTCTCTAAACATGTGTGACTGTTACGTAATGGCGTAATTTTCGGTTCATAAAAGTGATCGGTGATCGGTATCGGCCGATACGTCTTCCAGCAATTGGTGATCGGCTCCAAAAATCCTGATCGGAGCACCCTTATTAGTAGGTCGGCGAAGTATTTCGGTAAGTCAAGACATCTTAAATCCAGTGTTTTAATCATTGCTCTGAGCCGTCTTTCTCGACGGTCTGTAGCGGAACCGTAGGTGGATTGTTATTTTGTTCATTGTGTTGCTCCGCTGCATGCTTGAGGTGATAGGCATAACGTTAGCAGAGTAACGTTAGCGCGACAGCTACAGTTAGCACGACAGCTACAGTTAGCACGACAGCTACAGTTAGCACGACAGGTAACAACAGACACGGCTCCTCTTTTTGACACAAGTTCTTCTGTGTCATCATGTTCTACTAGTTCTGCAGCTTCGATTTTGGAACGTTCAATGTCTATTCTATCCATCTTCACTCTCTCTATGGCTATGTGTGTGTGTGACACCAGAACACCACTGTTTACCCTCACCTCGCCTCCGGCAGTCGCAACATGCGTGTTACATTGAAAAGGGTCCGTCTGAAACAGTGTCGCGCGGCGCAGTGTAGCGCTCCGAACGTTGTGTAATCAAATACACCGGTAGGTCGGTATTTTGTAAATGTTACACCGGTATTCGGTGTGAACCGGTATACCGCCCAGCACTACCCCCCACACACACACACTTTACGACCCTGTCCCACTTCTTTTCAAGTCGTGAATCCCTGTATCCCTACAAATCCCCCTTTACTGCAACATGGTAAAAAGACATTTCAATCATTCTTGTCTGACTCGTGTGTGTGTGTGTGTGTGTGTGTGTGTGTGTGTGTGTGTGTGTGTGTGTGTGTGTGTGTGTGTGTGTGTGTGTGTGTGTGTGTGTGTGTGTGTGTGTAGACCGGAGGGTGTCAGAAACATCAGCACACCTACAGATACTCTCTCATTTTATTCTGTGCAGCTTTCTGCACGGCTCTGTCTCCATTGTGTTATACAAATGTGAGGTTGATGCTCAATAAAAATACACTGAATAATATATTTATCCAAATGGAAAAAGCAATGGAGTCCACAGTTTCCAGGATATAACCTATTAATGAATTTGCCTGTTCAGAACATGGTTTACGTTGGTAATAGGGCTGGGCAACGATTTAAAGTTTTAATCGCGATTAATTGCATTGTTATACGCAAAATCCAATAATGAATTCACAATTTTATTTTAAATGTTCTGCCATATGAACTAAAGTGCCATAACATTTGTTCTGCAAACACTTAACATCAGTATTTTGTTTATACAATAGCAGTTAAATAAAATATGTAGTGTAAATCTCAACTTAAACAATGTAATCAAAGCAAATACAAAATGAAAGTGTATTGCCACTGCCAGGGCATTCATGTTATCCTGTTTGTTATATTAAAAAAACAAAGAGCCACGATCATAACATTAAAGCAGGCAATCTCTGAGGTAACAGCACAAACATGTTTTTATTTTATCAGGGAGTAGCATAACCAGTCTATGTTCAGTACCAAATGTCCCTGATAGAGTGAGGTGAAGCACAAAAAAAGTCTGAGTTTTTCAGAGTTTTTCTTTTATTCTTTACATGGGACAAACATGTTAAACAAAATATTAATCACAACAGAGTATTTTTACATGTACTTTAATACCTGTCTGGAGAAGGAATTCATTTTTCAATATTTTATCTGATACGTGGCAGAAAGACATAATCTAAGCAGCCCAATATAGGGCCTACATAAAAAAACACTTTGGTAAAATAATTTGAAGAAAAAAAGCTACATATGAGCATGGTTCCTAGGACATAAGGAAGAAGGGTATAACGTTTTTTATCCCACACTATCAGAGCAGATCTCCAAGAGCACCAGACTTGGACCGTTTTTCCCATTTCCACTTTCAGTTTAAAGGAACACATCGATTTATTGGTTCTTTAGCTTATTCACCGTAACCCCAAGAGTTAGACAAGTCGATACATACCCTTCTCATCTCCGTGCGTGTCGTAACTCTGTCTGACAGCTCCAACGTTAGCTTAGCCTAGCACAGATCCTGGAGGTAACTGGTTCCAACTAGCCTACTATATTCTAAAAGGCAAAGTGATATGCTTGCAGCTCTGGAGCAGAGCTGCAAGCATATCACTCCGCTTCGCCTTTCTGAGAATATAGTTCCCAGTTTATATACGGTTAGAAGATGGCTGTGTCTCAAGTGACGCAGTTATTTGTACACGCTGTGACTATACAAATCACAACATGTAAATAGGAACATGTTGACGTTATTTTGTCACTTTTTCAGAGCAGTAGGCTAGTTGGAACCAGTTACCTCCAGGATCTGTGCTAGGCTAAGCTAACGGTGGAGCCGTCAGACAGAGTTACGACACACATGGAGATGAGAAGGGTATGTATCGACTTGTCTAACTGTCGGGGTTACGGTGAATAAGCTAATGTCCCAATAAGTCGGTGTGTTCCTTTAAGTGATTAAGGGGCCATTTGCTTGCACAATATTTTTATTAAGAAAGCTTGTTTTTTTGCCATAACTTGATTTGCATACAGGCATTCTGTATTCTGCAACTGAGAAGCAAGAGTCTGAGATGCAAATATGTGCCTTTGGAAGCAACAATGAGCAATCTGGACCTTTGCTATACTAAGCAACCATTTTGCATTCCCACTGGGTTTTCCATCTGCACAGACATTTCTGTCTGGAAATGGCTTTTATTTGTGTCACTTCAGCCTCTCGACAGACTGAGCTGAGCTAAAAGCTGTTGAAGGATGGGTGAGGAGTATATCCAGCATCAAAGCAGGGGGTCAGGATATACCAGTATGGTGCTCACAGCATCTTTCATTGGCTCAATTCATTTCAGCAGGGAGCGGGCTAAATGCATGCTTTGACACACAGGAAAAAAATACTTTCTAAGCATTTGCCCACTCAGTGCCATGTAGCTGTAATTATACTGTTCTAGATTCTCTCAGTGTGATACAATGTGACTAAACAACAGAGTGAGCATCCTGTGCATCCTGTGCATCAGGGAGTCTTGATCCTAAAGATATCCTCAGACCTGGAGTGTCAGGATTGCAAAACAATAAGGCTGTGGTTTGATCGCTGGCACTGCAGTACCATGTCGAAGTGAGCCCACTAGCTGTGGAGTGCGTACATAGGCAGTGGTGTGACCACCGTGAGAATTGACATATCTGTCAAGGTAGTCAAGCTTAAAATTGTGGCGTGTATTGCTTGCCATTTAACCATTTTGAAGGTCACCTGGGAGAGCTTGTCAGCCAATCAGAAACAGAAAATTGTGTCTACTTTTGCTAGGATCATTAAGTTAGATGGTGGAGATGCCAATTCAATAACAGATGCATTGCTAATTTTTAGGGGGGCAAAAACCCAAGCTGTGTCCAAAACAGTTGATGGATGAGGGATGTAATACCATAGCAAGAAAACGTCTCGTTTGTGCAATGCGCGTGTTGCCAAGAAATGTAGAGGCATGTCAAAGTCAGAGGTATGGGATCTGCTGCCACCAGTTCAAGCCAACCAGAGAGATGCTGGCCTTGTTCAATACGGACATGTATGACATGGACCAAGAGGGTGAGGGATCTCTAAGCATCTAAACAAAGATATTGAATTTCAAGGAGTTTCTTTTTTTACTGTAATGGTGGGTGTCCATATACGCATTGTTTTCAAGGAAGGGATCGCCCCGCTTCCCAGCACGCTAGTGGGCTCGCCACCAGTTACTCTTCACTGACCACTGACAAGCAAAGAATACCCTACGGCGATGGCTGCAGCTGATTGGACGAACGCGTCATGTGCGTCTGTCTGATCTGGGATTTCAAAACCAACCATAATGGGGGCTCATTTGGAATACGATCTTGTATTTTACGTAAATAGGTTACCAAAACTTAGCCTATTTCTCGGCTATGCAGTAACTGAAGAATCTGTCTTCATTTCAGATCGAGTTTAAAAGATTTTCGTCAGCTTTTGAGAGGCAGCGAGCCAAGCCGGCGGCTCCTCATTTGCATAAAGTTGGCTAGATTCTACGAGGCGCAGGCGACTCGATGCCCTGGTTCTCCAAAGTCCCCGTGACGCTACCAGAATGCATTGCACGGCTGCTCCCATAGAGATGAATGAGAAGCGGAGAAATGACGCTGACAATGGACACACACCACCTTCTACAAGTCAATCATTTTAAATCAGTATACACAGAACACAACACACACCGTCTATTTTCACATGTATCTATTGTGAGTATATTAAAATGTTATGAATTAACAGGATAAGGTGTGTCAGTTAAAGTAAGGCAAACAAACATGCTAACAGGAAGAAAAACGCGTTCTTTGTTTAAATTTTAAAACGGACAATGAATCATAGATGTGTGTTTCTGGATAGTCCTCGCTTGCTTATAGAGCTGGTTCATTTTCTGGCTGCTAGCATTAGCCTTGCTTCCCCTAGCAACCTGGCTACCCCTAGCAGCCTGGCTACTGTCAAACAAGAAACCACCGTAAGAATCCCAACTTGAGCTAGAAACCCCAGAAGTAATAATAACTAGGCAGGTTTTGTTACTTACTGACAGAAAGAATGCCAACTGAACTGCCAACTCTCAAGCTTGCTCCGTCGAGTGAATGCCTGTTCGAGGTTAATTCTTGTTTTACCTCTCCCCCTTCACCTTCTTTGCATCCTCCGACGAGTGTTAGGAAACAATCTAATCACAATTGTTTATTGGTTCGTATCCTATTATCTTCTGGCTTTACATCTGTGATTTGACTCTGGAAGCAGTTACAAGATCTCATAGAACAAAGTGACATTAAGCAGTTCAACAATGTTTAAATGATTAATGAGACACACAAGGGGCACCGGAGGAAAGGTTTAAGGTAAAGCTTTGCGGTATCAGAAGTAGCAATGAAGAAGATGATGATGTGTGGTTGAAGAGAGAGTCGCAGATGCTGCTTGATTAATAGAGTTTATTATTTCAAAGAGAATTCAGCATCTAATGCAAGCTCTGCAGCAGCTTGGAAGTCACACGGCCCAAAGGTAACTTAACTTTTCCTCTCCTCATGGGCGGTTTTATAGGATAACACTTACATAAGGATGAACAGGCAAAAAATACATTGCAAGTCCTCCAATCCAAAAGCCCCACATCTTCTTCAGAACATCGAACCAGATTCTTCACCCAATCCCTTTGGTCTGATTTCTAATGGTCATAGTCTCCTTCTATGGGGCCTTGGGATGACTCAGCACATTTGGCTGTTGCTTCTTTAACATGAGTCGGCACACATGTGCTGCTGGACTTAACATGACTCGGCACATGTGTACTGCTGTGCTCCAAATCCCTTACCATATTTGGCCCTTAATGTATAGTCGGTGAATTCAGCCTCTGCACTGGAATGCATATGTTAATCTAACCACCAGGCTACAGAGAGGTTAAGTGAACTCTGTCTCTATCCAGTGTCTCAGCATGGCTCGTGAACTTTAAGATTTAATTTATAGAATGATATTGTCATTATAATAGTCTTATAATTAATACGTAGTTCATTATATACTACAGCTTCAGGAAGGAAAACTGTGTAACAATTTATGATACCAATTTAAAACAAATGAGAGAGGCTTTGTTCAGAGTTTTCACAGAACGGAATGTAACAGATTCTGAACACTGAGGCTCTTTTTCTTTTGCCGAGTAGTTTCCACAGTTACTCCAGCAGCTTAATGGAGTTCAACCATCAGTACATTTTCATTTTCACCTGTGCTTTCCCTGTTACAAAATGTCTTCAGTGAAAAAGTTCTATTAACTGTCATGCGAAAATAGTCATCTAGAGACATCAATTTAAAGTAATAATCCTTAAAGGGGTGATAGAATGATTATATAGGGTATTTCGCACTGTTCCTTAAGGTCTCCTAATAGGGTATTTAACATTGGTTGGGCTGAAAATGGTCCAGGTGCTGTTCGCACTAATGCAACCCTGTGAAATGAATGAGCTGCGTGTTGATTGGTTGGTTTACGAGTGAAGCACACACACACACACACACGCACACACGCACACACGCACACACACACAAACACAGCACAGCAACACAATTGTGTCTCCACAACAAATTCTTGGAGTAAATTGGAGATGCCTGCCGGCGGCGGTTCACAGTATGTTAACTTTTTATGTCTGCAGTTTCTTCCCACTTAAGCAGGATAATGTTCCTCCATTGCAGTGTGACTTTATTAGTGGTGGACATGTCTTCCAAGCTCTTGTTCCTAAGTGTCTCCCCCATGTCTCCATGTTGTCAGGAAGCCTTGCCTTCAGCACATTAGCAACAAAATGATGGAGCTCACATATCTCATCTGCACCTTGCTCTCATTTTCAGGGGAGAGGCTCAGTTATGCTACCTTGGCCTCAAATGTGTAGCAAAAGGTATGGCCTGGAGCTGATGTGCCCTTCAATGGGCACTATGAGCACATACATTTTAGCCAACTGGTTGATGACTCTGTTGCAGACTGACCTGGATAAAAGCAAGTGAGTCAAGCAGCTTTAAAATGCATTGACATGAGACTGTACCTCAGTGAGGACAGATTTTACAAAATTGAGGTACGGCATGTTTTGTGGGTGCTGTACATGGAGTGTAGAACATCTGCATGTAACTGTCACTTGTCTTGGGGAGGCTGAAGTGCAATTTCAGCTCCTCCCATTTGGTCCAGGATTCAAGACACAACATGCTCTATGCACAGCCAATGGTGGCACACACCTTTGTGATCTGGAAGTCTTCCACCACAGTTCATTGTCTCATATACCGCCTTGAACACCTTTTTGTGCTTTGGCGATATAGAGAACTAGTTATGAATTTCCCTTATCATGTTTTTTACTTCTTTTAAGTTAAGTCAATTGAGAACAAATTCTCATTTGTGGTCTTTCACTTTGCCCACCCAGTTTTTATCCTGTCGGTCTGGGGATTGAACCGGCGACTTAACCGGCGGGATAAACGGTTGTCTTTCAAACTCCCTCTGCATGCAATAGGATAGCGCTACAACCAGGCAGAGCAATGAAGAAGTTGGCGGAGCAAGTTGATAGATTCAACTTTTGCCGTATCCGGTCGCAGGGCCGTTTGAGCCCAAGCAAAATGGAGATGGATATGGAGGCCCCCCCAACCCCCTGCCCCACACGCACGCAAAGCCTACAGGAACCACAGCATAGCCATAAAGTTTAAGTTCACCCACACTTTATATAAAAAAAAAAGGTTTACAGTGCATAAACTGCTGTTGCATAAACTGTGCACCTAGAAATTTGACAGGCACTACTGTATATTAAAAATTCTGAAATGTCCATGGGCAAAAGTCACTGGTATTTACACAATTTGGTGGGAATTCAATAGTGATTTGCACTGTTTTTTTCTAACAATATGACAGCACACACTTATCAGTTTAAACTCTGGGCTGTGCAGGATATCGGCTGTAATTATAGAGCTTGTGGTGGTACCTTGTGCTATAGAGGAAACATCAGCACTGAGAAGTGATGCATCTGTTGATGTGGAGGATGAAGTTGATGGTGTAGCTGGGAAAATAATTGAAAAAAAAAATCTGAAATTACCTGTGAAGTACGTTCTACCATTTCACTGTTAGCATATTGAAAGAGGTCACTATTAACAGCTCAGCTCAGTGAGAGAAATTCACTCTACCTTCATCAGTGGAGGTATCCTTAGGAAGAGCCTGAGGGCTGAGAAATGTAAGCAAAGCACCTTGAGGGAGGAAGAAAAGATGGTAACACTTTATAATAACAATCATTAATAGATGGCAAATTGATAGTTAATTAATCTTTAGTTAATTGTCATTTAACTGTTAGCAAACAGTCTTTTTACTGTTAACAAACAATGAAATTATAATTAAATGTTTGCTAATTAGTAGTGCTGTAAATTAACAGTTTATTGTAACACACATTATATCTATCATATAATATATTAGGTATCAGGTAATGATAAACATTTTTTGTAAACCTTTAAGAAACCATTTTTAAAACATCTAGAAACATTACATAGATAAACGGACCAGATATTCCTAACACTTTGTTAAGGGTTACTAATGCTTAAAAACATCCCAAGCTAATGTTTGATGCACCGAATATATTGTGTGGTTTTCCTAACCCCCATTTGGTAAATAGATTATCATGGTAGAATAGTTAGTATAGCATGCTAACGTTATGCCACTTTCATCAAAACCTATTACAAAGCTATAGCAATGTCATGTCATTAAATACGATAAACAGTGATTCTGGAACAGATCTGCGTCTTCCTTATCCCGTTAAAAAACATATTACAGTAGTATGTAACCATATTCCCTCCGTTCGAAAAAAAAGTTGCACTAACTGTTCGTTAGAAGCAGCATTAGCCGTCAGGCAGGTTACAGGTAAAGTTAGCTAACATAAACATATTTTTGCTAGCCTACCTGCTGCAAAATTACACCAAGACAAGTAGAGCTATTTTATCCAGTGTCATTTATCACTTACCACTATCTTGTTTTTTCTTATCCTCCTCTTCCTTTCTCTTCTTCCTTTTCTGGCTTCCTGAAGCATAATTCCGCTTCATGATGACTGCCGACCTTTTATATACTGTCTATGCTACCGACCGAGGAGGTTTTGTATTTTGCCGGCAGCAGAGATCACGAGAGGGGCCCCTTGAGGGGGATCCCGATAACAGTGTCATTGCACTTTACCGCATTGGCTATCAAAGGGGCGCTCGCAGTTTGTTGTTGCATTTTATTCTTAACCAGTCGTTGTCTTGGGGCCCCAGGCCAGCTCAGGGCCCCAAGCAATTGCTTGGTTTGCTTGCCTTGTCGCAACGGGCCTGTCCGGTCGGCAAAACTCCGAACACATCTTACTTTTTTAAGAATTACTTCAGTGCCGTTCTTTGTTCTTTTCTCAAAGAAAAGCTTAACTCCAAGTCTTCCAAAAGACCGCTGTTCGCCAGCAGCAGCTATAAGCCCGCCCACCGACTCTATACATGATGTGATTGGCAAGCCAACGGAGAGTGCCTTGACTGACCCTAGCTGCAAATTAAATTTGCTGCCGCTAGGGTGCATCTAGATTTCTAGGCTATGAACTTCCGCTAATTGTAGAGTGACTAACACAGCAGATGAGGACCAGATTTATGATAGAAAATAAAAAATATATAATATACAAAATATACATGTCAAAATGTGTCAAAATGTCCTTCCTTTTCATTCCTTTATTGCTTTTATTTTTCCAGTGGGCTTGTCATCCTCATATTAACACACACAGACACACACATACTTCCAAACTTTTTGAGTTTTTGAGTCACTCTTTATCCCTCTGCTAACATTACCAGCTAATGTGATGGTATCAGCAACTAAATTTGTTGTGCAATGGATTTAAATAAATGTCACAAAGTTAACATTTTAGGTCCTTTAAAATCCCCAGGCGCAGACGTGGTGTCAGCCGATTTGGCCGGGGCTTCAGCCCTGAATGTTTTATATTTATATATATATATATATATATATATATATATATATATATATATATATATATATATATATATATATAAAAAATAATTCTCTATACTGCATTAATCTGGAGATGATATATATTTCGGATACAATGTAGTTTGATGTATACGACACCTTTAGCATTATGTTACAATATATGTATTGTGCATTGTTGCTGCTAAATAAACAATAAAATAAATAAATAGCTCAGTATTGTGAGTGCATGGTCAAGGCTGTGCTCTTTTCAGCAGCAAAACCTCTACTTTCACACTTCTATTGTCAATCCCCCACACTCCTTGAATAACACTGTTTATCACTGGCATTTTACATCCACACAGCCTTGATCCTTGCCTTCGCAAATCAAAAAGGGTTTGCTGTATCAGGAACAAAAAACATTCATCCAGAGGTGCTTCTCAGGGCTTGCTGCATGTTTTTCAATCAGAAATATATTAAATGCTGTTGAGGGTACAAAGGATAAAAATAAGCTTTAGCAATGCAACAAAACGTTTGGTAAAAAAGTTAACAAAAAAGAGAAAAATCGACTCATGGCCAAACAAACCTTGTGCTTTGTGTACTGGAAATAGTTATTCATATATTGAAAAACTGTCATGTCTCGTCCCTGTGTCAAGTTTCTGTTTTTAGTTTGTTTCATGTTTTCTGTTAGTTTTTCCATTTCCTGTTTTATTTTGTAGATTCTCTGTTCTCCCTTGTGTTGTCTTGTTTTACTTCCTGTCATATTTTCCCACCTGTGTGATCACCTGTCCCCGCCCTAATGTGTTGCACCTGTGTCTCATTGTCTCCCCTGTCTGGTGTATTTAAGTTCAGTCTTCCCCTTACCCCAGTGCGAGATTGTCTGCCTTAAAGCATTTTCCCCTGTGTCCTGTTTTCCTGAGTTCCTGTTGTTTCCCTTGGATTTTTAACTATTGCCTGTTTTCTTGGATTACCCTTTGTCTGCCCTTTACTGGACACTTTTGCTTGTGGGTTTATTAGCTTGCTAATAAAACCATTGGATTTTACGTACCTGAGTCGTGCATCTGTGGGTCCATTCTTTGTGTGCGTGATAAAAACGAACAACTGCACAGATCATAAAATAAATTAAATACTGCTGAATGCCTAGAAAATTATTAACCAGAGTTGTGACTCATGGGACTAATCAGTCTACAGAGACAGTGTCTGCTCGGTCCAATAAGTGTGAACTCTCCATGAGTGCTTATATTTTTTTTGGTCATCACTAAATGGCACAGACATTGATGGCTCTTTCATTTCACTCATTCTTAAGACAACACACATTAATCAACATTTCTGTAAATGTGCCAGTGTTAGCCAGCTGGCTAATTTTCAACTGTAATGCTTTGGCGGGATTTTTTGAGACCAGAGCACCTGGAAACATTAGTAGCCTACGGGTGAAAATTTACAGACAGAAGGCACCAACATCAACAAAACAATCATTCTTAAGAAGCCATGCAGAGCAACAGGAAGCAGCAAGACATTAGTACAGTTAATACTTCAACAGTATCCACATTCAGTACATGTAGCCATGCAAGCGAGCAACAAAACATCTAAGCAACACTGATTATAGCCATTTTCTTAATACATGCAGAGCAGCATAAGCAATGACATAAAAAAAATTCAACAATCATGATGGAGATCTTGATACAATATTAAAAGATGCAATACAAGTTAATAAAATGGTAAAAGTGAATATATCATACATACCCAGGCCATGCAGAGCTTACTATGGCTGAATCTCACTTCACTTATTTGAAAGCTCCTCCATTGAACCGGAAGTTGCCCTCCTTCGCAATGGCCATCTCAAAGCTCTTATTCCTGTCCCGAGGAGCTAGCATCGAGGAGGGATCTCCGAGGAGCTATGAGCAAGGATACATGAGAGCAGCCTTCCCGGGAAGCCGTGCAATTGAAAATGGTTGCTAACTATGCCTATACAGCTGACAAATTAACGCAACAATTCAAAGGAAAGGTAGTCTCATCCTTCTAAAAACACATTTTCTTGTTTCCTCACTCCTCCCATGATTTCCTCAGGCTCTCCCATGCTTCCTCGGTGGAACGGACTAAAGGCCTTTTTACGGTTCTGCGGAGAATCCACGCAGAGATTTCGCCGTAGCCTACGTAAGTGGCCTAATGTTTATACTTGTGCGCTGGTGTGTGCGTTGAGCCGGCATGTGTGTGTGTGGGGGGAGTGTGTTTAGAGCAAGGAGGAAGTGAGAGAGTGACGGCAATTAGCTCCGGAGCGAGTAGCGACTCTACAATCAGTGAAAGAAACAAAGTGTCTCCCCTGTTCTTTCTGACCACGGTGGGAAACCTGGAGCAGGAAAAGTTAACCCTCTCCTTGATTTCATGTTGTTTATGGTGAAGGAGAACCAGGAAATGAGTCGGGGGAAATGCAACGCTACCAAGCCACGGCCGAGCAACGTGTGTCGCGTAGTGCGTAGTGCGACGTGTAGTTACATTTTTCGAGAGGTGCACGTCAAGCTATGGTGTAGGGTTTGGCGTCGATCAATTGTACGCACAACATAATCCCCATAACATGATTTTTGCACCACCATGCTTTACTGTCTTCACAGTACTGTGGCTTGAATTCAGTGCATGGGGTCGTCGGACAAACTGTTACTGTGTGCCACTAGACCCAAAAAGAACAATTTTGCTCTCATCAGTCCACAGAATTCTCCTTTGGCGAGTCAATCTGTCCTTTGGCAAATTTCAACCTATTCAGTACATGTCTTCTTTTCAGCAATGGGACTTTGCGGGGGCTTCTAGCTGATAGCTTTGCTTCACATAGCCTTCTTCTGATTGTAATAGTACTCACAGGTAACTTTAAGTCTTCTTTGATTTTCCTAGAGCTGATCATTTCAAGGCATTTGAAATCATTTTGGCTGAGCAGCCTATCATTTTCTGCACTTATTTATATGTTTTCCCCTCTCCAATCAACTTTTTAATCAAAGTCCACTGTTCCTCAGAGCAATGTCTGGAACGACCCATTTTGCTGAGTATTTCAGTGTGATATGCACTATAACCAACATGCACAACATTTGCTTCCTTCCTTTCTTAAATATGGGTCATAATTGACGCCTGTTTCTTCACAGAATCAATCACTTCACTAAGTGAACACAAGACTGCTATTATTTTGAACATGCCCCTTTCAATTACAGATTAAATTACACAGAATGAGCAGCATGCATGTCATGACTGTTGGGTCTGTTGGTTTTCTATGACTCTACAACACTTACTAGTAAATTATTTGCCATATAGAAATATCACTTCTACCAAAAAATTTGATTTATGAGGTTAGTGATGTTGGACTGCTATTATTTTGAACACAACTGTATGTGTGAGAGAGGGATAGTGGATGCACTCAGAGCAGACAGCTGTCGGCTATCAGAGCAGAGAATAAATCAGCAGTTTACTTCTTAAGTGGTAGTAAATGTACAGTGTAAGTTTCAGTTTGTCTCTGAATAAATGCTGCAGCTCCTCAAAACCCAAGAAAGTGTCTTGCTTCTCAACAACGCAATAAAACATAAAGAGCCGCGGTAGCATGGGGAGAGCAGGAGTCAGTTGGAAAACCAGAGAGAGGATATGAGAGGACGGGGAAGCCCGTGTATAAACCAATGAATTACAAGTATCAGGAGATGCAGCTCTCAACAACGCAACAAAACAAAAAGAACCGCGGTAGCACTGGGAGAGCAGCATCCGAAAAAACCCCACCTGAGAACGAGGAAGCCCGTCTACAAACCAACAAATTATCGAATGTGATGACGACAGGACGTAGTTATGTCATGTATAGTTCTTTAGTGCACTACAGTAGGAAACCAAAACTAACCTGATCAAAATGTATACCCCGTAACTAAAACACAAACCTTGGTTTGGACTTTCAGGTGTGAAAATGCCCTAAATCAGAGGGCCCCGTAGATTTATGACAGCACAGCCAGTCTGTCTGTCTATTACCCACTAGGTGATGATAGATCAAAACATTAACATGAGTACTGGGCTTCCACAGAAAGGCTCACCCAACTTTTGTCACATTTTACTGTGTATTAAAAATAAGAAAAACTTTATATACAGCACGATTCATCCATAAAATGCAACACAAAGTGCTTAACATAAAACAGACAATAACATTTATGATAAGACAATAAAAATGAATTTAAACAGTAGAAAAAGACAAGATAAAATAACCATCAGCTTAAAATTCCTGGGAGAAAGCAATGGTAAAAAAAAGATGTCTTTAGATGTTGTTTGAAAGTCTCAAAAGATTCAGAGCCCCTAATACCTTCAGGCAGACTATTCCAGAATGTTGGGGCGTAATAACCAAAGACTGACTCTCCGTGCTTTTTAGTTGTGATTTCAGGAAAATATGTCTTAACCATGTCAGACAGATCAGATGCAGCAAGATGGAAGAGCGTTACAATAGTCCATCCGGCTGGAGACAAAGATGTGTATTAACTGTTCTTGATACCATGGTCTGGGTGAATACTCGATTCTGATTGGCTCCAGGGTGTCCATAAAAAAGTGATGTAGGACACCGACTAAAGTTGTTCCGGTGAAACTGACTGTTTACTGTTCTAAATGAATGCACTACATTAAAACAAAAAGCAAATGTGAATCTGTTATTTCCAACACTGTGAGGTTCTTCACTGCCTCGTCCTCTGATCACCACAGTATTGCACTAACACGCAAGCTGCAAGAAGTACGTTTTAGTGCCCTTCTGAACTGACTTTATTTCACAGCAAATAACGTTATCTCAAATCCCGTTCACTGTTCAGGTCGCTACTTCAGGCTGACAGTAACGTTACACATTGCGGATAAAATTGTTCGTAAAAGTCGTTATATTGTTTTGGGGACAATACCATGGATGGCTGGATAGCTAGCTTGTCTTGTTGTTCAATAGAGTCCAGATCGGGCCAAATTTTTCTATCCGAGCCCGGCCCGCGTCCGACAGAGCCGTGACCGAACCCAGCCCGAGCCTGACAGGCATTAAGAAATTTGTGTCCGAGCCCGACCCAGTTAAAATCTCATTTTTTTCTTATACTAATGACATGTACGTTTGTTTGTATGGAAAGCTTTTATTAAACAACTGTAGGAAGGCATTCGGAAATGTCAAAAGATGAGGTCATCAGCGCACATGGGGCAACAAGCACATGTTAATAAGCTGTTAAAATGTTCAATGTGTTAACCTTCACTGCTTGCTTCGTTTCTGATTGTGATCAGAAAACCAGCGGAGACTCGTTGCCTCCAGGGCCGCCGTTATAACATGAATAACTCTCCTAACTGCTCCGGTTGCATCTACACGTCTGCTTCCTCTTTCTCTGTCTCTATTCTGCCCGCCTTCCACACACACACACACACACACACACACCTGAACCCGACCATAATTTCTAAATATCTGTCCGAACCCGGCCCGGCCTGTCGGGTGACCATGGTATAAGCGGGTTAATGCCCTTTCAGGTGTCCATTGTCAGGTATTAATGGACTTCGTGCCTCGCCATCGTCCATGAATACTTTAATACCTTTTTTAATAAGGGCATTAACCAGCCCCGCTCAAGACTCCGCACCATGGGAGATCGAGCTTTCTCCGTCACTGCCCCTCGCATTTGGAACTCCCTCCCTGAACATCTCAGAAAACCACAGTCTGTGGACAGTTTTAAAAAACAGCTTAAAACTGTTCTGTTCAGGCAGGCCTTCTTAAGTTGTTCGTAGCCTTTGCGGATTTTAAATTTGCTCTCCACTGCTCGTTTAGCTGTTTTTCGTTCGAATGCATTTTTTCTGTATGTATTTTATTGATTGCATATGTTTTCTGTTTTCTATTTATCCATGTGTTTTGATGTGGTTTCTGTAGCACTTTGAGATTTTCTTATGAAAAGTGCTCTACAAATAAAATTTATTATTATTATTATTATTAACCCTTACGTGTCTGCCTGGAAGATAAACGGTCTGACTGGCAACATTAAATGATAATTCAATTCAATTCAATTCAATTTTATTTATAGTATCAAATCATAACAGGAGTTATCTCAAGATACTTTACAGATAGAGTAGGTCTAGACCACACTATAATTTACAAAAAACCCAACAAGTCCCCCCAAGAGCAAGCACTAGTGCAACAGTGGCAAGGAAAAACTCCCTTTTAGGAAGAAACTTCAGACAGACCCAGGCTCTTGGTAGGAGGTGTCTGCTGGCCGTTGGGGTGCATCACAGTATAGTAAATAAACAGTGTTTAGAAAAAGTGGGTGTAGTAGTGCAGGGAGCAGCACGGCATAGCAGGGTATTTCTCAGCAGAACCACGGCAACAGCTGGAACCAAGATTTTGGTGCCATCCTAATCCCAGGATTTCATCCTGGGTGAAAAAGAAACAGAAAGACTCCGGGGAGCAAGCTCCCCAGAGCTAGGTTAGTAACAAGCATTTCTAGGACAGAGAAGCAGGTGGGCCGGGCTTGGCAGATACTACAACTCCTCACTCCCTAACTATAAGCTTTATCAAAGAGGAGAGTTTTAAGTTTACTCTTAAATGTGGTGACAGTATCTGCCTCCCGGACCCAGACTGGGAGCTGGTTCCACAGGAGAGGAGCCTGATAGCTGAAGGCTCTGGCTCCCATTCTACTTTTAGAGACTCTAGGAACCACAAGTAACTCAGCATTCTGGGAGCGCAGTGCTCTAGTGGGACAGTAAGGTACTATGAGCTCTTTGAGATACGATGGTGCTTGACCATTTAGAGCTTTGTAGGTCAGGAGGAGGATTTTAAATTCAATCCTGGATTTTACAGGGAGCCAATGCAGAGAAGCTAATACGGGAGTAATATGATCTCTTCTCTTAGTTCTTGTCAGTACACGAGCTGCAGCATTCTGGATCAGCTGGAGAGTCTTAAGTGACTTGTTTGAGCATCCTGATAGTAAGGAATTACAATAGTCCAGCCTGGAAGTAACGAAGGCATGGACTAGTTTTTCAGCATCATTCTGAGACAGGATGTTCCTTATTTTGGCAATGTTACGAAGATGAAAAAAGGCTGTTCTTGAGGTTTGTTTTAAGTGGGCATTAAAGGATATATCCTGGTCAAAAATAACTCCTAGATTTCTGACAGTAGTGCTGGAGGCCAGGGCAATACCATCCAAGGTAGCTATATCTTTGGATATTGAGGATCGGAGGTGTTTAGTACCCAGCACAATCACCTCAGTTTTGCTTGAGTTTAGCATCAGAAAGTTGTAGGTCATCCATGATTTTATATCTGTAATACATGCTTGAAGTTTAGCTAATTGACTGATTTCATCTGGTTTGATTGATAAGTATAATTGGGTGTCATCTGCATAACAGTGAAAGTTTATTGAGTGTTTCCTAATAATATTACCTAGAGGAAGCATATATAAGGAGAATAGAATTGGTCCAAGCACTGAGCCTTGTGGAACGCCATGGTTAACTTTAGCGTACTTGGAGGATTTGTCATTAACATTAACAAATTGAGATCGATCAGAGAAATAGGACTTAAACCAGCTCAGTGCGATTCCTGTAATACCAACTAAGTGTTCCAGTCTCTGTAACAGGATGGTATGGTCAATAGTGTCAAAGGCAGCACTAAGATCTAGTAAGACAAGTATGGAAACAAGTCCTTTGTCTGAAGCAATTAGAAGGTCGTTAGTAATTTTCACCAGTGCCGTCTCTGTGCTATGATGCTTTCTAAATCCTGACTGAAAGTCCTCAAATACACTATTGCTATGTAGGAAATCACATAACTGATTAGCAACTACCTTCTCAAGGATTTTGGAGAGGAAGGGAAGATTAGATATTGGTCTATAGTTAGCCAAGACCTCAGGATCGAGGGTGGGTTTTTTCAGAATAGGTTTAATCACAGCTACTTTAAATGACTGTGGTACATAACCTGTTAATAAGGACATATTAATCATATCTAATAATGAAATGTTAACCAGTGGTAGCGCTTCTTTAAGTAACCTCGTTGGGATGGGGTCTAAGAGACAGGTAGATGGCTTAGCTGAAGAGACTCTTAGCATTAATTGTTGAAGGTTTATAGGGTAAAAGCAGTCTAAGTATATGTCAGGTCTTGTTGTTCCTTCTAGCAGTCCTGCATTTGAAGGTGAACCGTTAGAAGTTGAGGGCAAGAGGTGATTAATTTTATCTCTAATTGTTATAATTTTATCATCAAAGAAGCTCATGAAGTCGTCACTACTCAGAGCTATAGGAATAGATGGCTCAGTAGAGCTGTGACTGTCTGTCAGCCTGGCTACAGTGCTGAAAAGAAACCTTGGGTTGTTCTTATTTTCTTCTATTAGTGATGAGTAATAGTCTGATCTGGCATTTCTGAGGGCCTTCCTATAGGTTTTCAGACTGTCTTGCCAATCTAAACGAGATTCTTCCAGTTTGGTGGAACGCCATTTACTTTCCAGTTTTCGCGATATTTGTTTTAGTTTGCGAGTTTGGGAGTTATACCAAGGTGCTAGTTTCCTTTGCTTCCTCGTCTTCTTTTTGAGGGGAGCAACAGAGTCTAAAGTCGTCCGTAGGCAGGCCGTAGCACTGTCTACAAAATTATCAATTTGGGAAGGACTGAAGTTAACAAAAAGGTCCTCTGTTATATTAAAGCATGACATTGAGTTAAATGCTGTTGGAATATCTTCCTTAAATTTAGCTATAGCACTGTCAGATAGGCATCTAGTGTAGAAGCTTTTATCTAATTTCATATAGTCGGGTAGTAAGAATTCAAAAGTTATTAAAAAATGGTCTGATAATAAACGATTCTGCGGAAATACAATTAAATCTTCAATTTCGATGCCGTATGCCAGCACAAGGTCGAGGGTGTGGTTAAAACAGTGAGTGGCCTTATGCACACTCTGACTGAAACCAATTGAATCTAATAGTAAGTTGAAAGCAATACTAAGGCTGTCGTTGTCAATGTCCATGTGAATATTAAAATCACCTACAATAAGTACTTTGTCTGATTTTAGGACTAAACATGATAAAAACTCTGAGAATTCAGATAAAAATTCTGAATACGGACCTGGAGCTCGGTAAACAACAACAAATATAATTGGCTGTACAGTTTTCCATGTTGGATGTTGAAGATTAAGAACTAGGCTTTCAAACGAGTTATAATTTAGTTTAGGTTTAGGATTAATTAACAGGCTTGAATCAAATATCGCTGCAACTCCCCCTCCTCGGCCTGATCCTCTAGGAATTTGAGTATTATTATGGCTGGGAGGAGTGGCTTCATTTAAACTAACATATTCTTCATTGCACAGCCAGGTTTCGGTAAGACAGAATAGATCAATTTGATTATCTGATATCAATTCATTTATTAATACTGCTTTAGAAGACAAAGATCTAATATTTAATAGTCCACATCTGATTTTCCTATTCTGTTCCATCATTGCAGATGTTGTTTTAATTCCAATTAGGTTGTTAAGTATAGCTCCTCTTTTGTTAACCTTTGATTTAACCGATCTAAGTCGGGGGACAAACACCGTGGTTATTAGGCTATGAGAGGGCGGCTGCTCTAACGGAGGCACAGAGGAGCACGTTGCACTGCACCTCTGATTACTGATGTCTAACTTGGGTTGTCATGGTTTACGACCGCTAATAAACTCGGTCAGATTTTTTGATATGAGAGCGGCTCCATCCCAAGTGGGATGAATGCCATCCCTCTTAATCAGACTAGGCTTTCCCCAGAACGCCTTCCAGTTATCTACGTAGCCCACATCATTAGCTGGGCACCATTCCTTCAACCAGCGGTTGAAGGATGACATGCGGCTGTATTTTTCATCGCTGATCAGGTTTGGCAGGGGTCCAGAGAAAACTACTGAGTCCGACATAGTCTTTGCATATGCACAAAGTGACTCAACATTAATTTTAGTGATCTCCGATTTACATAATCGGGTATCATTGCCACCTACGTGGAGTATGATCTTACTGTATTTACTGTTATTTTTATTTTTATTTTTAGCCAGCAGCTTTAGATTAGATTCTATATCGCCCGCTCTGGCCCCAGGGACGCACACGACCGCGGCCTCTGGAGCCGACATCCTAACGTTTCTCAGTATAGAACTGCCAATAACCAGAATTGGCTTCTCAGCGGTTGTATCACTGAGTGGGGAGAACCGGTTAGAAAGTTGAGGATGCCCCGATTTGGAGTGACCACTGCTATGTGCACCCCCCGGATTACAGTTAGTGCTATGCTTCCTTCGGACAGTCACCCACCCGCCCGACTGCTTTGGGTCTGCCGGCGGACTGCTAGCAGAAGCTACATGTTGCCCCGCACCAGCTACGCTAAGCTGGCTAGCTACGGAAACATACGACTTTGATTCCATAGTGTGGAGCCGTGCTTCAAACTCACTAAGCCTCGCCTCCAGAACAGCGAATAAACTACATTTATTACAAGTGTCATTATCACTGAAGGAGGCAGATGAATAGCTGAACATTTGACACACAGAGCAAGAGAGAGCAGGAGATGGAGAGGAATTGGCCATTGCTAATGGCTAAGCTAAAGTAGCTAACAGCGTTTTAATCGTGAGATCAGCGAGGCAGTCGCTGTAAGGGAAGATAGCTACAGATACGTGCTTGAGTGCAACTGGTGTAGTCCAAATGCAATTTGAGAAAAATAGCCGTTAAATTAAACAGATGCTATGCTTATGCCCCGTTGATGCGGGCTCCAAGCAAGCAAGTGTAGGCCTAGCTAGCCAGTTTAAGTGCAATCCAGGCAAATAACCGCTAAATTAAACAAATTGAGTTTAGCTATGCTTATGCCCCGTTGATGCGGGCTCTAAGCAAGCATGGTTTGTTTTAAATTAATGTAATCCAGGCAAATAGCCGCTAAATTAGACAATAAAGCAGAGTTGAGTTTTGTTTGAGCAGCAAACAAGCGACCATAGCACAACACGGAAACACCGGAAATGAGGCAATACGCTTACCGTCAACGTCAGCACCCACTCATTAGATAGAACTCATTAGTTACATAATGTGACATTCAAAACTGAATATACATTGTGAACAAAGCCTCTCTCATCTGTTTTAACTTAAATAGTAATAAGTTGTAACACTGTTTACCTTCTTGAGCCTTGAACCAATCCTCCTGTCCTTTGGAGCCCATCTTTCTACTGTCACGTCATTTAAGTGAATGGAGCGATTGTTAGAAAATGTATATATCCTTGTTTCAGAACATTGTGAACTAAACCCTGTTTTGTGTCACTCTGTCCTCTGAGCTGCTTCAGGATCAACTCACAGAGGTCAAGCCAGTAGATGATAGGATACGAGCCACAAAACAATTGTGATCGGATTTTTACAATGGACAAGTTAAAGTATTAAAGTTTGAGTCAAGTTACGTTTAGTAATGTTTATTGTCATGTCATTCTAATGAAATAGCTGCAGTGTTTCCAATGATGGTGGAAGATGAACGGTTAGCAAGCAAGCTAACATTAGCCAGCAGTTAAAACACAATATCACAATATATTTTACATTTCAGTGTCTCCTCTATGATTTTTTAAGCGAAAGAGGTTTGTTGTACTAATAAACGCTTCGAGACTACAGTTACTTCGATACACAGACGCCAGGTGTGGATCTATTATTATATATGCGTTGGTCAGTTTGTCTGCTTGACAATCCCATTCTGCAGCAATGAAATTGAAGTGAGATGAACAAACAGAGACATTTACCTTTTTAGATAAAACAGATGTTGACAAAGTTTCCTTTTGGGGACATCATTTGAAATGTGGGAAAAATTGATGTTGGAAAAAAAGGTAATTAATTGCAATATATCGCAGAATATTGCAATATGTTTAAAATCGCAATAATATCGTATTCCGGTGAGCCTAAGCAATACCAGTTGATAACGATGTTGAACGTTGAAAATGTAACTACGCGTTGCGGCGATGTACGTCGCTCGACCGTGGCTTGGTAGCGTTGCATTTCAGAAAGAACAGAGGAGACACTTTGTTTCTCCCACAAACACTATGACTCTAGAGTCGGACTCTCGCTCCGAAGCTAATCACCGTCACTCTCTTACTTTCTCCCTCGCTCTATCATCCACTCCCCACGCACACCAACGCACAAGTATAAACATCAGGGGTCTAAATCATGGTCATGGTCCCTGAAGTCTCTCTATCTCCTGATTCTTCCATTGGCATAGTCCTCCTGCAGGGCCAGCAGTGCCATCATGCAGCATTACGCATGGGGGTCACTGCAGCATTTATATGTTTAAAACAATTTGTGCAGGTCTTGTCACGAACAGTATTAAAGTTCGGACCGATAACGAGGGCATTAAGTGTAACAATTGCGCGAGAGCTTAACGGCTGTATTTCCAGACTTTGACATTTGATGATATAAGCACAGTATTACAGACAGATATTTAGCTATTTACACTGTGTTCTGCCATTATCTACAGTAATGCTAGGGTATTTGATGCTGTATTCCATGCAGTTGAGCCATCTCCTCCTCTTGCGCTCCGTAGTGGACTCTGTGACAGTAAGACAGTGCCAATTAAATATTAAGAACACATTTTTATTTAAGATTTGAGTTGGCTTTTACAAGGTGTTTATGGAACAAGTATCACACGGTACAAGTGCACATAGCACTGCTGGATTTAATCTTCATGATAAAGTGGATGATATGGAGTGAAGAAATGTGCGTGAGACATCAATACTTTTTACAGTAATCATTTTTCCCACATTTACTTTCTGCAGTCTGACTTCAGTTCACAACCTCACCTTCTGTGTCGCCAGTTCCCATTGTCTCCAAAATGTGCTGTGTTTCTGAATCTCTGAGGAAGGAGTGAGGCTTGGTCCACTTGAAGATTAAACAAAATATATAATTAAACAGAATGACATGAATGACATGACAAAAAGCAAATGTTACACTGCAGCTGACAGCCGACTGAATAGATGTTTCTCCCTGGTGGGGGTCACATTTCACAGTCCCGAATCTTTCTCAGTCTCCAAATTATATTCCCTGCACTTGGGGGTGATTCTATTCCCCACGTGTATTAAACCCATGCCCATTGGCCCGTCGTTGGCATGGTGATGTGTTAGGCGCATCTCGTCGGTTTCTTCGCTGTCCAATGAGGGAGGACATGCTCTAAACTCTGCCTCTTTGGGGTCATGTCCGGTCACAGATCAAAAGATTTTAGCATGAAGATGTCAAATCTTTACAAGTTTACAGGAATTAACATTCTATTGTCCAAATCTAGTCAAAGACCCCTACATCAGGGCCATCCAATCTCTTTATGACCAAAGTGAGAGCTGTGTCCGGGTTCTCGACAGTAAGTCGGACTCGTTCCAGGTGAGGGTTGGCCTCCGCCAGAGCTGCGCTTTGTCACCAATCCTGTTTGTAGTATTTATCGATAGGATGTCGAGGCGTAGTCGTGGTGGGGCAGTTTGGTGGGCTGGGGATCTCATCGCTGCTCTTTGCAGATGATGTGGTCCTGATGGCATCATCGGCCTGTGACCTTCAGCACTCACTGGATCGGTTTGCAGCCGAGTGTGAAGCGGCTGGGATGAGGATCAGCACCTCTAAATCTGAGGCCATGGTTCTCAGCAGGAAACCTATGGAGTGCCTTCTCCAGGTAGGGAATGAGTCCTTACCCCAAGTGAAGGAGTTTAAATACCTTGGGGTCTTGTTTGCAAGTGAGGGGACAATGGAGCGGGAGATTGGTCGGAGAATCGGTGCAGCGGCGGCGGTATTACATTCAGTTTATCGCACCGTTGTGACGAAAAGAGAGCTGAGCCAGAAGGCAAAGCTCTCGATCTACTGGTCAGTTTTCGTTCCTAACCTCACCTATGGTCATGAAGGCTGGGTCATGACCGAAAGAACGAGATCCAGGGTACAAGCGGGTGAAATGGGTTTCCTCAGGAGGGTGGCTGGCGTCTCCCTTAGAGATAGGGTGAGAAGCTCAGTCATCCGTGAGGAGCTCGGAGTAGAGCCGCTGCTCCTTCGCGTCGAAAAGAGCCAGTTGAGGTGGTTCAGGCATCTGGTAAGGATGCCCCCCAGCCGCCTCCCTAGGGAGGTGTTCCAGGCACGTCCAGCTGGGAGGAGACCTTGGGGAAGACCCAGGACTAGGTGGAGGGATTACATCTCCAGCCTCGCCTGGGAACGCCTCCGGATCCCCCAGTCGGAGCTGGTTAATGTGGCTCGGGAAAGGGAAGTTTGGGGTCCCCTGCTGGAGCTGCTCCCCCCGCGACCCGACACCGGATAAGCGGACGAAGATGGATGGATGGATGGATGGATAGTCTAAGACAGCAGGGTGTGGCTCCCAAAAGGCTGGGACAGAAGTTATCTTTCCTGTGAGGACAATGAGTCTCCTCCAGGATGCAAATTGACAGACATGACCTAATTGTTTCTTTAGAAGCTTGGGAGGGTGTGAGGCAGACAAATGCTGATTAAGGCTAGTCAGTTGATTAGATCCAGCTGCAGGGTACATAAAGTACATTTAAACCAAACATACAGTGTTTTCAAAACATAAGCATTGTTTTAACTTTTTAAAACCCAACTATCTCATGTTTCACACCATTTATGGTGTGAAATCACTATAAATGTTACTGAAAACAAAGTAATTGCATAAACATAAAATATAACAAAAATGTAAATATTAACAAACAGAAGTTGTAAAAATAAATCATGATTTATACAAGAAATTCATCTTCTCTCTGACCTCATTATCTGACTCCTCATCTTGTATAAAAATGTTATTTCTCTAACACAAAAACTGTCCCTCCATTTTAGTTGTCTTCACTCACAATGATTAGTGACTATCATTCCATTTGAAGCAAAAAGCAGACAATTAAATTGAGTGACACTAAAAGTTATGGATCAGGTAAATAAAATGAGAACTTAAATCATTCAACAGGATGGGACAAAACAGATTTAAACTAAATTCAACATTCCACACCAATTACTGCCCAATTTTGTAATACTATCAGATGGGTTGAAATCTATTCAATGGCAAATCTGGGGAAATAGTGTTATCTATGTATAAGGATCTCTTATCGGACTCAAGGAAGAATACATTAGGTTTGATCTTGGTGATCTTAATCACAAAAGAGCTGAAAACGTACACACACACACACACACACACACACACACACTATTCACTATATCCTGTCAGTTCAGATGAAGAGAGCACAGAGAAACAGTTTTCATCAATGTCCATTGTAGTGAAAAATGCAGACTGGGGACAATAGTCTGAAGCCCAGATTTTGGAAAGTTCCTTGTTCAATATTGTCCAATCTGGGAAAAAATATTTCTGGGGACAAAATTTCAGTGGCATCAACATTCCCCCACCAGTTGGATGGAAGGTGACAGATCAGTTCGACCATAGAAAAGATTCAACCCGCTATTAAACACACGGAAGCGAGAAGACTGCATAATGCAATCAACAATATGAAGTTTCTGCCGGATCTGCTGTGTTTGTGTCTTCTGTGTTTGTTTGGAAAAACATTTTGTGATGAAGAAGGGCATGCGCCTGTGAGCACCCATTGAGAAAAACATACATTCAGGGGAGGTATGATTCCTGATAACACAGGACCAGACGGTAGCATCACCAAAAACCCTAGAAGGCTTAAGGTCCATTGAATTGTCTGGAAATTCTGGCCCTTTACCAGTTGGATGGAAGGTGACAGATCAGAGGGGGACTCAGATGACAGATCAGAGGGGAAACCAGGTGTAACTGGGGACAGTTCCTTCCTCCTTTTCTGAAACAGGATCTGTTTCTGAAACAACAAGACAGACCAGCTGCTTGTTGCTCTTTTGCAGGAAAAGGCTATCCTTAGCTGTACCCCTGAGTGGAACTTATCATGGAACCAGGAGCATCCCCGCATGTCCAACACCCGATTGTGGACGCCATCACAGGTGCAACTGGGGAAACATCAAGATGGACTGGCTGGGTGTGCTGCTTGCTCCAGCGCCCGCAGGAAGTCAGCAGTAGCAACGTTTATGCTCTCCATTGGCATCTGGTCAGATGATTGTTGGCCCGCTGCTGGGCTGTGAGCATGGATTCAGGTGGG
This sequence comes from Gymnocephalus cernua, assembly GCA_023631565.1. Taxonomy (NCBI): domain Eukaryota; kingdom Metazoa; phylum Chordata; class Actinopteri; order Perciformes; family Percidae; genus Gymnocephalus; species Gymnocephalus cernua. Next base: position 28,391,419 of record CM042438.1, on the reverse strand, counting down.
GTGTCCTTCACACTACGCTGCAGCGCTGGTGTCTAGCAGCACCCAGAATGAACTTGTCCTCCTAGACCTGGACCCCCCGAACAGACGAAGTCATCAGGCTGAATGACAGTCTCTATCAGCAGGATTCTGGGCTGCTTTCACCTGCGAATAAATGGCTCCAACAGGGCTGTGTGATTAATCTTTTACTGGTACTTCAAACTTCTTTGACACATTTGGTCAACAAATTGCTATTTTTGGAGCAAATCAATGTCTATATCAGTCACGTCTCACTCTTTGTGCCACATTCAATACCCTGAGGAGAAGATTTGTGTAGGGATCTGCATGGCCAGCGCAGAAGCTTCCACAAATCCTTAACTCTGCAGAAGCATAAATCAAGTCAGTGCTGTTTTTGCCACTGACAGGCTCAGGTTTTTAGTATAAGTGGCAACATTATGGAAAGAGTCACCACAGAGATAGACCTTTTTTAATAGAGTAAAACCATCTTTGTTTAACCAGAAACAGCTCCGATATCGCTAAACCCACCAGACTCCATTTAAATAAACAATACTTTTAGTGACTGTTTATTTACATGGAGTCTGGTAGGTACCGACTGATAACACCGACATCCCGGTCAGGACGGTAACGTTGATGACTGCACTGCACTTGGATACAGGATATCATTTGAAATCAGAGCAGATCGGTTGATGTGAAAAACACTCGGAACATACCTCACACCACAGGAATATCTGGCAAGATAAAAATCTAGGCTTTGCTGACTATTGATGAGAGGGAGGAATTGGCCCAAAATCGCCTTGATTCTCATGTTGAGTGTACCCGGCATTACACATACTGTATCTAATAGTTAAGAAGAAACTTCCATATCAAAAAGATCTCACATTTATTCCAGGGCAACCAGTTACATAATTTCCCCACATACCTCTGTTGATATCTGGCCTCATGCCATTAGTTTTGGTTGTGACGTATCAAAATGAGATATCACGAATAACATTCCATTTACCTCCATTGTACTGGACTGGTGCAAATGTAAGAGCGTAACTAAAAACTATCTGCAGAGGGGAGACATATGTTTGACTATGCTCATCCTTTAAGTAAAACATTTTCATTTAGACTTCCAGTTTGACAAAAGGATTACATTAGATGATATCAGCCCTTAATGGTCTTTGGAAAGGAAGTGGGTCACTGTAGCAGCAAAATAGAAAATGGATTAAAAAAAAAAGTATAATTAATGGAAAGATGTTGCTCTGTTTAAATAACAATTCACCAAAAGAACAGATTATTCTGTAAAGAACAAGTGACTCCATAAACAGTCACAGATAATGCCTCAAGAATAGGATATGAGTATACCAATACATGTTATTTAAAATGACAGACCTTAAAGTTTAAAGATCTGGTAGAATTTAAGACTGCACAAATAATCTATAAAGCAAAGAAATAAACAGCTGCATGGAAACATACAACTGTTCACAGATAGAGATGGAGATTACAATTTAAGAGGGGATTTAAATTTCAAACAACAGTATGCTTGGACAAAGCTAAAAATAATGTGTATTCCAATGTGTGGGGTGCATGGGGGGAATTGATCAAAGTGTAAATACACCTCTCCGGGAACCATCACCTTATCGTGGTGGAGAGGTTTGGGTGTCCCTATGAACCTGAGGGCTGTGTTGTCTGGAGCTTTGTGCTCCTGGTAGGGTCTCCCATGGCAAAGTGGTCTCAGGTGAGGGGCCAGACGAAGAATGGTTCAAAAGACCCTATGAATAAACGAGGAAGGGATAGAGAGACCCTGCCCGGAGGAAGCCCGGGGCCCCCGTCTGGAGCCAGGCCCAGAGGGAGGGCTCGTCAGCGAGCGTCTGGTGGCCGGGTTTGCCACGGAGCCCGGCCGGGCACAGCCCGAAAAAGCTACGTGGCACCTATCTCTCCAGCCCATGGGCCCACCACCTGTGGGAGGAACCGCTGGGGTCGGGTGCGCTGCCACACGGGTGGCGGTGAAGGTCAGGGGCCTCGACGGACCAGACCCGGGCAGCAGAGGCTGGCTCTGGGGACGTGGAATGTCACCTCGCTGTGGGGGAAGGAGCCGGAACTTGTGCGTGAGGTGGAGCGCTACCAGTTGGATCTGGTGGGGCTTACCTCTACGCATAGTCTCGGTTCTGGAACCGTACTCCTGGAGAGGGGTTGGACTCTTTTCTTCTCCGGAGTTGCCCAGGGTGTGAGGCGCCAGGCGGGTGTGGGGATACTCACAAGTCCCCGGCTGAGCGCCGCAACGTTGGAGTTTACCCCGGTGGACGAGAGGGTCGCCTCCCTACGCCTGCGGGTTGTTGGGGGGAAAACTCTGACTGTTGTTTGTGCATATGCACCAAACAAGAGTTCAGAGTATTCGGCCTTCTTGGAGACCTTGAATGGAGTCCTGTATGGGGCTCCGGAGGGGGACTCCATAGTTCTGCTGGGGGACTTCAACGCACATGTGGGCAATGACGGAGATACATGGAGAGGCGTGATTGGGAGGAACGGCCTCCCTGATCTAAACCAGAGTGGTTGTCTGTTATTGGACTTCTGTGCTAGTCATGGATTGTCTATAACAGACACCATGTTCGAACATAGGGATGCTCATAAGTGTACTTGGTACCAGAGCACCCTAGGCCGAAGGTCAATGATCGATTTTATAATCGTTTCATCTGATTTGAGGCCGTATGTTTTGGACACTCGGGTAAAGAGAGGGGCGGAGCTGTCAACTGATCACCATCTGGTGGTGAGTTGGGTCAGGGGGTGGGGGAAGACTCTGGACAGACCTGGTAAGCCCAAACGGGTGGTGCGGGTAAATTGGGAACGTCTGGAGGAAGCTCCTGTCCGACAGACCTTCAACTCACACCTCCGGCGGAGCTTTTCGTGCATCCCTGTGGAGGCTGGGGGCATTGAACCTGAGTGGACAATGTTCAAAGTTTCCATTGCTGAAGCTGCGGCAGGGAGCTGTGGTCTTAGGGTCTTAGGTGCCTCAAGGGGCGGTAACCCTCGAACACCGTGGTGGACACCGGTGGTCAGGGAAGCCGTCCGACTGAAGAAGGAGTCTTTCCGGGATATGTTATCCCAGAGGACTCCGGAGGCAGTTGCAAGGTACCGACGGGCCCGAAGGACTGCAGCCTCTGCCGTGAAAGAGGCAAAGCAGCGGGTGTGGGAGAAGTTCGGAGAAGACATGGAGAAGGACTTTCGGTCGGCACCAAGGCGCTTCTGGAAAACCGTCCGCCACCTCAGAAGGGGGAAGCGGGGAACCATCCAAGCTGTGTACAGTAAGGATGGGACGTTGTTGACCTCAACTGAGGAGGTAATAGGGCGGTGGAAGGAGCACTTTGAGGAACTCCTAAATCCAGCTGATGCGCGCTCTTTGTTAGAGGCAGAGCTGGAGGATGATGGGGGATTGTCGTCAATTTCCCTGGTGGAGGTCACTGAGGTAGTCAAACAACTCCACAGTGGCAAAGCCCCAGGGATTGATGAGATCCGTCCAGAAATGTTGAAAGCTCTGGGTGTGGAGGGGCTGTCTTGGTTGACACGCCTACTCAACATTGCGTGGAAGTCTGGGACAGTGCCAAAGGAGTGGCAGACCGGGGTGGTGGTTCCCCTCTTCAAAAAGGGGGACCAGAGGGTGTGTACCAATTACAGGGGTATCACACTTCTCAGCCTCCCTGGTAAAGTCTACTCCAAGGTGCTGGAAAGGAGGGTTCGGCCGATAGTCGAACCTCAGGTGGAAGAGGAACAATGCGGATTCCGTCCTGGTCGTGGAACAACGGATCAGCTCTTTACTCTAGCAAGGATCCTGGAGGGAGCCTGGGAGTATGCCCATCCAGTCTACATGTGTTTTGTGGATCTGGAGAAGGCATATGACCGGGTCCCCCGGGAGACTTTGTGGGAGGTGCTGCGGGAGTATGGGGTGAGGGGGTCCCTTCTCAGGGCCATCCAATCTCTGTATGACCAAAGCGAGAGCTGTGTCCGGGTTCTCGGCAGTAAGTCGGACACGTTTCAGGTGAGGGTTGGCCTCCGCCAGGGCTGCGCTTTGTCACCAATCCTGTTCGTAGTATTTATGGACAGGATATCGAGGCGTAGTCGTGGTAGGGAGGGGTTGCAGTTCGGTGGGCTCGGGATCTCATCGCTGCTCTTTGCAGATGATGTGGTCCTGATGGCATCATCGGCCTGTGACCTTCAGCACTCACTGGATCGTTTTGCAGCCGAGTGTGAAGCGGCTGGGATGAGGATCAGCACCTCTAAATCTGAGGCCATGGTTCTCAGCAGGAAACCGATGGAGTGCCTTCTCCAGGTAGGGAATGAGTCCTTACCCCAAGTGAAGGAGTTTAAGTACCTTGGGGTCTTGTTCGCGAGTGAGGGGACAATGGAGCGGGAGATTGGTCGGAGAATCGGCGCAGCGTGGGCGGTATTACATTCAGTTTATCGCACCGTTGTGACGAAAAGAGAGCTGAGCCGGAAGGCAAAGCTCTCGATCTACCGGTCAGTTTACGTTCCTACCCTCACCTATGGTCATGAAGGTTGGGTCATGACCGAAAGAACGAGATCCAGGGTACAAGCGGCCGAAATGGGTTTCCTCAGGAGGGTGGCTGGCGTCTCCCTTAGAGATAGGGTGAGAAGCTCAGTCATCCGTGAGGAGCTCGGAGTAGAGCCGCTGCTCCTTCACGTCGAAAGGAGCCAGTTGAGGTGGTTTGGGCATCTGGTAAGGATGCCCCCTGGGCGCCTCCCTAGGGAGGTGTTCCAGGCACGTCCAGCTGGGAGGAGGCCTCGGGGAAGACCCAGGACTAGGTGGAGGGATTACATCTCCAACCTGGCCTGGGAACGCCTCGGGATCCCCCAGTCAGAGCTGGTTAATGTGGCTCGGGAAAGGGAAGTTTGGGGTCCCTTGCTGGAGCTGCTCCCCCCGCGACCCGACCACGGATAAGCGGACGACGATGGATGGATGGATGTAAATACACTCACCTAAAGGATTATTAGGAACACCATACTAATACTGTGTTTGACCCTATCCTATCAATATGGGCCAACTTTTCTAAAGAATACTTCCAGCACCTTGTTGAATCAATAACACAAAGAATTAAGGCAGTTCTGAAGGCAAAAGGGATCCCCCCCACACCATTACACCACCACCACCAGCCTGCACAGTGGTAACAAGGCATGACGGATCCATGTTCTCATTCTGTTGATACGCCAGATTCTGACTCTACCATCTGAATGTCTCAACAGAAATCGAGACTCATCAGACCAGGCAACAGTCTTCAACTGTCCAATTTTGGTGAGCTTGTGCAAATTGTAGCCTCATTTTCCTATTTTTAGTGGAGATGAGTGGTACCCAGTGGGGTCTTCTGCTGGTGTAACCCATCCGCCTCAAGGTTGTGCGTGTTGTGGTTTTACAAATGCTTTAATGCATACCTCGGTTGTAATGAGTGGTTATTTGAGTCAAGGTTGATCTTCTATCAGCTGGAATCAGTCGGCCCATTCTCCTCTGACCTCTAGCATCAACAAGGCATTTTTGCCCCCCAGGACTGCCGCATACTGGATGTTTTTCCTTTTTCAGACCATTCTTTGTAAACCCTAGAAATGGTTGTGTGTCAGAATCCCAGTAACTGAGCAGATTGTGAAATACTCAGACCAGCCCGTCTGGCACCAACAACCATGCCACACTCAAAGTTGCTTAGATCACCTTTCCTTCCCATTCTGACATTCAGCTTGGAGTTCAAGAGATTGTCTAGACCTGGATCACACCCCTAAATGCATTGAAGCAGCTGCCATGTGATTGGTTGATTAGATAATTGCAAAACGAGAAATTGAACAGGTGTTCCTGATAATCCTTTAGGTGAGTGTAAGTTGCAATTTAAAAAAAAACAGGTACAAAAGATTTATTTTTGAAAAGTGCAGAGGTGAGAAAGGAGAGTAGAAAATCACACTGATATTAATGCTGCTTGATTTTTGTTTGTTCTTCCTTATCTTAATAGCTAGATAAAGTAGGACAGGGATCTTCAACAGGGGGACCTCAGAGTTACCTCACCAAATTATTGTACATTTTTTGAAAGTTTTTTTAAAAATTAGAATGTCTTAACATGAATCCAACATATTATAAGCAAATATAAATCAGCCATTGATGATAGGCTAGTCTATATCCTTGACGTTCCAGTTCCATTGCTCCGGTGCCACAGGAAATTCTGCCAGATGAAGGTATTTTCAGGTAGTTTCCTTCCGCTTTCTTTGTTTTGGAATTTTAAACTCCAATTTATGAAGACTATGGTTAACTGCTCCTCAGATGTCAGCATAGTAAATTGAGACAGCTAGCTAGACTCTCTGTCCAATCTTGAGTTTTCTGTTGCACGACTAAAACTACTTTTGAACATACACACGTTCCACTGAAACAAGATCCTCCCAAGGCTATTTTGCAGCGGCTCCGTGCGGAGCTTAGCGCCACCCACGACGATTGAGATTAAAGAAATGCCAATAAACCAGAGCACGTTTTTCTCCCATCCAGGAATGCTGTGTTGACTAGCCAGACCCTCCTCCACAGCACTGTGGCAGAAGGTCTGGCAATTGGAGACTAATGATAGGCTTACTGGCCTATAGGTAAGTTAGTCACTAAGGTAGCCATCCACAGATACAGTTAGTACTAAGGATTCACTGTTCCTATATGTATATTTAACATTAACATTTTTTTTTATAAAACCATGCCAACAATTATTATTTAAATAGCTTGTATTATTTTATGCACTAAAAAGGTATGTATAAAGGCTTTCGGTTGCCCTACATGTTATTGTAGACCCAGTTTAACATGCAACTTCATTTTATACAATATACGTAGTAGGGGGTCCTTGCTCTGTCTCTCTTTCAGTTAAGGGGTCCTTGGCTTCAAAAACGTTGAAGACCCCTGAAGTAGGACGTACATCGGAGTGGTATTTTTGTATTTTTCAAAATTAATATATATTATTTTATAATAAATAAGTTTGATTTATCTTGTTTGGCTGTGATACAGCTGTGGTAAAGATTGGGGTAGGACCTGTTAAGCCCAGGGTTAGGGTTAGTTAGCTATATCACTATACAACCCACCTGCTATTAGTTCTGTGTAATTCTTCTTCAATATATAATTTTCGGTATCAATACTCAAAATGGTCAGAAAAGTGTTCATGTTCCTGTTCCATCCATGCTGATTAGACCTCGTGATATCCCTTAAAATGTTTTTGTAGACAGAAGGACCCAAAATAGCAGGGGAGTCCGTATGTTTTCTGACAGTAATTATCGTGTTGAGAAGAGAGTGTGGCTCTTAACAGCTCTGTTACTGTCAGTACATAATGTACCACTCTATACAGGGCTGTAATTGTAATATATTTAGTGGAGTTCAACAGCAGACATTACAGTATCTATGGTCTTAATGTAATTTCAAAGACAAGAACACAATGGTGCAAATTATCTGCTTTTCTTTATAATAGATGTAAAACCTGTTTAACGATCATTCATCTTCAGAAATAGTCTCATATTTTCATGTGATACAAAAAGCCAGGAGTAAATATGTGTGTGTCATAAGCCTCTCAGTTAGTGATTTGAAAAACAACATGATGGAATGGATAAAAGCAGCTCCTTTTGACAGAAAAACAGAGATGGTGGTGCGCTTCAGGGACCTTTGAGTCATTTGGCTTGTTGGCAGAGGAATGAGAAAGCACAGTGTGCATTAAGTAATGAATACTCAATCTCGCTCACCCAAATGACAGGGATTATGGAATCCAACATATGGAATGCTCTTTTATTAAATATTAAATAAATGAACACATAAATTAATGAATAAATACATGAATAAATAAATATGCCTTTGAAATACATCATGAAATAAATACTGAGGCAATACATAAATAATTAAATAAATGTAAATATTCATATACAAATTAATTAATTAATTATTGTTAACGGTTTTCTTTTACTAATTTCATGGTACTTTTATTTCATAAGTCCACGTTTATTTATTTCAAGAGACTTTTATTTCATAAATCCACATTTATTTATTTCCGTGGACTTCTATTTCCTAATGCCACATTTATTGATTTCCCGATCTATTTATTTCCAGTTGTTACATTCTCTCACATTCAGAACAGAGCCGTTGGCAAACAAAGGCTGGCAAAGTGAGAGTGCGGACATAATGGAAGACATCAGTGGGCTCCGAGATGCTATAATTAGCAGATCAAATTGATCAACATGGCACTTGTTATATATCTTTTTGTGCACGTTACAGGTTTACAAAGGTAAAAAGCCCAAAGTCTCCCCCAAAGGGACTTACCATCTCCAACAGAAAACACTGTTCACAAACTGCTCCAAACAGCTCTGTTGTAGTCCAGCCTTTACTTCAGAGACAAACGTGGTCACTTTGGAACACACGTTATAATGCTCGCCTAGCTGCTAGCACAGCACTCCCTCATGCTCTGCAACTGACAAGCTAGCAGTAATTACTGCGCATGTGTGACTCCCAACAAAGATGGAACAGAGGTGAGACGTCTCACTCTGTAGCTAAAACAGAGAGCTCAACACACAGGGTAAAAAGAGGAGCTGCAGCAATGTGGAGTACAACAAATATATGGTATTTTCTGAAAATTAAACCACATAAACCTATTCTGGTCCAACCTATAAATACAATTACAGTATGAACCTGAAAATGAGCATAATATGAGCACTTTAAAAAAAAAATTGGAAATACTGGGGCGGATAAGTGCTCCTAGGGAGGTGTTCCATGCATGTCCAGCTAGGAGGAGGCTTCGGGGAAGACCCAGGACTAGGTGGAGGGATTATATCTTCAACCTGGCCTGGATGGATGGCTTAGCAAGATCTGAGACCATGAGTGGAGCCCATAGGTGCATCTCACTTCCCTTATTTGATAGCTCCTTGCTCCTTGGTCCTGGTGCTGACTGGCCCTCCTTTGTAAAGGCCGTCTCAAGGCCCCGAGGAGCTAGCATCGAGGAGGGATCACCGAGGAGTATGAGCAAGGATACAACAGTGCAGCCTTCCTGGAAGCTGTGCAACTGAAAGTCGTTGCTAAATCCGCCCAAACAGCTGATGAATTAATGTGACGCTTCAGAGGACAGGACATCTCATCTCTCTAAAACACATTTCCTGATTTCCTCTCTCCTCCGATGATTTCCACCATTTTCCATGCTTCCTCGGTGGGACGGACTAAGACATGAGGAAGGAAGGCAAGTAAAGGAAATGTGGATGCAATATAAGGTCTTGGGACATAGCCAAAGTAATTGAAGAATAGTTTTACACTGGAAAAACACAAAGAAGACAAACATAGACATAGACAAAGGGAATCACACAGACTAAATACACATGAGAGGAAGGAGGGTGATAATGATGGAGAGGTGACAGCAGGCCTGATGTGGACTAGGTGAAACACATCAGGGCAGGGCAGACAATCACACAGGCAGATAACCAAACAAGAGACAAGTGAGTATACACAGGAAATGTATAAACAGGAAACTAACAGAAAAAATTTAAATAACATAGGAAACTGGAAACAGGGAAAACATAACCTCAAAGCGCAGTGGAACATGACATGATACATTTTAGTCAGTCCCTTGCATTATTATTATGATTGGCGCCGTTACGGGCGCAGCCATCTTGGTTGCAGATGTGACGATTTTAGACGAGAGGGAGGAGTGAGGGAGGAGCCATAGACTGTTGGGCGCTATCTGACTGTGACGTTAGCTGAGAGTTAGCTGCTTCCACTCTATGTTACACACTTTCATTGGCAATCTGGATGCAACTGATGCTGAAAGCTAGCCTACATAATTTGAGGTAAGATTTAGCTTTGCTAGGTTTTAAATATATATTTGTCCAATAGTTATATTACATATAAGACAGGCCACAAACTGTCAATCACATCATAGCCACGCCCTAAAACACCCCTGCTTTATCGCCAATTTTAAAATCAATGAGACCATTACTCAAAAACTGAACATCATTCTGTGTTTCAGAAGACTTAAAACTAGCGATTGAGACCATAAACTCATTAAGAAAATGTTTACTGAGGTAATAAATCAAGTGAGAAGTGGGTCACTTTCTCATAGACTTCTACAGAAACCAACCTCCTTTTTCAACCACATGTGTCGCCCCCTGCTGGAATTTAGATAGAATGCAGGTTTAAGAAACATGTACCTTGGGCAACCTTAGTAGGACAAAAGCTGGATTTATGATACATTCCACCACAAATGGACCAATAAACTTCGGGGGACAGCTTCTTAGACTCAGTCCACAGGGGCAGATCTTGGGTAGCCAACCAGACCTTATCCCAACCGCGTAGGTGGGTGCCGGAACATGGCGACAGTTAGCTTGACGCTGGTAACAGTCTGAGGCCTTAAGAAGGTTCTTCCTGGCACAATGCCAGGTCCGATGGCAACGGCAAATGTGAGCTTGGCCTGAGGGAACTGAGAGATCCTTCTACTGAGATGGAAACAGGGGTGGTTGATATCCATACAGGCATTGAAAGGGTGACATCCCAGTGGCAGAAGTCGGGAGAGTGTTATGGGCGTACTCGGCACATGGCAGCTGAGAGGACCAGGTGGTGGGATTAGAAGAAATGAGGCAGCGAAGCGTGGACTCCATCTTCTGGTTGGCCCTCTCCGCTTGACTATTAGACTGGGGATGGTATCCAGAAGTGAGGCTGACAGTTGCTCCAATGGCTAGGCAGAAAGCCTTCCAGACGGCTCAGGTGAACTGCGGGCCACGGTCCGAAACAATGTCACAAGGTAGACTGTGTTTCCTGAAAACTTCCTTGACCAGGATATTGACAGTCTCAGTGGCTGACGGAAGCTTGGGGAGTGGCAGAAAGTGAGCAAACTTGCTGAATCTGTCCACAGCCGTCAGTACAACAGTGCTCCCCTCAGACAAGGGCAACCCAGACACAAAATCCAGAGCCAGATGCAACCAAGGTCACCGATGAATGGGCAGAGGATGCAGTAGTCCAGAACTGGGTCAATTGGTTCCCTTATTTTGAGCGCACACTGGACATGCAGCGACGAAACTCTGAGTCTGTTCTCCCATGGCAGGCCACCAAAACCGTCTGCGAAGTAAGGCCATAGTTCGTGCCACACCAGGGTGACAAGCCATCTTGCTGGCATGGGCCCACTGGAGCACAGCAGAACAGTCAGATTCGGAACAGTTTCCAGGGCCGGGTTGAGTATGAAGGGCTGTCATCACCTCCTCCTCGATCCTCCAAGTGACAGCTCCCGCGACAATTCTCTGTGGCAGAATAGTTTCAGGTTGGACCTAACCTTCCACAGCCTTGGAAAACATCCGAGAAAGGGCATCCGCCTTGCCATTCCGTGAGCCTGGTCAAAAGGTGAGACAAAAATTAAAGCGTCCAAAACACAAAGCCCACCTGGCTTGACCTGAGTTTAGACATCTGGCGAATTGCATATATGCAAGGTTCTTGTGGTCAGTCCAAACAGTAAACGGCTGCTTAGTCCCCTCCAGCCAGTGGCGCCACTCCTCCAAGGCGAGTTAGACAGCGAGTAGTTCCCTGTTCCCCACATCATAGTTTCTTTCAGCTGGAGAGAGGCAACGAGAGAAAAAGACACAGGGATGAAGCTTACTGTCACTGGAGCTCCGCTGGGAGAGAATGGCACCAACTCCCACATCGGAAGCATCCACTTCCACAACAAACTGACGAGATTTATTTGGGTGAGAGAGGACAGGAGCACTAGTGAAGCGCATCTTGAGATCCAGGAAAGCCTTGTCAGCCTCCGGATTCCAACAGAATTATCTGGAACTAGAAGTCAGGGCAGTTAGCGGAGCGGCCACTTGGCTGTAATCACGGATGAATCGTCGGTAGAAATTTGCAAACCCCAGAAACCTCTGGAGCTGTAATCTTGACTCGGGCCAGTCGAGTACCGCCTTCACTTTCTCCAGATCCATCTTCAACTGTCCCTTGGAGATAATGTAGCTGAGGAAAGATGTGGTGTGGGCATGAAAATCACATTTCTCAGCCTTGACAAAAAGGTGGTTCTCCAATAACCACTGCAGAACCTGTTTGACGTGCAGGACATGGTTAGGCAGATCTTCAGAAAACACAAGAATGTCATCCAGGTAAACAAACATAAAGTGGCCGATCATGTCTCTCAGGACATTGTTTACCACGCTCTGGAAAACTGCAGGGGCATTAGTGAGTCCAAACGGCATGACCAGATACTCAGCCATTCATCTCCCTCTTTAATACGGACTAGGTGGTAAGCATTGCGTAAATCCAACTTGGTGAACACAGTAGCCCCCTGCAGAGAGTCAAAAGCAGAGTTCATCAAGGGCAGAGGGTACTTATTTTTGATAGTGATGTCATTTAACCCACGGTAGTCAATACAAGGCCGCAGAGAGCCATCTTTCTTACTCACGAAGGGGTGAAGAGGAGGGACGAATGAGGCGAGCAGCAAGAAACTCCTTAATGTAGGTTTCCATGGCTTCGCATTCAGGTTTGGAGATACTGTAGAGACGTCCCTTAAGATAGGCGGCTCCAGGGATAAGGTTAATAGCACAATCATACGGTCGATGAGGGAGACAGGGCCTTATGTTTGTTAAACACCTCCCTCAGGTCGTAATAGACATCGGGAACAAGTCCGGGGGAGGTGAGCTAATATCCTGATTAGAGACTTAGTGGGCACAGGCAGTTTTAAGACAGTTAGCATGACAGTTTATACTACAGTTGGTTATTTTACCAGTTCCCCAATTGATAGTAGGGTTGTGTTCTTGAAGCCAGGTCAACGGGTCCAGTTTTCATAGTTATCCATGCCAGTAGGTCGCCGTTAAGTGTGGTAGCTTCAATGGCCTCCGGGAGTCGTTCCTTGGAGAGCCCCAGCTGTTCCACCAGATTGGCATCCATAAAGCTGCCATCCGCCCCTGAATCAATCAAAGCATTTATCTCAACAGAATGATTACAGTTCATGAGAGTGACAGGAACTGGAGGTCTTACAGGGTTGTTGGGATCGGCTCGCTAAGAATCCTCCCACTCTTAACTCTTAGAGTTTAACGGCCTCTGAGGACAGGAGGAGATGTAATGGTTCTTTTTACCGCAGTAAAAACAGCTGTTTGACTCACATCTATGCTGGCGCTCCTCCGCAGACAATCCATGAAGTCCCACCTGCATTGGTTCAGGATCCGTTGTCTGTAGTTCCCCTTTAATCCCCTGGAATGTAGTTTGGTCTGCCAATTCCACTCTATTCTCGGACTTAGAAGATTGACGGCGCGGAGAATGGTTTGAAAACCTCTCATGTCTCTCCCTCCTTCTCTCTCAGCATCTGTTATCTACTCGAATAGACAAAGCCACTAACCTGTCCAGATCACTACACTTTACATTTTACATTCGTAAAACTGAGAGTTAGGTTTCGAACAGAATTTGTTACATCCTGTAGCGTAACCATAGCCTAAAGTTTCCTAACCAAATGCTTTTTAGCCTTCTGAGTAAAGGGAATTCTTGATGTTTAACACTTATACACTGTTGTGGTTTTTGAAATGGCATGACGAACAGAGTCCATTTCCGCTGGGTTCACGATTTGTCTAGTGCAGAAACCCATAAGCAGACCAGGACAAGGTAACTTGGAGAAAACAAGGTGAGTATTTATTTGTAGTGCAAAAATGGAAGCAGAGAAGTCGAGCTGGTTGGCAGTGGGTGGAAGTGGGAGACTGGAGGGTTTGTGCAGATCCAAAAATACAACAGTGAAGTTGTTGGCCAGGCAGGTGTGAGTTTCAATCCAGGTGATCAACTGCAGACAGAGGAACAGGAGGCAGGTTAGCGACAGGCAAAAAGATACAACAGCAAAAAGACTTTCAAAAACTAGAGGCTTGATACAAGATCTAAGCATACTGGTAACGCTAACAATCTGGCATGGAATAGACGTCAGGTCATGGCTTATATGGTGCAGGGATGATAATCAGGACAGGATGTGCAGATAACAACAGGTGAGCATAGTTGGAGAATCAGCCAGGATGTGTTCAGGAAACTCAGGACAAAGCAGACTTCAGGTTAGAGTGAAAGCAAAACATAGGAAAGACAGGCTCAAGATGCTGGAGTCAGTGTATGAACGTGTGTGAATGGTGAATGGTTCCTGTACTACTGGAAAAGCTCTATAAAAATACAGTCCATTTACATTATTTATTTTCTATGTTCTTATACAGGGCTCCCACAGTCATGGGAAACTTGGAAATGTCATGGAATTTTGTTGTTTAATTAAATAAATTGTTACAGTAATCTTCAGTGGATAACCTTCCCCGTATTATTTTCTGCAGCTATTGACGTAACTCTAATATGAATGTGTGACGTTTTTTGTTTATCATTACCTGCGTTTCTTCATTTTCTCCAGGCGTTCCATCTCCATCTTTCCCTCCATGAATTCCAACTAGCTGAAAACATGTTTGAATCTGATATGCTGATGAATTATGCCGGGAAAGTGTACATTTAATATTTCATGGCTCTCTATTCCCCAATACAATTTGTATCTGTCAATAGAGAGCCATGGAATGTTATGTAGTATGCAGGCTCCATACATTGTTTTTCAGACTTGCATCCAAAAATGAGTATAATCAAATGTTTAAGAATAGATGGTACAATCTGTTCTGTTTTCGGTCATTCTTGAAAGCCAGTGCCAAGCTGATATAAGTGCTTGTTAAGCAATTTAAAAAAATAATAACTAGTAAATATGAACATTTAGAGTTTGAAAAGGTTGCTGTTCATTTCCATACAATAATGAACATTTGGAGTACTACAATGTCATGTTTGTGATATACATTGCGAATGGTCATGAAAATTGTATTATGGGTCCTTCAAAGTCAAGGAAGTTTTGAAATTTTGCCCATTAAAATGTGTGTGGGAACCCTGTGCATATGTCTTTTGTTCTCTGCTTTTTATTTCTGTTTTTGGTGTTTGTATTTTGACTGTGTATACAATTTTATCTTTATAACTGTTCTAAAAAGTCCTTTACAAATGCAGTTTGCGACTGATATTGTACCATTGTTTTCTCTTCTTGCGTGCAGTATCTACCCTTTGAATTTGATCTTGCCTAGTGATTCTGAATACAAAACAGGTTTCATAAATTTACTCCTGTAGGAGGGTGATATTTCAGGAGCTCTTAAGGAAGAAGATCTATCAGAGACACACAAGAGCCCTTGATAAGTAAGAAAAGGCCACATCGAGATCATGAACAACACCATTTGTTGACATGAGACTAACCTTTTGACATAATGAATATTAATGTAATGTGACTAATTTTGCCTCTCAAATGCCTTTTACTGGCTGTTAAGTGCTTTAAGGAAGCATGAGCACTTAAGGTGACACTGTAAATTCTTTCCCTGACACAGCTTACATGAGTGACGGTTGGTAAATGTATTAGATGTATTTCACACACCAGAAGAAGCTGGTGCTAAGCCATGAGCCTGAGTGGATATTGTGATGTGGACTCCAACAGGAAGGTTTGTCTCGTTTCTGGTTCTTGCTGCCAAGATCCAGTAAATTAAGTCACATAGACCTTGTAAGGTTTTATCATCCATGGATGGTAAATCTTAAATTTAATGGCCATCATAATAACCCATCAAATGATAAATACATAATTGAATAAGGACCGTAATTTCCGTTGTTGAGGGATAAACCTTTATGAGTGATAGAATTCATCATTATAGTCACACTTACGTGTACATCACCCCTCACACCCTTCATCTCTCCTGGCAATCATTTTGAAGGTTCCACATCAAACTATAAACTCCCGCAGCTGTATTTGGTTAGTAGACCTGTGCTGCTACCTTCTGCTTCCAGTCATCATCCAACCAGGAAATGAGCATTTTACAATATGTCAACATACACATGAGGAAATGCCCCAGGAGCCCACAGCAGAGCAGACTCTATGTCTGGGTATACTGTCTCAGTGCCACTTCAGTGGCCACTCACCCATGACAATCAATTTACCAACTGAAAACCCATTTCCTATTGATACTGCCCAATGGATTATTACAAATCATGCAAGTGCTCTCCAGAAACTAGTTGCCAGTGAAACACATACAGTTTATCCATACAATCCTGTAAATAAAATAATTCCTACAAATGAAAGTGATGGAAACCAAAACATACTGTATCTACCCACATATTAGGATGCAGCTAGTTCATTTTACATTAAGCTATCATGCATGTGTTATCTGTTTTCATACAGAAATGTAATTATGAGGCAAAAGTATGTTTAATCAGTGTTAATAAATGCAACTGATGATAAAACATCAGGAAACATAACTGATTTTAAAATTGAAACAGGGTGGTCCCTATTGAAATTTTAAAATCAATGGAAAGAGTTTAAAGCCCCAGTGTGTAACATTTGTAGTTGTTTATTATCAAAATCTGTATTGCCCTTCACAAACTTGTTCTTTTTTATGAATATTGACCACCACCATCAATTCCAAGTATTCCTATTGGCTTGAAATTTTACATTTGCGCTTACATGAACTGGGGTAGGCTTCATAGCCATGCGCCATCTTGAAATACGGTAGCCCGTAAGAGACATACAGGCTATACTGCTCCGCATTTCGCGCTTTTCACTCAGTGGCACTGACTGTGACGTATGCCAGGGAGGGAGGGGGAGAAGATTATTTGCGACTCACCGCCGTCAGATTTGAAAGCTGGTTGCATCTATTATCGAGGACATGTAACTGAGTCGCAGAGGAAATTAAAACGACACCGTGACAGGCAAAGCAACAAGACCAAAGTTAATATTGTTGTGGCTTTTCCAAGATGGAAAGAGCTGATGAGGAGCAAGGATTTTAAAAGGGACGCCGAAGTTGCCTGCTTTCTCTTCAACAGGTAATTCTGCCTATTAGTGTAAATTAGAAGTTTTATAGTGTCTACTAGACACTAACGCTAGAATGACGTCTAGGATACTTTTCCTCGCGTCAATGATGAAAAAGGATTGTCTACCTTGTAACATAAAAAGTAACATTCAGTTGGTTGTCATACACAATTTCACTGCTAGATGGGAGAAATGCTTACACAATGTAGCTTTAAAGGTATAATGGAGGATTTTCCCAAATTTTAGAAAAGAACCGCCCTCTCCACTTTTTGAAAAAATGCACATGCACAACACCCTACCTGCTCCCGAGAGGGAACGCCTATTAAACGTGTGCACGAGAGAGCATGCACGAGCCTAGTTCTCCTCGTGCATGCTCTGTTTACAAGTTGCTGTCAGCATGGCTCTACAAGCCTACTTTCCAAAAGAAGATTTGCCCTTTTTCCACTGTCAGACTCGCCACCGGTAAGTGGAAATCTATTTACGACAAGCATCTCTATAACTAACTTTAGCATTCTACAAGCCAACAAACAAGCTATCGCCGAGAGTGGGTAGGCAGCGCCGCGGTCGGAGGCTTTTATATACTGTCTATGGTCGGACGTGCTCGCTGACTTGTCACGGCACGTACGACGGCCTTACGTAAACTTATCACAGAATGATTGACAACTAGGAGGACCAATAGTCTTGATGATCCACCCGGAAAAAGAAAATCCTCCACTATACCTTTAATAAAACCTTTTTGATATTAAAGTGCCCATATTATTAAAAAATCACTTTCCTGGGATTTGGGTGTTATTTTGTGTTCCACACGCATACAAACTTGGAGAAAAAAACAAACATCCATGCTGTTTTGAGTGAGATACGAATTTCTGAATGATTCCTGCCTTTAGTCTCCGGGTAAGCTGGTCAAAATCGGCAGGGCTATCTATGTCATCTGCCGAAATGTTTGGTGTGTGCTAACCACTTTAGCTAATACCACATCAGCTAGCTGTTTCTCCAACTTCAGTCAGTACAAGGCAGGATTAGCCAGGAGACTTCTTCTAAACGAGCGCGCACTTCCAACTTTGCGTGGAATACCTGCAGACAAGGGACATGTAAGTAGTTCTATACAATTTCTTTTGTAGATTAGGGTGAACTTGTGTGTGATGTAGCAGTGTTTTGCCATTGAGAACGAGGTGGCTAACCGCTAACATTGCTAGCTTCTAGCTACTAGGCCTTACTTAGCTTCTGCGCATGTGCGACTCGCAACAAAGATGGGATAGAAGTGAGATGTCTCATTCTGTAGCTGAAACAGAAAAGTTCAACACACAATGTGCAGTACAACAAAAAGATAGTGTTTTTTGAAAATTAAACCATATACACCTATTGTGGTACAACCTCAAAATACAATTATGATCCTGAAAATGAGCATAATATGGGCGCTTTAATGGACGCCAATAGACCTTTTTCACGGCAGACATGTTGACATGTCATAGTAGGAAAAGCACAGGTGTATTCAAAACCATTAATGATGGCTGCATTCCTCTTAGGAGAGGCCCTGGTATTGTGCATGCTGACTCACTGAAATAGCTTACTAGCTAGTGTAACCCACTCTTGGTAAGAACACCTTGCTCTAGGTTCGAGGAGCTGAGTTAGAGTGCAGTAACCATAACAACACAAAGAGGTGTAATTTAACTGCAACTTTAGTAGATGAATTGCAAAGAAATCTACATTACATGTACTATGTGAAAAACAATAAACGGGCCCTTTAAAACAAAATAAAATGGTCCTTGTATGGAGTTCTCCAAAATGTCAATCCAGGTCAATCTCTGATGAGGAGTGTTTCCTGAGTTCCAGTCTAACGGAAGTTAAATCAGTCAAAAGTCATGAGTCAAAGTTCAAAGTGCAATATTGTCTATGTATATCTGCTGCGGGTACCAATCTGGAGAACTGGCACACTCCTACCACATAGATATTCCATCCAGCAGTTTCAATAGCGACGAAGATCCCATTTCCTGGAAGTCGCACAGGGTGGCTCGCCATCTAGTGGGTCAGTAGTTTTCCTTGTTGAATCTCAGTAGTCACAAAAGACCTGACCTGCAGTTACAAACAGGCTCATAGTCTCTGTTCTGTTTCACCTTATGCTTCTCTTATATATCTCACATATTTCTGTTGTACAATATTTTACCAGATCGTAACAAATCAAAATAGTCACTGGCTAAGTGAAAATACTTTCTATTATTTTTGTTCTAACAAAATATGGTTAACATATAAACACAGTGTAAATAGAAATAAAAGACAAATCAACAATTTAGCTTAACACCCTATTTAGGCATATTTTTAACAGTAAACACACACGCCCTTTAATTTTACTTATTCAGTAAAAGCAAAATGTGTTTTTCTGTAACAGTACCTGCTCCACAAACGGGGTACAGAGTAATGGCCCTTAAAAGTACAGTGAATTACATTTCTTAGTTCACTATTTCCCAATAGAATACTGCTTGTAAAATTCAACCATTTCCAGCAACACTAATAAAAGTGACCAAAAAAAAATAACATATTAGCCAAAATTATCGTTTCCTTTCTCTCTTAGTAACAGACTCTACTCATTAACAACAGTGGAATGATAACTGTAATTTCTTGTTTTGAAATAACCTTGTTGCTAACACACAACAACTAGCAAAATAGCACTGAATAGCTAGCTTACCGAGGCACAAAGTGCAGCATTTTGAGGTGAAACCGCGGCTTCTTGTTGTTTCACGACTCCCTCAGGAACCCTTGATGGTTATTTAATAACTGCACAATGCCAATAATCTTTACAGCGTTGCTCTAAGTAGTTTTCAACTTCTGCAAAACCTTGTGTTCTAAGGTACACGTTCAACAGAAGACGTTAGCAAAGAATTTCTAATATAGGAAGAAGTTCCACTCCCTCGTTACTTCCGTGTTCTGAGTTCCACTAGATTGCAATCAGGCGAAAGAGAGAAATTTAGCCGTCTAGCTCCATAGGGTCCCATTCATTTTGCACTGGACCGTGATCACCCCCAGTGGAACTCTGATGGAACTGCAACCAAAGTAGGTACAATGGGGCTGAATCGTTCTCTTAATACATCCATGGGCTGAATGGGGAGTGGAACGGCTTTCCGTAGACGGGCTTTGACGTTAGCTTGGAGAGAAAGTTTTCACCGGACTCTTTTTTTTCTGCTTCCTCAGAATGCACTGTAAAACATCTGGTTAAACCGACAAATGCAAAAAATTGTTAGAAAAGTAAAAAAGTGATTTATTTCAACTTATCCCACCTAGTATTTAGTGACGAAATGAACATTAACTTCAATCTACATACATAATTCAGTAGTTTATCACTTTTATTTCAATTATTATTTTAACCCAGTTTTCGACAGGGTTACACTAGCTAGCTAGCTAAATGGTCAGCTACCAATATAGATCGAATCAAGAAAAACGTAATTATGTTGGGGAAATGCAGCTATGTTATTAACATGACATGAATAAACGTTACTAAACGTAAAGTGAATACATCTGAATGGGTAAACTTGTACGTGAACAGATGCATTCTAATCGGCGAAGGTGTTTAACATTAAAAAGTACAACTCCCATAATTCCACGCAACTTACCAACGTCATCAAAAGTCTGTGTATACAATCCATTGTTTTGGTTGAGAGACCCCTAGAAAGTTACACATTGTACGTTTAACTGAAACGTGTTTCTGAAAACATTTTAAGGAGAAATAGGCCATGCAGTTGTTGAATCGGTCTTCATTTCAGATCCACAAAGGTCAGTTTAAAAGATTTTCGTCAGATTTTGAGAGGCTGCCCGCTCGCCATTTCCGGCTTAGTCCGAACAGCACAGAGACCACAGCACAGAACACACCGAACAGCCTCGAGTCACTGAACTCGCCAGACTGTCCCACAGCCGATTATCGACCAATCTTGTATAAAGTACATGAAAGCAATACTTGAGTAAAAGTACAAGTGTCTTATCAGAAAATGACTTTGGTAGAAGTTAAAGTCACCTTTTAGAATATTACTTGAGTAAAAGTCTTAAAGTATTTAAACTTAAGTTTACTAAACTTAAGTATCAAAAATTATTTTCTCACATTAAATATACTTAATTATCGGAAGTAAAAGTCAAGAAAGACTTTGATTATGAACTTAATTAGGGCTTCCTTATAATAATATTCAGCGTTTCCACACCTTTTTAAATTTCAAACTCAAAGTCTGTCATCAACAAAGAGAAACATTTAAAATATGAAAAAAAGATGTGAGGAAGAATCTTTCACTCCAATGTACAAGAACCGTTCTTGCAAGCAACGGGTAACGAAGACGCTTAGGGGAAATGCAGTGAAGCAAAACTATGCATTTTATTTAGGAAAGTAGTGGAGTAAAAGTAAAAGTTTCCAGAAATATGAATAATGAAGTTAAGTACACATATGTAAAAAATTCTACTTAAGTACAGTAATTAAGTATGTGTACTTTGTTACATTAGAACACTGACTGAAACAAACACAGAGATAGGTTTCACACTACAGAACTGCCTGTGGAATGCAACCTACAGTCATGTTGTGGCCTTTAGCAGATGTGCTAAAGTCTGCCTTTCTTTGATTGTGAACATGGGGCCTTGACAGAAACACTTGAAGATGGAATAACTCTGGAGAAATCTCTTCACTCTTGAAGGCAAAACACTCCACAGGGAAGCCTTGTCATGTGCAAGGAAAGGGTAAGCTGCAGATAGTACATAGCTTTCCAAAAGAAAAAACAGAAAACTAACTAAGTATACGTACTAAGTGATGGGTGGGTGCATATTATTAAAGAGCAAGGACAGAAGGCTATAAATGGATTTCTGATGCAGGTGGTGTGGTAATTCTAATTAGGTACAGCATAGTCCTTTGTAATTTGTTCAGAATTGATAAAAAATTCCACATGTTGATTTTGTTAGCATCAAGTACAAAGACATAATCAGAAGAGAGTCATTTTAACACTTCAAAAGATATGTTCCTGCATATGAAATCTGCTTGGTCTGTGATCTTAAAGCTGTCGAGCTTAAAACTTTACTGTTTTACGGCATTCGTCAACCTTGTTTCCAGGCAGACTTTCCCTTAAGCTAGCTAGCCTTGCTTAACAAGGTGCTACCGAACGCTGAACAAGACATTTTTAGGTGACCAAAATGTTCCAATCAACTTTGATAAGAGAAAACACACAGTGAGAGGGTCAAAGTTTACGACAACAGCACGACAACAACCAAAAACAAGTTCAGGTCTATTTTAATGTAAGCTACACAGAGCCATGGTTAGCATTGCTAAGCCTCTGACCTGATTGACAGATCGGCGTGTAGCCACGCCCCTAAAGTATCCCCTGCTTTATGGTCTGTTTCAAAATAAATGGGACCATAGTTTACAAAATATGACTGGAAACTACCGATTAAGACCATACACTTGTTATGAAAATGTTCACTGAGGGAATAAATCAAGGCTGAAGTAGGGTCATTTCCCCATAGACACTGTATGCAAGCCAGTTTCTTTTTTGCAACCAGTGGAGTCGCCCCCTGCTGTAAATTTGATAGAATGCAGGTTGAAGGCATGTCTGCATTGGCTTCACTTTTCAGGCCCAGAAGCAAAGGTCCATTATTTTTACAGTCTATGGGTATACCCTTATATTTTACCATAGATCTGAATGAACACATTGTCAACAGAAAAACTGTAAGCATCAGATTTATTTCATGGATTTTGTTTTGAATCACATTTACGTGTGAGATGTTTCTGTTATTTTGTCCACCCCGTGTATATTTAAAGCCAATTCTTCGAACGTTCATAAACACAAAGCCTCTTATAAAGTTTACCAGTATTGCAGCAGTATTGCAGAGAGGATGAGTCACTGATCCTGGTTCAGTATATTCTGTCGGCCACTAGGGTGCAGCTGCACTAACATGATGACTTACTGAATAAATAAATGGATGAATGAATGAAATGGGAGTAAGTGGTACTTCCACATCTAAAAGCCCATTCAAGTCCTACATGACAGTTTTTTTAAAAGCATTGGCATCGTTGGGAAAAAAACATTCATCCTGATTAGGCCTGTAGCCAACAGCAGCAGCATTATCAAATTCATTACCCAGATTGGACAGTCTTCTTGGTATGCAGCCTGTATTTCACCCTGACCTGACAGGGTTCAATAGCCTACTGCTAAAGAGCCAGGAGCTAAAACAACTTTTTGTGACTTAAGAATAAAGAAGAACAAAAAGTGTTGGCACCCCTGACATTTTTCCAGAAAATCAAGTATTTCTCACAGAAAAGTATGAGTTTTGTGTGCAATTATGTCCAATTTGCTTTTTTTCCTTCTTTTTTTGTTTTGTTCCAATACACACAAAGGGAATAAACATGTGTATAACAAAACATGTGTTAATGCAATACTTTTCTGTGAGAAATACTTGACTTTCTGGAAAAATTTCAGGGGTGCCAAAACTTTTGCCCATGACTGTAAATACAAAAAGGGGTTGTCAAATACTGTTACAGGAACGCTTAAGACACTCTGACGCAGGAGGTTTCTTGTCAATTGAGTTAAAGAGTGCGTCAGCAGGGTGGTGAATGAGGGCCACACCCTCCCTCTTCTCTGTAGTGGTAGTAGTGCCAGGGGAGCTCCTGCGTATTTCCCTGTCTGAGTGTGATTGATTATGTCTGGGCTCCGTCCTCTTTGTCATTGCTTGTAGAGTGACTTCACTCAAATGGTCAGACTGGCAGGGAATAAGGAAGACTTGAGTCACGTATGCATACTATGGGTGTGCATCCCTCCCTTATAGGAATACGTATCTAGATACATTGGCTCTGATACGGTTCAGGGACAATACATTTTAATCTGGAATGATTCAGTGCGATTCAATTCGATGTTGAAACAATTCTGTGCGATACAATGAGAAAGACTTTGAAAAAACTAAAGTCTGACACCATCTCACATCTAAAGACTATCTGTCATAATATTTAAAGACTGGAGATCTTGCAAGGTCACACATTGCAAGACTACAACTAGATTGTTTATTGTTAAAAGAATCCCCATTAGCTGTCACCAAAGTGGGATGAGCTAGTCTTCCTGGGGTCCACATCAAAAAGAAAAAAAATCACTTAATGATAATCTAAAAGCAGTAAAACATTGTAGACATCATTATAAACATCATCAGAAATGATTTAGAATACATTATTACAGTATTACATTAATTATTACATTCATACAGTAAATACTATATGCCCATTCCCTACTCACAATTTTAAATGTGCATTCTCAGATGGTACTTGAAAGAGACTTTACTATTCATTTTACATATATTCAGTGGGCAATTATTCCAATGATTGATGGCATGATAAATAACTGTTCTCTTTAAAGCATTTCATTTTGGGCGTGGTAACATCATCTGGCCATCATCAGCTGACCTAGTCAAATGAGAATGAACCTGATCACACCTAACAATTTGGTTATATAATAAAACAGGTTGAGAAGAAAAATTGAGTTGTATTGAAAACCAGCCTGTTCTCTACCGTTAACCATGAGAGTCAACGGTGCATACTCATAATGTTTGTTCTTATGGGACAATGTAATACTAACCTGGCAGCTCTGTTTTGGGCAGTTTGTAATTTCTTTAGTTGACCTTTAGATGCAGATGACCATACAGGAGCACAATAATCCAGGTGACATAAAATGAAAGATTTAGTCACCTGTCCCACGATGTGTGTAGGGACATAAGAAAGACATTTCCTCACCATAGATATACCACAACCTATCTTCTTCATTATGGTAGCAATATGTTCTGCCCATGACAGCTGACTATCTGTTATTGTGCCCGGTAATTTTACTTTATCTACCTGTTCTATAGGTTCCCCAGACAAGTTCAAACTCATCTTTAGTGTAGATGACAGTTTATGACTCAATCTCAAGATAATTGATTTGGTTTTCGGGATGTTCAGTACCAACTTATTTCGTTTTATTCAATCAAAAACCATATTTAACTCATCTGATAAAACATTGTCCAGTTCACTGACAGTTTTTGCAGCATAATACAATGTGGAATCATCAGCATACATTTGTACAGTTCCTTTACACAAAACTGATGGTAAATCATTTGTGAAGATGGCGTATAAGCATGGTCCCAGGCAGGTCCCTTGCGGGACCCCGCAGTCCAAGACCTTAGAGTGAGACCAGCTGCCAGTGTAATGAACCCGTTGCGTCCTACTTGTGAGATAACTCTTCATAAATAAGACGGTTGGACTAAATCCATAGCATTCTTGTTTACCAATGAGTAGATTGTGATATATGACATTGAATGCTGCACTAAAATCAAGTAATGTACTATTATCCATTTCCTTGAGCTAGTCATCTGTCAGTACTGTAAATGCGGAACAAGTTGAATGGTTATGTCTATAAGCATGTTGGAAATCTGTGTTCAAGCCGTTACAGTCAAAGTATTCCTGTATTTGTGAGTGGACTATTCTCTCCATCAGTTTACTAAGAACTGGGAGAATAGTGATAGGTCTACTGTTCTTCCCAGTGAGTGCTAGTCTGCCATCTTTAGGTAAGGGAATAATTTGACCTTCTTTCCAGATAGTGGGAAAAACACCTTTCATTAAGCATGCATTTAATATTTGACATAACGGACCGCAAACATAGTCAGCTGCCAGGCCAAGTACTTTACTGTCCAGCATGTCAGTACCCACTGAGCTGTGTTCGGGCAGGGACTTCAACAACTTCCTTACTCCCTGCTCCTCCACACTATTAAACTGGAAAGTTCAACACTCGTCTAACATCACATTATTTTTTAATAATAATTACAAATTAATTTTGCCTCCTTCCAGCTTTCATTCTGGGCCTCAGGAAAGCCACAAGAAGGTTATTCCTTCTTGTTTGACCCTTCAAGTAGTCTGCTTTCTGAGTCATCTCTGCCAATTTCCCCTGCATTGTTTTGGTTTCAGCGCAAGCTGTTGTTCTCTCTGACTCAATTTTCTCATTTTTCTTTGTTAGATCATCAATGTCCTTCTGGGAGAATTGCAGGCTGCTTCTCAGCTCCTGTGTCTCCCCAGTCAATTTGTCAATCCGAGTTTTCACATTGTTCATGAGTAATTCCACAACAGTCTTGAAGTTGCTTTCTTGCTGCTGCAGAAGTTGCATGAACAGATCCCTTTGTTGACTCATTAGATCTTGTACCTGTGAAAGCGACACCAACTCCTCTCCATTACTTTGGTTGCTGCTTTGGTCATTCTTAGGTGGCATGGTGTACTGAGATTCTCTGCTAGGAAATCCTCAGGCTTCAGCAGACAAAGCAGGCCGAGATAGTATCCACCAAAAATCTCCAAGTATGAAGATCATCCACCACTTTTCACTAGGTTTCTTATAAAATATGGAGTATCAGAGTGAATATTTTAAAAGAAATTGAAGTTCTTACATTGAGATAAAACAATTTAAAACACTTTAAAAGTATCAGTATCAGGAGCTCTATACAAGGCAGGAAGTTCTCAGGAGAGAATCAGGATTCTTTTTGAAAAATTTAACCAAGCTAGCTAGCTAGCTAGCGGAAAGTTTGCAGATTTCCTGTTCTGCCGTACATGCAGATGAATGTCTCCAGTACACAGTTTATCCGCCGGAAAATCTCCCGTTGGATGATTTGCTTCAGAAGGGTTGAAAATCACCAACATTTCCTCTTAGTGTTTAGCTTAGCACAGCGCCATGGCAACCATAAACAACACTGGCTCTACCCAGTTTGGTTGTTGACGATGTTCACATGATTTAACTACACTACCAAGACTTAAAACTTACGATAACATCAAACACGTTTGAATTTGTCGGAACGTCAAGACGGGACAAAAAAACTGACTGGGACTGAGTTTTATGAACACCTTACACCAAATGATGGGAGCGCCAACTCTAGGAAGACTTTCCATTTCCAAAAGAGGGAAATTATATTCTTTTTTATTTTATACCAGTTTTTAGGTAAACTAGAATGCATGACAATCCTCAGTTTGCTCACCTACAGTAAATAGATATACAGTACTGTGCAAAAGTTTTAGGCAGGTATGAAAAAATGCTGTAAACTAAGAATGCTTTCAAAAATGGAAGTGTTAATAGTATTTGTTCATCAATTAACAAAATGCAGTGAATGAATAATATTTGGTGTGACCCCCCTTTGCCTTCAAGACAGCATCAATTCTTCTAGGTACACTTGCACAAAGTTTTTGAAGGAACTCGGCTGGTAGGTTGTTCCAAACATCTTGGAGAACTAACCAGAGATTTTCTGTGGATGTAGGCTTCCTCAAATCCTTCTGTCTCTTTATGTAATCTACACACACTCAATGATGCTGAGATCAGGGCTCTGTGGGGACCATGCCATCACTTCCAGGACTCCTTGTTCTTCTTTACACTGAAGATAGTTCTTAATGACCTCGGCTGTATGTTTGGGGTCATTGTCCTGCTGCAGAATAAATTTGGGGCCAATCATACGCCTCCCTGATGGTATTGCATGATGGATAAGTATCTGCCTGTATTTCTCAGCATTGAGGACACCATTAATCCTGACCAAATCTCCAACTCCATTTGCAGAAATGCAGCCCCAAACTTGCAAGGAACCTCCACCATGCCACACTGTTGCCTGCAAACACTTATTATGGTACTCTCCAGCCCTTCAGCCAACAACCTGCCTTCTGCTACGGACAAATATTTCAAATTTTGACTCATCAGTCCAGAGCACCTGCTGCCATTTTTCTGCACCCCAGTTCCTATGTTTTTGTTAAGGAGCTTGTCTGACCTAGAACGCAGAGAAATCACAATGACAACGAAAAGCAGTTTTAAAGGTTTAATGAAGCAAAGGGTACTTCGAGAATCACTGCAGGCAGTGTCTGGGTGATGGAAAAACTCCTGGCTGGTCTGAGGCTTGTGGCGAGCCGACAGGGAAGAGTCCAGGTCTTTATGGGACACGTGAGGAACAGGCAGAGACGAGCACATGGAGGGTTTCCCAAGTTGGAGTCCGAGGCTGGAGGGTAAGGCTGGAAGCAGGCAGGCAAAGCAGAGGAGGCAGCTGGGCAGAGCGGTACTGGAAAGATACACAGGGTTATTGAAGCTCAGGGAACAGAGGCAAAACCAGAGTTAGGCAAAACGATTTAAACTAGAGTTTGACTGAGAGCCAAGTTACCACATGGGTTGTAGATAACGAACTGGCGCCGACATGGTGATCAGCCCGGGTTTAAGTATTGCAGGGGTGAATCATGAAGATGAGCTGCAGCTGTGAAAACCGGCAAGGCTGTGTTGGATTGGCCACGCCCCTAGACCTACTCCCCTC
Organism: Gymnocephalus cernua; assembly: GCA_023631565.1. Classification (NCBI taxonomy): domain Eukaryota; kingdom Metazoa; phylum Chordata; class Actinopteri; order Perciformes; family Percidae; genus Gymnocephalus; species Gymnocephalus cernua. The sequence continues at coordinate 28,363,298 of CM042438.1, read as the reverse complement.
ACAACACTGCTCCAGCATTCCAGGTGGACAAACACAGAACACACACACAAACAGGGAAAACAAAAAACACCCAACTAAGGGTGGAGAGAGAGCAACCCATAACAGGACCCCCCCCCTCAACGGGCACCTCACGGCGTCCCTCAAGGCCTAGGCTTGTCAGGGTGAGCACGATGGAAGTCCTTCACCAGTTGAGGATCCAAAATCAAACTCCTGGAGATCCAGGAGCGCTCCTCCGGTCCATAACCCTCCCAGTCGACCAGATACTGGAGACCCCTACCCCGCCGCCGCACGTCCAAAAGCTGGTGGACAGTGTAGGCCGGGTGGTCGTCGATCATGCGGACGGGAGGCAGGGGAGCCGCAGGCGGGCACAGAGGACTGGATGAGACTGGTTTCAGTTGAGACACATGTAAGGTGGGATGACACTTCATAGCCCAAGGCAACTTCAACCGCACCGCAGAGGGATTGATAACAGAGTCAATGACGAATGGGCCCAGAAACCGAGGCGCCAACTTGCGTGAGTCAGTCCGTAGAGGAATGTTCCTGGAGGACAACCACACCTTTTGTCCAGGCTGGTACTGGGGAGCCGGGGTCCTGTGACGATCCGCCGAGCTCTTGTTCTGCTCGGTAGTCCGGAGCAACGCTTCCCTAGCGTCGCACCAAACTTGACGACAATGACGTCGATTCTCCTGGACCAAGGGGATGGCCAATTCCACTTCCTGCTCGGGGAACAGAGGTGGTTGATATCCCAACAAAGCCTCGAAAGGGGACAGGCCGGTAGCAGAGGTGGTAAGGGAATTGTGGGCGTACTCAATCCAGGGAAGATGTTTAGCCCATGGTGACGGGTGCTGTGCCACCACGCAGCGGAGAGACGCTTGCAGGTTCTGGTTAGCTCTTTCAGTCTGACCGTTAGTTTGCGGATGGAATCCTGAGGAGAGACTCACAGTTGCACCAAGAGCAGAACAGAAGTCTTTCCAGACTTGAGAAATAAACTGTGGGGCCTCTGTCAGAAACAATGTCCACAGGTATTCCATGGGGACGGAATACATGTAGGACCAAGAGGTCCGCTGCCTCACTAGCAGTCGGTAATTTTGGTAATGCTACATAGTGAGCAGATTTAGAGAATCTGTCCACAATGGTGAGTATTGTATCATTACCTTCGGACACAGGGAGACCAGTGACAAAATCCAAAGCAATGTGGGACCAGGGACGACTAGGAACCGGCAGAGGTTGAAGCAGACCCGAGGGTGACTGGTGGGATGCTTTACCACGGGCACAGATGGTACAGGCTGCCACGAAAGCCCGGACATCAGCTTCAGCAGATGGCCACCAGAAGTGTCTTTTTAGCAACGTAAGGGTACGTTGCCTTCCTGGATGGCAGGCGAAGCGTGAGGAATGGATCCACTGCAACACTTCAGACCGCACGGACACAGGAACATAGAGCCGATCAGATGGCCCATCAGCTGGTCCCGGGTCCGATTCTTGAGCCGTCTTAACCAGAGCTTCAATCTCCCAACGAACTGCAGCCACAACGCAGGTAGAGGGCAGGATGGACTCTGGTTCACTGGACTCTTCAGAGACGGAGAACTGGCGGGACAAAGCATCAGGTTTTACATTGCGAGAACCAGGACAGTAAGTAAGGGTAAAGTTAAACCTGCTGAAGAAGATGGACCATCTGGCTTGGCGGGAGTTGAGTCTCTTCGCGGACTGGATGAAGGCCAGGTTCTTGTGGTCGGTCCACACCACAAAAGGCTGCTCCGCCCCATCCAGCCAATGTCTCCATTCCTCCAATGCAAGCTTGACGGCCAGCAACTCACGGTTTGCCACGTCATAATGTCTTTCTGTAGGCGACAACTTTTTGGAAAAATACGCACAGGGGTGGAGTTTGTGGTCTGTGAGGGAGCGTTGAGAAAGAACCGCTCCAACACCAGAGTCTGAGGCATCCACTTCCACAACAAAAGGCAAAGTAGTATCTGGGTGAATGAGCACTGGGGAGGTGGAAAACAGATGTTTCAGGGTACTCATGGCTGTATCAGCTTCAGGTGACCAAAAAAAAGGAACTTTAGGGGAAGTGAGTTTGGTGAGGGGAGCTACCACCTTACTAAAGCCCTGGATGAATCTCCTGTAGAAATTAGCGAAACCCAGGAAACGTTGCAGCTGTTTGCGAGTCTGGGCAACGGGCCATTCAGTTACTGCCTTTATCTTTTCGGGGTCGGCTGACACCTGTCCTTTCTCAATGATGAACCCCAGGAAGGGAACTGACTCACGGTGGAACTCACACTTCTCAGCTTTAACAAAAAGTTTGTTCTCCAACAAACGTTGCAGGACGAGACCAGGGACGGACTGGGACTAAAAAACGGCCCTGGACTTTGACTAGGCCCGGCCCAAAGCAATCGTCGCGCGGAAACTCGACAACAACAGCAATAACGCCTGCCGTCTGGCATGAGTGTCACAAGACTTTAATTGTGGCTCATGACACTATACCATCCAAATTATAGCAATAGCACAGGGGTCCGTTTCAGGTAGGAGGTTCAATAAACTCTGAGTCTAAGCCTGACCTCTGAGTTGATTGAGCCTGAGATGGGAAACTGAGTTTTCGGTTTCACAACAGCTGATTCGAGTTGGTTCAATCAACTCGGAGTAGGTTGACTCAGGGTTACGCGCTTGCACCAAAGACAGCATGAATGGAGCCATGATACTACGATTCACCATGGCAACAACCACAAACAAACGGGTCGGTGGACATACTCATGCACACATATGCGAGTTTGAACATGTATTTAGTTAAAAAAGCAACACAGCGGCTGCTGCAAGAGAGAGAATTTGCGTTGGAGAAAATTGCTGCTAAAGTAAATGCGTATATTCCAATATAATGTATATCATATTTAATCATAAGCTAATATTACTGAAAATCTATTTCATTTAGGTGCAATACTGCGGGCGAAAACGTCCTAGGCTACTAATCCCATTCTGAGGCTGCAGCACCATCATTAACATAATTATAATTCATAATCTTTCATTTCAAATGGTTTACATCATTCACCTGCAATCCTGTGGAACTCCTTTTTAATGTCTCTGACTGGTCTGTGTCCAGGGAACACTACAAATGTTTAAACTCTTTACTTTCACTGACCCGCTGGAGTGGGTGTCTTTCTCTGTTCTTGGTCTAAGCTCAACTTGAATAAACAAATGATGGAATGGATTAAAAAAAACATATAGATACATAGACAGCATGGAATAGATTGTGTAATATGCAATACAATCTATTATACAATCTATTCCATGCTGTCTTAAAATGAATTTATTACTTAATAATCTTAATTATTTTTGCAGTAATTAATCTTACTGCACAAATAATAACACATCTAAATGAAAATACACCATTACAAATGTAACTTCTGTATTCAAAATCTTCAAAGTTTTAAGCATTAACTGTAACGTTACCAACATTTTTAAAAGTAAAAGCACAACATATTTCTTAATATTAGCTACTGCATGTCGCATTTTACAGCTAAAATGTTGTTTAGCTGTTTTAACTACTGTAATCATTAAAAATGTAGCAACCTGAATATCACTTCCTAACATCATCCCTAGCGAGTAACTCTCTTTCTCCTCATGTTCCATACTTACTTGCCCTGTATCTGCCTGTGAGACCAGCTCATCTTTCTGTCCCTCATCACTGGTGGCCTGTTGCTGCATAGCTGTCTGGCTCACTTCTTCACTGCTGGCTGTGCTGCTAAATATTTCAGTTAGTTTGCGACATTTAGCGGCTTCAGTATCTAAATTCCGCATTTTTTTTTCTCTCGCCTTCTCAGCCCCACCCTTTTCTTTCCGTTTTTTTACCCGCGGCCGCGTTATGCATATTGTTTGTTTGTTTCTATGCTTCTATCTAACGCGTTCTCTTAATACATCCATGATCTAACGTCCTTGCTGTTGGTTTCTTCCCATAGACAGTATTCTTCCTCCTCTTCCACTTCTTCTTCTCCTTACTTGGCGGCCACGGCCAGTTGGCATCCAACTTAAAGGTGCATTGCTGCCACCTACAGTACTGGAGTGTGAAACAGATTAGTGGGGGAAAAAACAGGTGATGACTGCATGGGTGGCGGGTGGTGGGCCGGCCCGCCGGCCGTCCTGGAGTACCGGCCGTTCTGTGATTCTCCAGATCACACAGATGGCCAGTCCGCCCCTGGACGAGACGGACGTGTGAGACATGTTCTTCGAGGGACTTAGAGAAAATCAGAATATCGTCTAGATAGACGAAAACAAAACGATTTAGCACGTCTCTTAAAACATCGTTAACCATTGCTTGGAATACTGCTGGTGCATTAGTGAGTCCAAAAGGCATTACCAGGTATTCGAAGTGTCCAAGTGGTGTATTCAAGGCGGTTTTCCACTCATCTCCATCCCAAATCCTGACGAGATGATAGGCGTTGCGCAGGTCCAGTTTGGAGAAGACTGTGGCACCCTGGAGTGGTTCAAAAGCCGAATTGATTAGTGGTAATGGGTATTTATTCTTCACCGTGATGTTGTTCAGTCCGCGAAAATCAATACAAGGGCGTAGTGTTTTATCCTTTTTGTCCACAAAGAAGAACCCAGCTCCCACCGGAGACGATGATGGGCGAATGATACCTGCAGCCAGGGACTCTCCGATATATTTTTCCATGGCCTCTCTCTCGGGTCTGGACAAGTTGTAGAGTCTGCTAGAAGGCAAGGGGGCTCCTGGAAACAGCTCAATAGCACAGTCATAAGGTCTATGGGGAGGAAGGGATAATGCTTTCTCCTTATTGAAAACCTCCGCTAGGTCCAGATATTCCTTGGGAACTGATGACAAGTTGGGTAGTTTTTCAGTTGCCATTGGGGTTGTAACATTTGGAGGGATAGCAGAACCGAGACAAGTAGCGTGACAAAAACTGCTCCAACTGATAATTGTCTTGTGTTGCCAGTCTGTGGGGATTATGTAAACGGAGCCATGGAAAACCGAGAATGAGAGGGGAAGATGAAGCTGACACTACTCTGAAGGTGATCTCCTCACGATGATTACCGGAGAGAACGAGAGTAACTGGGATAGTTTGTTGCGTAACATTGGCTAGAAACTGACCGTCTACGGTCGTGACATTGATTGGGACTGGAAGTGATTCGAGGGGAATGTCAGCTTGAATAGCCAGATTTATGTCAATGAACTTATCCTCAGCCCCCGAGTCAATAAGAGCGGATAATGGTAGTGACAGAGTGTTCGATTGGAGAGTTGCAGGGAGTGACAAACGAGGGGATGTGGGTGTAATTACAGTGCTGGGGCTCGCTAGGGTACCCACTCTAACTAACGAGCCCTCTCTTTTGGGCGTACTGGACAGTTAGCGAGGAAGTGGGAGGTGCTACCGCAGTACAGGCACTCACCTGCCTGTCGACGGCGTAAACGCTCAGCCGGGGAAAGCCGAGCCCGGCCCAATTGCATGGCTTCCTCTTCGCCTCTCGTAGCGGAAACTGATGCGACCGAGAGCTCCCCACGGGGGAACGATGAACCGGGTCTGAGTGTCCTGGAAGTCCGAGTCGGGGCTGGTGTGAGTCCGCTCCTCTCCCGTCTCCTCTCCCAGATCCTGTTGTCAATTTTAATTGCCAAAGAAACAAGACCGTGCAAGTTACTGGGTTCATCGCGTAGAGCTAGCTTATCTTTTACCAAGTGATGTAAACCATGTACAAAAACTCCCTGTAGTGCTTCATCATTCCATTTGGAATCTGCTGCATATGTCCAAAAATCGATCGAGTACACAGCCACACTCTGTGTCCCCTGTCTGAGCTCCAACAATCTCTTGGAAGCGGTACCGACATGATCTGGGTGGTCAAAAACAATGCTCAAATGTTTGGAAAAATCAGAAAAGGTTAGCCCGGAGAGATTTTGGTGAGTATACATAGCTTCGGCCCAAACTAGTGCCTTTTCCCTGAGCAACCCCAATGCATAATATACCTTAGATGATTCAGAGGCAAAAGACAGTGGCTTCTGGTGAAAAATGAGTCCACATTGAAGCAGGAAACCTCGACACTTGGTCAAGTCTCCAGAGAACGGCTCAGGAGGAGTCACGGGGGTTTCCCGGGTGAATGGCGCAGGAAACATATCTGAAGAAGCAGACTGAGAGAGAGGAGGCGGAGCACTAGGTGCACTAGGGAGAGACAGAACAGCAAGTTGAGATGACAGCTGAGTGACTTGACTGAATAATTGTTGGTTTGTCTCCAGTAATTTGTGAATCAACTGGTCGTGTTGACCTAACAGAGCTCCTTGATTTTGCACGGCTCGAAAAATGCCGTCCCCGTCTGTCGTCTGTGATTTCTCTGCAGGGTCCATGGCCAGTTCGTTCTGTTAAGGAGCTTGTCTGACCCAGAACGCAGAGAAATCACAATGACAACGAAAAGCAGTTTTAAAGGTTTAATGAAGCAAAGGGTACTCAGAGAATCACTGCAGGCAGTGTCTGGGTGATGGAAAAACTCCTGGCTGGTCTGAGGCTTGTGGCGAGCCGACAGGGAAGAGTCCAGGTCTTTATGGGACACGTGAGGAACAGGCAGAGACGAGCACATGGAGGGTTTCCCAAGTTGGAGTCCGAGGCTGGAGGGTAAGGCTGGAAGCAGGCAGGCAAAGCAGAGGAGGCAGCTGGGCAGAGCGGTACTGGAAAGATACACAGGGTTATTGAAGCTCAGGGAACAGAGGCAAAACCAGAGTTAGGCAAAACGATTTAAACTAGAGTTTGACTGAGAGCCAAGTTACCACATGGGTTGTAGATAACGAACTGGCGCCGACATGGTGATCAGCCCGGGTTGTATTGCAGGGGTGAATCATGAAGATGAGCTGCAGCTGTGAAAACCGGCAAGGCTGTGTTGGATTGGCCACGCCCCTAGACCTACTCCCCTCACAACACTGCTCCAGCATTCCAGGGGTCCGTTTCAGGTTGGAGGATTAGTGGAAACTCTGAGTTTGTTAAGCCTGAGATGAGGGAAACTCTGAGTTTTCCGTTTCAGAAAGAGAGATAACTTAACCTCAGAGTCACTTACTATGGTAACTGAGCCTATGAACCTAACCTGGTCGGGAGCAGGTTTGCTTCAAGAAACCTCGAGTTTCTTGAAGACTCCTCCCTCTGACACAGCGCGCTTTCATTTCCTCATTCATTCATTCAGCCTGTATCGGACGCATTGTAGCGCAAGTTATCTGCATGAATAAAGTAGGATCGCTTCGTTAAGTCAGTTAGGTAACGTTTTCCACAAAACATGGCATGTCCTTTTGTCGAGGATCCCGTTGATGAAGAAGCTGTATTACTTCGCAGGGAGTTAAACATACGTCGGGAGAGGTTATTGAGGCCCCGACTAGATGTATTTTCATTTCCAGATGACTACCTATTTGAGCGGTATCGTTTTTCTTCACAGTCCATCAGATATTTGCATAACCTTGTCCGTCCTCATATCACTAACATCACGCATCGTGGACATGCTCTTTCATCCGAGCAGATTCTGTGTGTCGCATTACGTTTTTTTGCAAACGGCAGTTTTCTTTATAACATTGGTGATGCGGAGCATATCAGTAAAGCCACTGTATGCAGAGCCGTCAGAAAAGTGTGTCTCGCTCTGAAACGTTTGTTAAACGTTTTTGTAGTGTTCCCTGGACACAAACCAGTGAGGGCCATTAAAGAAGAGTTCCACAGGATTGCAGGTGAATAATGTAAACCCTTACAATGAATAATCAATAATTATACTTCAGATAATGACATGGTGCAGCAAGATCAGAATAGTAGGCTACAAGTCATTTGAATTTCTGTTAGGATTTCCCAATGTGATTGGCTGCATTGATGGCACACACATCCCTATCACTGCGCCGTCAGAAAATGAAGCTGACTATGTGAATAGGAAGTCCATTCACAGCATTAATGTGCAGGTAAATTGACAACTGTCACAAAATGTTAAAAACTGCATCACAATACTGCAAGTAACATCTGCCATTCTCTGCACTGTCAAGATCATATGTGATGCTGCACATCACATCTCGAACGTGGAGGCCAAATGGCCTGGGTCCGTGCATGACTCACGGATATACCGTGAGTCTGCCCTGAGCAACAGCCTGGAATGTGGTATGCAGCCTAAAGCTTTGTACAGTATTATTCACCTGTCTCCCTCCTTAAATACACTCAAATGTATACACTATACATTACAGGACAGTTTGAAGGCCTTCTGCTGGGTGACAGGGGTTACCCATGCCAGCCCACTCTGCTCACCCCTTACCCTGACCCAGAGCCAGGGCCCCAACGCAATTTTAATGTGGCCCACTGCAGGACTAGAGCCCGGGTGGAGATGACCATAGGCCTGCTGAAAGCTCGGTTCCAGTGCCTACACCACCTCAGGGTAAGCCCCGAGAGGGCCTGTGACATTATTGTGGCATGTGTTGTTCTCCATAATATTGCCACAATTATAGGAGAGCAATGCCCTGCCCTACAAATAGAGGACCCTGATGAGGACCCCATCCACCCTGCAGATGTCCAGGATGGAAGGGTGCTCAGAGACATGATATGCAGGAATCACTTTGCATGAAACACGCACCACACAAATAAAGATGAACTCATATTTCATTTTGTCTTCTTTATTTCCTGAAAACGCAAAAGCAACAATTAGGTTATCTTATATCGTTCCACTAACACACACAAGTCACCTGTGACCATGCACCCACCTCTAACTTGTGTTTGAGGATTTCAATTTCCAGATCCGTCTTTACAATCTGGCGCCCCAACAATACTATTTCTAGGTCCGTTTTCTGCATGGTTGTCATTAAATGCCATCTATAAAGTTCCTTCACAGGCAACTGGGAACACATGAAATCATGGCATTAAAACGTTGAACATTATTTCCACAAAATGAACCTCTGGCAGTTGTTGCACATCTCACTGTGTTCATCTGTGCTGTGGAAGTTGATGGACCCTCCTCCTGTTGCCCAGCCATGTTCTGTTAAAAAGTAGATAATCCAGTCACACTATATACACCACACAGCAGTGTTAATAATTGTGAATGTGGAGATAACCATCAGTACCATGGTGGTGATATCTTACCTCTGTAGGCCTCTCTGGATCCCTCTCTGTGGCAGCAGACGGCGTGTCCTCTTCATCCGTTTCCTCCTGTGAAGATGAGCATTGTTTCGTTAGACTTTAAACTTCCTGCATCATGTCTGGAGTATTTAGTTGTCTACTTACAGCTTCAAGGAGTTCTGCTGTGGGATGAGGGTCCACTAGGGACAGAGCACCATCAGAATCTGGTGGGACAAATGACAAACCCATGAAGGGGGAATAATATATCTCTAAGAAATATATATGGGCATAACAGAAGATGAATATGAGCCCATTACATCTTATGAAGGCACTTGTGTCCTGGGATGTGGCTGGCTCGAAGGAAGAGCTCCCACCAGGGATTCCTTCAGCCACTGGCCTTCCTATGTTCTGGCTCAGGGCCAGCTCCTCTGCCTCTGTCAGAGGTGGGGGTGCTGGTCCTCCGCCAGTTTTGCGGGCCTCTGCCTTCTTTCTGTTGGCTGAGTAGAAGTCAAATGTTAAATTTAAATGGGCCCTTTTAATTTACAAAACAGGATGGGTAGGAGGACAGCTCTGTATGTGAACATTAGTTGGGGATATACTACAGCACATTCAAATTTACAATGAATATTTTTTCTCATATTTAAAATGTGATTAAAATGGGAGGTACAGCCAGGAGCCTAGTACACTAAAGTCTTACCTGTTTGAACTATGTTCTTGTATTTAATTTTCAGCTGCTTCCCCGTGCGTTTCACGCCCGCAGGATTGCACCTAAAAGAAATAGATTATGGGTTCAATACCATTCCACCCGTTTTTACCAGTAATGTGATATGTGTGATTAAATATGAGCATATGCGTGTATTTCAGGCCTGTGTGTAGTGTGTTACTAAACAGTGTGAAAAATGTAATTTCCCAGCTGGGAATTAATAAAAACTATAAATTAGAATGATTGTGTAAAATAAATATGAAATGTGAACACTATATTGGAACTTACGCGTTGACCCGAGCAGCAATGTTCTCCCACGCCGTTTCTCTCTCTCTTGCTGCAGCAGCTGTGTTACTCTTCTTCCGAAATAGGGGCTCATACTCGCTGTATGCCTGCATCAGTATTTCCAATTCAAGCGGTGTGAAGTATGCCGACCTTGTGGTAGCGTTTGTTGCCATGGTGAATCGTAGTATCGTGGCTCCATTCATGCTGTCTTTTTATAGTGCTGGGTGCACGCGCGTAACCCTGAGTCAACCTACTCCGAGTTGATTGAACCAACTCGAATCAGCCGTTGTGAAACCGAAAACTCAGAGTTTCCCATCTCAGGCTCAATCAACTCAGAGATCAGGCTCAGACTCAGAGTTTGTTGAACCTCCTACCTGAAACGGACCCCAGGTGGACAAACACAGAACACACACACAAACAGGGAAAACAAAAACCACCCAACTAAGGGTGGAGAGAGAGCAACCCATAACAGTTTTTGTGCATAGTTGAGTTGCTTGGCCTTGTATGTTGGAGGTATGTTGGCTGCAACTCTTCTATGAAGACCACTTCTGGCCAGTAGATGGGTGAACCTGGGTCCCACTGGTTTCTGTCAGTTCTGAGCTGATGGCACTGCTGGACATCTTCCGATTTCGAAGGGAAATAAGCTTGATGTGTTTTTCATCTGCTGCACTAAGTTTCCTTGGCCGACCACTGTGTTTACGATCCTCAACATTGCCCGTTTCTTTGTGCTTTTTCAAAAGAGCTTGAACAGCACATCTTCAAACACAAGTCTGCTTGGAAATATTTGTCTGGGAGAGACCTTGCTGATGCAGTATAACTACCTATATACTAGAATTGGTTGATCATACACCTGACTACAATCCTACAACATCCCTGACTTTTTGCAAGTACCTATAAGAATTGATGCTGGTTTGAAGGCAAAGGGTTGTAACACCAAATATTGATGTGACTTAGATTTTTCTTTTGTTCGCTCACTTTGCATTTTGTAAATTGATAAAAATAAACAATCATTATTTATATTTTTGAAAGCATTCTTAGTTTACAGCATTTTTTCACACGTTTTGCACAGAACTGTATATATATTTATTTTGTCTGTAGTTATTTACATAATTACTAAATATGTTACAAACTAAAGGTACGTAATAGTTCAAATGTTTTACATATTTTTATCAACACATTGGATGTCCTCTCTTGCCATGAACCTACATCATCTATAACTACTAATGACTGTGGTGTTCCCATTGCTTACACCTCCATTACTTTGTGAAAAACAGTAAGTGTGCAGTTCTACTATAGTAAAGGAAGTGTTTTCACATTTTTTATAACTGTGTATGTAACGAGAGACATCTTAGCTTTACCTGTTCACTGTTCTCTCACACGTACAATGTATGTCACTGTTTCATTCTTATTTGGTGTTTCTTTATTTCCCAAAAAATCTTTCTGAGCTTTCCCTATATATATATATATATATATATAAAGATACAAATCTTTCCCTATATATATATATATATATATATATATATATATATATATATATATATATATAGGGAAAGATTTGTATATATATATATATATATATATATATATATATATAGTACAGTATGTGTTCACTAACAAGTCTAAAACAAGACACCTGCTTAGGCTTTCAGCTAAAATTGCAATCAGCAGTGTTTGAAATGCACCAGACTGAAACTTCATTCTGTTGATTGATTGATTGATTTTTTATTTGACCCTTTCGTTATAAGATACAGCTTTGCATCATACATTATTGAATGTGTTAACAGTTTAGACAGCAGTGTGTTAGCATTTGAACAAAGTGCTGTAAATCCACAGTGTTGTGCAGGTTGTGGTTAAAGCCATGGGATAAGTGTATAGAGTTTTGAAAACTGTGTTCAAGCAATGAAAAGCAAACTAGAGTGTGGTCCACATGAACTGCTGCTGTGCAGACTGGAGTTAGAGTTTTGCACATGTGACTCCAGTTGTGCCCACTGTCGTCTAGCAATCAAATAAAACTGTAATAGAGGACACACCTGTACTCTCAGTGCCGGCCAAACCTCCTGGGACCCCTGGCAGAATTGAATTAGTCATTAAAACATACAAGTCAGCGTAACTGGCCTTTTATAGACTTTTATAATTATCCTTGCATTATTTGGAAATGTGTAGAACAACAAGGAACAAGATTAAAACCACAAGTACAAAGAAAATTATCTGATATGAATGCTCATTATGACATACATAAATAAAGACAATGTATACTGTATATTATATTGTTTGCTCAGTTCCTTGTTATAACAAGAAACCCATTTTAATGAGATCATTTTCATGTTATAACAACCAACATATTTTCTAATTCTTTTTTAATGTGTCTTATTTTAACAACATTTTTATTCTTATTTCACAAACTCGTATTGTATCTTATTAATACTAGAAACTATTCTTTGAAGTCTTTCATATTATAATGAGAAACGGACTTATGAACATAACCATACAATGGCTACCACAGTAATATAACCACAAAATCTAATCTCAATCGCAAATCCCATTACTGGCTATGTCGTGCTAGTTTTGATTGAAGGACAAAGACTGTGAAATAATAAGTGGGAAAAAATATATTTGGTTGTGAAATGATCTTCAATAAACTCTTTTATTTTAAAAAGAATAATGTCATTAAACTTCCATAATACTGAGCTAGGTTTAAAAATGTAATTACATTTTTTCACAATTTAGTTATTACACATTTTGTCTATGTTCATACGACCATGTATTTCATGGTCTTATTTATTTATTCACGATTGAACACTTTGGATCTCCATGAAATAAAAAATGAAACAGTAGACTTTAGAATCAAATTTATTGGGCAGACGTTGACTCGTACAGGGATTGTGCCTCATGTTAATAGACATCAGCTAACACGATAAAGATAAGGAATACACAATCAGGACAAACAAGCATAACATATTGCTACTATTTACAGGCAAGTAGGTTTGAAAATAGAGACGATCCACAACAGCTGGACAAACAAAGACACAGGTTGAATTGTTAAATATATTGGATGCTGGTCTTTTGGAAGATACTGTATGTTTTATGGATAATACAATACATTAGTCTGTATACCAGACTCCAGGCTTTTAACGTGCACTAAGAGGAGTCAACATCAATCCTTGCTGCCCTTCACTGGTTACCAGTGAGTTTTAAAATTGATTTTAAGATTTACTACTTGTTTTTAAAAGCCCTAGTCTATATCCACGATGTTCCACTTCCAGGATTGCTCCATTTTTGCAGAGATTTCAGCCGGATTTCACTCTTTTTGGCCAGATTTTCTGCCTTCCCCTTCCTTTGTGTTGGCGTTGTAAACTCTGGTGGATTTCTGAGGACTATGGTTAATTGCTCCTCAGATCTCTGCAGGGTAAATCCAGACAGCTAGCTAGACTATCTGTCCAACCTGAGTTTTCTGCTGCACGACTAAAACTACCTTTGACCAGACCTGGGCTGTGGAGGAAGGTCTGGCAATGTGAGTCTACACTTTATTAGACCTGTGCTGCTACCTTCTGCTTCCAGTCATCATCCAACCAGGAAATGAGCATTTTACAATATGTCAACATACACATGAGGAAATGCCCCAGGAGCCCACAGCAGAGCAGACTCTATGTCTGGGTATACTGTCTCAGTGCTACTTCAGTGGCCACTCACCCATGACAATCAATTTACCAACTGAAAACCCATTTCCTATTGATACTGCCCAATGGATTATTACAAATCATGCAAGTGCTCTCCAGAAACTAGTTGTCAGTGACACACATACAGTTTATCCATTTAATCCTGTGAATAAACTAATGTAAGATGTACACGTTAATTCATATATTTCAATTCATTTACTAGAAATATATTTACAATGTTTATACAGTTACAGTTTGAATTTGGTGTGTGTGTGTGTGTGTGTGTGTGTGTGTGTGTGTGTGTGTGTGTGTGTGTGTGTGTGTGTGTGTGTGTGTGTGTGTGTGTGTGTGTGTGTGTCGGAAAGGAGTGTCAGATGTTTGTTGGGTGACCATTCAGATGTTTTTTATCTTATCTTAACTATTTACATTTGTTTAAACAGTCAGTATTTGCATATTTAATTATTTACATCAGCAGTTAAGAATCTACTTCTGTGGTTTTCCTCACATTTACTTGAGTCTGCTAGCGCCTGATTGGTTAGTTCAGCTACATGTGATTAAGTCAAACGGGGAAGTGTTGTTGTTGTTGTTGTTGTGGAGCTGATGAAATGCGTCTCCCTCCAGAAGTCCGTTTCAGGATGGAGGTTTAACAAACTCTGATGTCTGAGTTGATTTACCCTGAGATGGAAAAGAACAGCTGATTCGAGTTGGATCAATCAACTCAGAGTAGGTTCACTCAGAGTTAAGGCACCATGAATGGAGCCATGATACTACGATTCACCATGGCAACAACCACAAACAAACTGGTCGGCGGAAATACTCATGCGCACATACAAAGCAACACGGCTGCTGCTGCAAAATAGCGAGAATTGGTGTGGGAGAAAATTGCTGCTCGAGTCAATGCATAAGCTCTAATATAGTGTATTAATTTAATATTTAATCACAGGTAACCTATATTATTACTAGTGAAAACTGGAATGGTAGGCTACACCTATAATTTCATTTAGGTGCAATCCTGCAGGTGAAAAAGTAAACTAACCTTCTAAATGCAAATGGACTATATTTATATAGCGCTTTTCTAGTCTTAAAGACTACTCTAAGACACACTCCGATGCGCTTGGGGTTCAGTGTCTTGCGGCTGTGTTCAGGGGCGGCCATGGTAATTATCTCAGAAATTCTGAAATAAATTTTTATACCTCAGAATCCAGCGAAAGGCATTTATCTGCATGGAGTACAGATGCTGTTGCAAAAGTGCAATTTAAAGCTTTAGTGTGTAACCTTTTTATATTAATGAGTGTCAGTTGCATTCATTCATTCAAATGAGTTGCTACAAAGATAATTAAGACTATCAGCTCCACACAACTCTCTGTGGATTTCTCAGTATGACTATGTTCAGAAGATTGTGGCGTCCGGTGACTTTCCTGCGCAGAAGCTCGAGTGAAGATAATGACCTCATCTGAAGAGTCCATCATGTTGTTTTAATCCTCCATGTCCTCCTTGGCTACTAGCAACTGTGTGGAGGAGGATAGGGGGTGCGCAGTCACGTAAGTCTTGTATCATGTGGACAATTTTGTTGTCATTACTTAGAATTCCTCATGGGGGCAGCAGAAACTATGCACTATAGCTTTAAGCATGCAATAGCCTCAGAAATGTCAAATACCAACAACATAAAGCCACTGTTTCAAAAAACCAAAGAATACAGTTATTTATCAGAGCACTCAAGAACATAGCACTAGCAGACTGCAAAATATATTTTAATTATTCAATTCTCTGTCAAATCAGCAGAATACACTGAAGTCTGTATTGGGCCCTAGATGATCAAAACTTCTCAAAATCTAATCTAATATCTAATCTAGTTTAAAATCTTATTTTAGTTTAGTTATACTGGTAGACGCCTTTGGCCTAAATTGATTAAGACGTACATACAGTAGATAGGCTACTTTATATGTGGTGTGATTATAATCGTTTCCAATCAGAAATAATAGTGTGATAGACTTAAAAAGATTAAAAAAAGACATAATCAGAACTTACACACTTGTATTTGTGGAATGACCACAGTTCATTACTCAATAAAGCTGCTGTTTGTCCAGACCCGAGTGCAGGGAACGTTGACTTGCAATAAGCTATTTACATCAATAAAACAATAAAATGTGGAGCCCTGTTAAACCTAGATCAATATATTGCTAGCCTAATACTTACCAAGCATTGTTTTTACAAATCTCATATAATCCTAGGAAATGGAAAGATGGACATTAAGTTTTATTAAGGCACAAGCTCGGAGAGGCTGGCTGCAGCTGGAGCATCTCGCTTGTGTCAGCACATTAAAAGAGAAGGACAGAAGCAGGAGCAGGGAGGTGAGAACTGGTTCATGTGAGAAATGAGTGGCAATGAGAGTGCAAACTGCACAGGCGCCAATTAGAGCTGACGTGTCCCATCTGGACCATCTTGATTAAAATTCCTCTAAAGTGAGCCTCCAACGCTACTGAAAGGCAGTCACCCCTAAGCAACTTTCAAAAGGTGATTCATTCTGGTATTCCCATTGGGGTTTTAAGTGTGTGTGTGTGTGTGTGTGTGTGTGTGTGTGTGTGTGTGTGTGTGTGTGTGTGTGTGTGTGTGTGTGTGTGTGTGTGTGTGTGTGTGTGTGTGTGTGTGTGTGTGTGTGTGTGTGTGTGTGTGTGTGTGTGAGGAAGGCCAGATGCGTGAGGCAACTATTGTGGCAAACTGGATTCCTGCAGATGGCGTATTGCGTGACTCATTCTTGTACCATCTTAGAAATTACAAAGCATCCCGACAACCTTCAAACATGAATTTGTATACTGGGTGATTTATGTCCGTCCACTTGTAGGAGAGTTCCACAAAACTGTTTTTACTTTTTAGACCCACATAATTAAAGCTCCCACCACTGCTGCTTTCATCCTATTGTCCTGTAGATGTGCTTGACATTTCGCAGGTAACAATAGCTTACTAAAGTTGGCGGTGTGAAGTACAGATGACAATTGCACAATGATTTGTTCAAACGCCTCTCACACTGGAAGCAAACCCCACTCCTGGTGCTCCTGAGTGCTTGATGGCCAAGCACAGCCACTTCACTTTGCATCACTTCAGTTGAACAAAAGTCATGGCTGGTGGGTGTTTTTTTTCAGTGTTTGAGGGCAGTGGCGGCTGGTGGAATTTATACCAGGGAGGGCTTCGCCAAAAATCAAGCAGACTTTCTGCTGATACAAAATTATAACACTGAGAAAATAGATAGATAGAACATGTATTTGTCTGGCTTTCTTCTCTGAGGGGAACTAAAAGAAAGCCAGACAAAGTTTATATATATATATATATATATATATATATATATATATATATATATATATATATATATATATACACACACAACCCCAAATCAGAAAAAGTTGGGACAGTATGGAAAACACAAATAAAAAAAGAAAGTAGTTATTTCTAAATGTACTTTGACTTGTATTTCATTGCAGACAATACAACAGCACATAATTTAATGTGTTCCTCATGATTTGTATTGTTTTTGTTTCAAAAAAACAAAATTCCTTGCAACACATTTCAAAAAAAGTTGGAACAGTAAAGCATTTACCACTTTGTGATGTTGCCATTCCTTTTCACAACACTTAAAAGACGTTTAGGGACTGAAGACACCAAGTGATGAAGTGTTTCAGGTGTAATTTTGTCCCATTCTTGCTGCAAACAAGTCTTAAGGTGGGCAACAGTACGGGGCCTTCGTTGTCGCATTTTGCGCTTCAAAATGCACCACACATTCTCTATTGGAGACAGGTCGAGACTGCAGGCAGGCCAGTCAAGTACCCGTATCCTCTTCCTCCGCAGCCAGGACTTTGTAATGTGTGCAGAATGTGGTTTTGCATTATCTTGTTGAAATATGCATGGACGTCCCTGGAAAAGATGTCTTCTTGAAGGCAGCATATTGTGCTCCAAAATCTCTATGTACTTTTCAGCATTAATGGTGCCATCACAGAAGTGCAAGTTACCTTTGCCAAGGGCATTGACACAACCCCATACCATGACAGACCCTGGCTTTTGGACTTGTTGCTGGTAACAGTCTGGATGATCCTTTTCTTCTTTGATCCGGAGCACACGGCGTCCATTTCTCCCAAAAAATACCTGAAATACTGATTCATCTGACCACAGTACACGTTTCCACTGTGTGATGGTCCATCCAAGATGCCTCCAAGCCCAGAGAAGTCGACGGCGCTTCTGGACACTGGGCTTCCTTTTGGCACAGTACAGTTTTAACTGGCATTTGTGAATGTAACTACGTATTGTGGTACTTGACAAAGGTTTGCCAAAGTAGTCCTGAGCCCATGTGGTGATATCGCTTATAGATGAATGACGATTCTTGATGCAGTGCCACCTGAGGGATCGGAGATCACGGTTGTTCAGCTTAGGCTTGCACCCTTGTCCTTTACGCACTGAAAATCCTCCACATTCCTTGAATCTTTTAATTATGTTATGCACTGTTGAAGGTGAAATAAGCAAATGTCTTCCTATCTTTCTTTGAGGAACATTGTTTTTAAACATTTCAATAATTTTCTCACGTATTTGTTGGCAAACTGGCGATCCTCGGCCCATCTTTGCTCCTAAAGGACTAGACCTTTCTTGGATGCTGCTTTTGTACCAAATCATAATTACAATCACCTGTTGACATCACCTGTTTCAAATCACATCATTATTTAACCAATTTACCTGATTACTAGCCCTAAATTGCTCCTGTCCCAAACTTTTTTGGAATGTGTTGCAGGTCTGAATGACAGGAAAGGATGTATATTTACAAATGAAATTAAGTTGACCAGACAAAACATGAAATATTTTGTGTTCACATTGTCTGCAATGAAATACAAGTCAAAGTACATGTAGAAATCACTACTTTCTTTTTTTATTTGTGTTTTTCATACTCCCAACTTTTTCTGATTTGGGGTTGTACATTAAAATAAATCTGTGTCTCTGGGAAAACAAAACAAACCAATATAAAAGAAAACTAAAATCACACCTTGCCTAGTCGCTCTCCTCTAAATCTCGTGGTGTTGAGGTCATTAGGACTTGTGCTGCTGCGGTTTTCCACAGGTCTATAGTTGATGACTTGGCTTTGTTAATCCTTGCTGTAGAGAGCTCAAGCATAACTATGTCTAGAAAATACACCAACCACAAAGCGGGGGGGGAGCCAGCGCTGAGCTATGATTTTCATGGTTACGGTTGAGCCGGCTAGCTGATGTAATTTAGAGTCGTCATTAAGTAACAAAACAATCGGGTCAGTAGGAATTTGACATCCTATCACATTAGATATTATTGACGTTGTTTTATTCCAGAACTCATGCACCTGTTCACAATATCTGACACATTTTACTGAACTACTTATTTTCACGTTTTCTTGCGATATTTAATTTTCCAAACATGGCCAATTTCATTGCATTTTCAATGTGGTATCTTTTTTCCAAATGTTTTTTTTTTATTATTATTTCAGAAATGTGCGTTATTTACAGCTGTATTAATCCAGACTTGGTCTGTTCCTTTGATTTGGAAAAGGAGGTAAGGAAAACAGAATAGCGTCTTAGCATCACAACAGGCAGTTAGCCATGACGTTTTTACAAATCACTTGTTACAAAACTTGCTCTGGGTGAGAAATCTTTACACCAATAAGCCAGAAGTTCCCTGAATCACCCTTAAGGGTTGCAACAGCTTAAAACAAACTATGTTGTACAACGTGTTGTGTCAACCCAGTGATTTTTAGTGTGTACTTTCTCACCTCCATACCCTTGGCCAATTACTGTGTTTTAAGTGGGCGTGCGTGAGTTCCATTACATAACATGGCAAGAATTGTACCCCCAAATTCAACATTGCAAAGGCATGAGGGGAGGGTGTTTGCAGACGCTGTTCAAAATAGTGATAGACCGATTGTCGGCCCTGGCTGATTATCAGCCCGTTTTTTGCAGATTGTCTCTATCAGTGTTTTATTTGCCTGATAACCAATAGATAGATAGATAGATAGATAGATAGATAGATAGATAGATAGATAGATAGATAGATAGATAGATAGATAGATAGATAGATAGATATATAGATAGATAGATAGATAGATAGATAGATAGATAGATAGATAGATAGATATTTATTGATCCCAAAAATGGGAAATTAAAGTGTTACAGCAGCCACATATCAGTCACACAGCACAGAATATACATGAATACTAGGATACAATATACATGAAATAATAATAGGATAGAATACAAGAACAAATATTTAAAATATATACAAGTTGAGTACAAAATGTACAACTGCTTAACTAGTAATGAACCGAGTCTGAACCGATAAAGTTAATAAATTAAAAGTGTTCTACTTTGACTCGACTCCAGCTCTGTGTCTGTCCCTCTGCTTTTCACTCACCACTGGGTCTGACTTCATGTCCCCCCCCCACAACACTATCTGACTCTCTGTTACTGGGTATCATGTTGATAGTTTCTAATTTATTATATAATTGCTTAAATCATTTAAGCAAAGTTTTGTGTTGGTGTTTTGATAACATTCCAAAATCTTAATTTTCACTGTAAATGCATATTGGTTCCAAATATCGGTTTCATTAACTACTAATAATCTAATAACCAGTATGGGTCGATCCCTAGTTCAAAGCACTTGATTTGAAGCATTCCAAGGCCTGGCACCTCACCTGATTTCAATAATTTGCCTTGAGATGCAGCTCCTACTGTAGGCAAAGCTCTAAATTTACCCAACGATTTACGTTCCTACCCTCATCTATGTTCATGGGCTTTGGGTACTGACAGAATGACAATGAGAATGCTGATTCAAGTAGCAGAAATGAGCTTCCTTCACCCTTAGAGACAGGATAAGGAGTTCAGATATCCAGAAGGAGCTCAACCTTCACATTCCCTGATTAGTATGCCCCCCTAGCCACCCCCATCTGGAGGTTTGTCACACACGTCCAAATTAGAGGAAACTCTGGGTCACACCCAGAACGCACTAGAGGGATTAGGTCTAGTCTGGGAACGCCTCGGGATCCCCAGAAACTGAAGGACGTGGCTGGGGACAGGGATGTCTGGTCTACTAGTCTGTAGACACTGTGACCCGTACCCAGATAAGTGATGTACACTGAGATTTGCAAATGTAATAGGACTTTTATAATGAAAAATGTTAATTTATGGCTTCAACAGAAAGCATCTCAACTCTCTCTGAACTGACTTTTGCTACACTTACACTATTGTCTGTTTTTTCCTATAGTCTGAGGTTGATCGCCACAGCAGGGCCATGGTCGCTGTCCTCATTTATCATAGACCAAATCTCAATGTTTGTTTACAATAACTTTCAGGTAGAAAACTCCTGCGACCCATACACACAGTTTAACGGCACTGAGCAAACGAGGACGAGGATCAACTCCATTTACTCTCATCTCCTTCATCTAAAATGCACGTTTGATGCTTTCATGTCAACACTTTCACTGACATTAGGTTAGAGAGTTAATTGACCTCTTGGGCCACAGACTAGAGAAAATGATACCACCCAAACTAGCAGTCAGCCCGACTGGCGGTGAGATGTTGCTGTTCCTAACACTAGAATTGGTTTTTCAAAGCAACACAGTACAGAAAATAAGCATAGCAGAAACGCTCGGACCATCGTGTCGCTCGGACCAAGTATATATCTTTAAATGTTACAGTTACGGCTGAAAATGACAAAAGGAATAAACAAGTTTGGGGATTTCACATACAGTATCTCCACAATTCAAATCAACTGCCATTTGTCTACCCAGAAGTGATTTTTATGTTAGCAGGACTCTACCAACTGAGCTAACCCTCTAATCTCTAATCTTTCATCATTCATCTCATCATCTTCTTGTAACCTCCCATCTTATCATATAACAGGAAATGGTCATTTGTTTGTAATAGACAGTTAATGGAGGGTAAGAAATTGACTCACACTCTGAAACCTGTCCTGTGCAGCACATCTATGGTGAGGCTTGTTTCCTCCTTATCTCAGACAGTTATCAATATTCCTCTCACATCAGTTCCACCCCCTCCCCCCCGCCCACAAGGGAGTATCCATTATCTAGATGAATCCCAGGGGACCAACTCCATCAGAAGGTCACAGCAGTGTTCATGCAACCCAACTCTCAGCATAGAAAGCAATTCAGTTTTACTCCAAAGCTAAACTTGACATCAGGCTATTTTTCAAAAGGTACAACCAGAATTGAGATAACTTCTATTATGAATTGACACTATATACAACTGACTTGAAACTCCCTTAAAGGGATATTTTACCGTTGGAAAGCTTAATATATCTTTAAATTGGGTCACTTATGTAGCAGAAATGTGAAAAAAAATTGAAATTGGTGCCTTCTAGGCCGAGAAAAGACAGAAAATGTGTTTTTGGCTCATATGGATGAAAGACACCAAATCCCAGAATGCACTTCGCTTCGCTGCTTTGAGTCCACTCCCAAGCCACGCCTACCGCTTGACAGACAGACAAGACAGCGAGGCATTCAACTCAACTCAATGTGTTTTATTGTTATTTCAACCATATACACAAAACAACTTTTCATCGTGGCTCAAGTGGTGTTACACATTTGAAATATATAATAACGACATTTTATAAAAACGAAATTATATAAAAACGACATACGAAACAGGCTAGCTTTAGTGCACACGCACATTATATAGGCTCCGTAAAGTTCAGCTAAGAATACCAGCATTAGGCTTGGTGGGCTGTAAACACCGAGTATAAACACAGCCGTGAATTAGCGTGGAATGTCGAATGATCGGCATGTAACAGTCACAAACTCCAGCGGTTAGCAGTTAGTTGGATACAAATCTTTTAACCAGTGACAGAGCATCTCTAGCTCGGATCGTCGGAGGGCTAGCAGTCCTGGTAGCTGGACAGTCCGGTACTCTGTTGTTCAGCCATGTTTCCACGAAAAAGTCTCTGAATTCGCGTTGGGAGTTTCATTGAAGTTGGATGTAGTCCAGTTTGTAGTTTAATGAACGGACACTTTCAATCAGGATTGATGGGACAGGTGGGCGGCTAGCGTTAGCTTGCTCTGGATGTGCCTTTTCCCCGGCTAGCGTTAGCTTCCCACCTAGCCGATGAGGATGTCCACTTCCCCGGCTCGGGGCATCGAGCGAGACCGCTGGTCTCCGTGCTGGTCTCCGTGCTGGTCTCCGTGCTGGTCTCCGTGCTGGTCTCCGTGCTGGTCTCCGTGCAGGCAAAGCTCTCGTAGTGTGCTGATTGTTCCGTCTGTAATAACGTTCCCTGAATATTCTCTGATCTGTAGCAATGTATATGTATACGTGTGCAGTAGTTTGAAAGCACATCATTTTGTAAAAGTTAGCTGCTGAGAAGAGAGAGCCCTGTTTAGCGAGGATCCAAGATGGCTGACATTTTGTTTTTTTCCGGCTGAGATCGGCTCGCTTCAGGTGATGGGCATGTTGAAAACATGCGGAAGTAGCTCCTGCTACTGTTTGTAGTTCTTTGCCTCTGGCCTTCCATTCCTCCAATGACATAAAAATCGTCATTTTGCGTCATTGGAGGAATGATTTCCAGACCCCCAATGCCGAGATCTCCCCTCTCAGGGGGACATGTGGGAGGGAAGCACGGTCATTCAGAAATACTACCAGGTTTCTACCTATACAAAGCTGAATGCTAAATCGGTGAAGTATCCCTTTAAGTTTTCCAGCACTTCTGAACCAGTGCCATAGCTGGTGAAACCACTATAAGTAATGCAATCAATGTGAGTAATGGAAGAACTGTCAGACTTTGACAGCTTTATTTGAGTTTTAATTCATTTGAAGAAGACGCTGTGGATATCTGTGGCTCAAACACAAACCGACAAATTGTACCATACTGACGTGTTTATGTGTGTAACTACTAATTAAGACAGGCAGATATTCCCAGAGCCATGTTTCAACATACACTGAAATTAGCATTTTAAATTGTCTAGCATAGTACTGTAGCTGCCACGAGTTTGTGTTGTATATATATATATATATATATATATATATATATATATATATATATATATATACTGTATATATACCTTATTTTTAAGTGGAAGCAAAGTCAAATTTGCTTTTCTTAGATCAGTAGTAAAATCAGGGGCAAAATTTGTCTCTGCCTCCCAAAATGACCCGGAAAAAAAAAATTTGCCCTGAGAGTGGTTCCATTGGAAGACTACTCATAGACTTGTGATGTCAGTTTCCCCTCTACACTGTAAACCTTGGCTCACCTTTTATCAGTACTTTACTGCCACTTTTTGACTGCAGGAACTTTCTCCAGGGAATAGGAACCTTTTAAGCAGTTCAACTAACTACTCTCCCCCAAAACCGTTTTTTCCATTTGCATTCGCACTGGCCAAGTGGCCATAGGGCCTGGTAGGAGGGGTAAGGGAGTGATGCAAGCACGGCAACGGTCTTTATAGCGTTAAAATCAGGAAACAAATACACCAAAAAAAGTATGAACTAAATACTAAATCTAATGTATATAGCCTGTGTCATAATTTAAACAAGTCTCCCAAAGAGAAACGAGTATCTCTCCCCCCTCTGCCTGCTGCTGTGCCCGTGTGTGTGTGTGTGTGTGTGTGTGTGTGTGTGTGTGTGTGTGTGTGTGTGTGTGTGTGTGTGTGTGTGTGTGTGTGTGTGTGTGTGTGTGTGTGTGTGTGTGCGTGCGTGCGTGTGTGTGTGTGTGTGTGTGTGCGTGTGTGTGGAGTTTAACTCCGAAAGGCAGTTAACCACAGGTTCCCGTTAATCTCATGATGGACATTTGTTGTGATATTTAAACAAACGATCCGTCAACGGCGAAATAAAAGCCTCTTATTTACGAGACCGGTCTGAGAGACCTCCAGTTTACAGCAGGGTCTCTGAGCATGACTGTCTGAGCGACGAGCCAGCGGCCCCGGCAGCCGCTAGCTGGCTGTCCCGTCACTTTATGGAGCTTCTCAACTCCGAAAACTTTTAAGCAAATTGTCAATTCGGCATCGATTTTTGCAAGACTGCCTATATTTGAAATCTAAACAGTTAATTTCTTGCCTAAAACATTCTCAAAAGTGAATTTAGTGATAAATAAGATGGCGAAAATTGTTAAAAATGTCCCGTTGTTGCTCTGTCTGTACCAGAAACTCAACCCTCGTTGATCTAGGTTCCTATGCGGAAAAGGGAACAGCGAAAAGACCCTGTCCTGAAGTAGGAGCTGAAAGAGTTACAGAGGAACTTAATAATCCCTAAATTGGTCCAGTCAGAACACGAGAAAAAAAGGGTTCTAGGAATGTTATGTTCTAGGAACTGCAAAAATTCCTCCGGTCGGAAAACGGCTATTGTGTTTTGACTACAGGGACCAGGGGTTTGCAGGGATGACCGTAGTTGATTGGTCGAACACACACAGCAGAGCTGCTTCAACTCACTGACAGCTTCATTCATAAAACAAGGAAGTGCTCTAGTATCGATTTAGGGCCATTCCAATATCAATGCTACTAGACCATAGTATATTATATATAGAGTGCAGTAACGTCTATAGTGCCATTGAAGGATAAAATCTGAGCAGCAGTTGCTGGTTGTATTTAGCCGCAGGTTTGGATTGAAACACTCCAGAGGAACGAAAGTGTTTCCTGGGTGAAAGTATTTTTTTTCGCTGGATAGTAAACTCTGCTCTCTTGAAAGCGCTGTGTTTTATGATGACATTGTGCTATTTCATTTTGAGATTATTTTCCATTGAATATTGAAGTTCATAAACAAGTGTTTTGGCATGGCTGGCTGAGTGGCACTATATCCATGGTATTAAAGGGATATAATTCTTGCATGTTTTGTTTTGTTGTACATGATCAAAAAGCACCCTGCCTATGTAGTAGTCATATATAGTAGTTAGCATGTTACTGTATAAAAATACATTTACACTTTACATTTTAGACTTTGTGGGGACTGTGAAATTAAATTTCATGGCACATGATTTTTTCTGAACAAGTGGAAATGTATAATGAATCAGTCTTTGTGGACCATTACATTCTATGCCAGTGTTTCTCAAGATATGTGAACAAAAGTGTTGGAAAGTAAGACCGGCAGATCACCAACATTTCCATTCTCAGGCCCCAACAGCAGCAGGGCACAAATTTGATCAGTACAGCACAGTAAGCCACACACACACATTCTCCCTTTGTGGTCCTATCTAGAATTTATCTGATATTTGTGTTCCTTGGGATGTAATTCAATCAAGCATCTGGGGAATTAAATAGTGGTGAGATTGATTTTTCCCGGGAGGCTTATTATTGGCCCCTGGTGATCCCCTGGATGCCAGTATGTGAACCACAGGAGTAAACCACAGCACTATGTTTTAATCAAAGTACTGAGGGGTCAACAGCAGGTAGTCTCGCTTTGCCAGACCCTCCTCCAAAGCGCAATGGAGTAGGGTCTGGCTACTCCACATAGCAATCAGGGATGAGAGGAAAATGTGCTCTGGTTCTTTAAACCAATCAGAATCGTCATGGGCGGTGCTAAACTCCGCACAGAGCCGCTGCAAAATAATTGTGTGAGAGAAAACTCAGATTGGACAGATAGTCTAGCTAGCTGTCTGGATTTACCCTGCAGAGATCTGAGGAGCAGTTAACCATAGTCCTCAGAAATCCACCGGAGTTTACAACGCCAACACAAAGAAAGAGGAAGAAAATTAAATACATGCATCCGGCGGAATTTCCTGCGGAACCGGAGCAATCCCGGAAGTGGAACGTCAACAATGTAGACTGTTTACACGTTACCGGCTATTTTCATAAACAGACATTTCAACCTCTCTGTTTTTGAAAAATTATATTGTGCACAGCTGTCAGTTTTCAGAAAAGCGTTTGTTTACACGTACCCGTGTATATATGCCATCAAGAGCATGCCAGACCTGTAGGTGTAAGTGTAACGAGAAGCTCAAGCCCACGTTAGCCAATCAGAATCCCGAAAATAGCAGCAACAGCAACAAATCACTTCCTCTCTCTTCTCTTCCTCACTTCCTAAACCTAAACCTCCGTTTGTCTCAGTTTACATGCAAACGTGCAAACGAAGTTTTCACAAATCTCCACTCTGTCCAGAGTTTTTAGAAAGTCATGTTTTCAGAGGCAAATTCTCCGTTTGTGTGTAAACGAAGGGCACA
This sequence comes from Gymnocephalus cernua, assembly GCA_023631565.1. Taxonomy (NCBI): domain Eukaryota; kingdom Metazoa; phylum Chordata; class Actinopteri; order Perciformes; family Percidae; genus Gymnocephalus; species Gymnocephalus cernua. Next base: position 28,336,458 of record CM042438.1, on the reverse strand, counting down.
AACGAAGGGAAATGTCTCCGTTTTTCAAAATAACCATGTACGTGTAAACAAGGCCATAGACTGCCAGCAGGAGCCTGATTACACTGGGCAACACCAAAATAAGAGCATACATAGTTTTATGAATGTAAATTAAAGGAGATGAAGTTGGAACAGAGAATGTATGCTCAGCAAATCCATAAAATATGTGACAATGATGTTTTGAGTTTTATGGAGCCAACTGGGGCTTTAGCCTAATAGTTGCAGTTAGCTATAAATACAACTCAATTCATTAACACATCCTTGGAAGGATTAACCACAGCCTTACACATAGCCCTTCTTTCACAAGTGTTAATGACCTCCTTGTAGGATCTACTGTGAGGTGGTGCTGATATTTAAATGGTTCAAATGCATTAACCCCATGGTTAGTGCAAACAGTCAGTACACAGGCCTGCATGAATACACATGAGATTCTAAATAAGAGTGAGGCTACTTTACTTACACATAATTATTATTTAAGGTCCTTTAATTCGAAGATTACAAGTAAAACTGCAAAAATGGTAGAATGACTCTTTCAGAGGGTTGATGGGAACAAGCAACAACATACAGTCATGGCCAAAAGTCTGACATTTTTCCAGAAAATCAAGTATTTCTCACAGAAAAGTATTGCATTAACACATGTTTTGCTATACACATGTTTATTCCCTTTGTGTGTATTGGAACAAAACAAAAAAAGAAAGCAAATTGGACATAATTGCACACAACTCCAAAAATGGGCTGGACAACATTATTGGCACCCTTTCAAAATTGTGGATAAATAAGATCGTTTCAAGCATGTGATGCTCAGGCAAGTAAAAGGTGTGGGCAATATAAAAATCACACCTGAAAGCAGATAAAAAGGAGAGAAGTTGACTTAGTCTGTGCATTGTGTGTCTGTGTGTACCACACTAAGCATGGACAACAGAAAGAGGAGAAGAGAACTGTCTGAAGACTTCAGAACCAAAATTGTGGAAAAATATCAACAATTTCAAGGTTACAAGTCCATCTCCAGAGATCTAGCGGTTCCTTTGTCCACAGTGCGCAGCATTATCAAGAAGTTTGCAACCCATGGCACTGTAGCTAATCTCCCTGGATGTGGATGGAAGAGATAAATTGAGGAAAGGCGCCCTTCCAATATGAGAGACCTGGAGCAGTTTGCAAAGGAAGAGTGGTCCAAAATTCCGGCTGAGAGGTGTAAGAAGCTTATTGATGGTTATAGGAAGCGATTGATTTCAGTTATTTTTTCCAAAGGGTGTGCAACCAAATATTAAGTTAAGGGTGCCAATCATTTTGTCCAGCCCATTTTTGGAGTTTTGTGTGCAATTATGTCAAATTTGCTTTTTTTCCTTCTTTTTTTGTTTTGTTCCAATACACACAAAGGGAATAAACATGTGAATAGCAAAACGTGTTAAGAAATACTTGATTTTCTGAAAATTTCAGGGGTGCCGAACCTTTTGGCCATGACTATATGTATTTTGGCCTACCATGATCCTCCAATTTAGCAACAAATTTGACAGAGCCAGAAGCTTTAGACATTTTTACATACCCAATTATTTTACAAGTGTTAGCACTGTCCTCACAAAAATAAACATTATACAAAAACAGATTGATCAGTGAACATTAAACACCAATATTACACATCAGAGATCAGTGTTCTCGTCACTAGGAGTAAAACTCAGTACTGAAAAAAGCAGTTGTGTAATGCCACCTGTGGCTCTGAAGAGAGCTTTCTAAAAGAACCATGAAGTGTCATCAGCTTGGGCTGGAGATTAATTTGTAGAGGGGTCCCTGACTAACAAATAGCATCGTCAAATCTGATTGGTCATGATTTTCCTTCCCATTTGCAACATTGACTTGCAATTTTTCCACACAGACAAAAGAGCTAAAACGCCTGGTAACACAAGTTGTCCATTGTGGTTTTGCCCCCTCTGTTTAAGAATATGTAGAAGATAGCAAAAACAACATTATTGGCAGATATAATTATGTGACTGCTACTTAGCTGGTGTTTTTTTGTTTGTTTGTTTATTGTGTGTGTGTGTGTGTGTGTGTGTGTGTGTGTGTGTGTGTGTGTGTGTGTGTGTGTGTGTGTGTGTGTGTGTGTGTGTGTGTGTGTGTGTGTGTGTGTGTGTGTGTGTGGCCCTGTAGAGCTCATTAGACTGACAGAATATTCACTAAAGCCATGTCCACACAAAGACGTTTGTCTTTTCTGGATTTGTTTCAAGAAAAGTCGCGTCCAAACGAGCCTATCTGTAAATGACATCAACATCAATGATCCGATGTCTTTTTGATAATCTAGCTACACGTTTTTCTTGCGGTAACCTTTCTACAATAAGCCGTGCTAAAAGTTACTATAATCCGTTCAAGGAGTTGATAAACAGACAGATTAGCTAGCTAGTTGATAAGTTGTCTACTTGCACTTTATAAACAGCTAACATTACGTCCCCTGCTAGAGCGGTCAGCTGCTGTAGTACTAGCGAGGTTGAAGGCAGCAGGTCGAGGGGTGTGGCGATGACATCGATACGAACCTATGCGGTTTCGCCGTCCATACGAAGCCAAATGTGAGCCGTTTTCTTTTTTTTCACCCTGGGACCAGGTTTCAAAAAAGTGCGTTTACAGGCAGTGTGTTTACAGGATTCGTGTGGACGATCGGCCCAAACGATGCAAAAAATGTGTGTTTGCATCAAAACGTACTTCGTATGGATGGCCTCTTAGTTAGCCTGCCTGCTTTTCATGGTTGTAAATTGAACTTCACTCAGACATTTCCTCCCCCGGCTGATTGTGACAGAGAAACTAGTAGAAAAAAATAGTTGGCGCTCTGCTCTTGCCAAGTTCTTATGCAAGTGCTCTGATTAATTATTATATAATATTCCAATATAGGTTAAATATCATGATTTCTTGGGAGAAAGCTATTCATTACCCACAATGTTCCACTTCAGGGATTGCTCCAGTGCCGACGGAAATTCTGCCGGATGTCCTTCTCTATCTGTTTGTAGTATTTATGGACAGGATATCGAGGCGTCGTCGTGGTGGGGAGGGGTTGCAGTTCGGTGGGCTGGGGATCTCATTGCTGCTCTTTGCAGATGATGTGGTCCTGATGGCATCATCGCCTGTGACCTTCAGCACTCACTGGATCGGTTTGCAGCCGAGTGTGAAGCGGCTGGGATGAGGATCAGCACCTCTAAATCTGAGGCCATGGTTCTCAGCAGGAAACCGATGGAGTGCCTTCTCCAGGTAGGGAATGAGTCCTTACCCCAAGTGAAGGAGTTTAAATACCTTGGGATCTTGTTCGCGAGTGAGGGGACAATGGAGATTGGTCGGAGAATTGGTGCAGCGGGGGCGGTATTACGTTCAATTTATTGCACCGTTGTGACGAAAAGAGAGCTGAGCCAGAAGGCAAAGCTCTCAATCTACCGGTCAGTTTTCGTTCCTACCCTCACCTATGGTCATGAAGGCTGGGTCATGACCGAAAGAACGAGATCCAGGGTACAAGCGGCCAAAATGGTTTTCCTCAGGAGGGTGGCTGGCGTCTCCCTTAGAGATAGGGTGAGAAGCTCAGTCATCCGTGAGGAGCTCGGAGTACAGCCGCTGCTCCTTCGCGTTGAAAGGAGCCAGTTGAGGTGGTTCGGGCATCTGGTAAGTATGCCCCCTGGGCGCCTCCCTAGGGAGGTGTTCCAGGCAAGTCCAGCTGGGAGGAGACCTTGGGGAAGACCCAGGACTAGGTGGAGGGATTATATCTCCAACCTGGACAGGGAACGCCTCGGGATCCCCCAGTCAGAGCTGGTTAATGTGGCTCGGGAAAGGGAAGTTTGGGGTCCCCTGCTGGAGCTGCTCCCCCCGCGACCCGACACCGGATAAGCAGACGAAGATGGATGGATGGATAGATGGATGGATGGATGGATGGATGGATGGATGGATGGATGGATGGATGGATGGATGGATGGATGGATGGATGTCCTTCTTCTCGGCCAGATGTCCGTCACCTTCCTCTTTCTTTGTGTTGGCATTCTAAACTCTGGTGGACAGCTAGCTAGACTGTTCAGTCTGAGTTTTCTGCACTACTAAAACTACTTTTGAACTTACACGTTCCACCAAAACAAGTTCCTTCCCGAGACTATTTTGCAGAGGCACTGTGTTGCGCGTGGTGCTTAGCACCGCCCATGATGATTGTGATTGGTTTGAAAGAAATGGCAATAAACCAGAGCATGTTTGAGCAATGCTGTGTGGACTAGCCAGACCCTCTTCAGTGTTTAGGAGGAAGGTCTGGCAATGCGAGACTGAGAAAGCAAGCAATTCTATGTAAAATCAGCACCCGCATATAGCCAGAATAGAATGATCTGTTTCATAACCACATTTTCCACCTCTGCGGGAGAGCCACAAAGTCAAATCAAGCTCCTTAGATGGAATCATCGAATAGTCAACAATTCGGTAGCCCTCCTACAAATTTTGAGACAACTTTATAACATAAAGCATATGCTACAAATTGGGGCTGTGGAACTGGAAAGAATTGGGAATTAACCAGGAATTACTGGAATTGTTGGGTCTTTGTAAATTATAGAGTGTGGTCTAGACCTACTTTATTTGTAAAGTGTCTTGAGACAACTCTTGTTATGATTTGATACTATAAATACAATTGAATTGAAAGGAGGGTCTGACAAAAGATGCTATTGAGTTGTATTATGGGAAATGTAGGATCCATGTTGGGCACTGAAACCAGGCTTCTGCTGCTTTAATATTGACCATCATTTTCAATCTGTCTCTTGTGAGTCACTCAACTTTATGGAGGTGTAATACTAAGGAAGTGCCTCTTTAATGGGCCCATCCTTCACTCAATGGCATGATCATTAACCTTTGAGACAGTGCTCCAAAAAACAACAAGCTTTTAGATTAGATTAGGCATTTTTAGGCCTTTATTTGATAGGACAGTTTAGCCATGAAAGGGAAGAGATGATGATATGATATGCAGCCAAGAGCCACAGGTGGGAAATGAACCCATGACTGCTGCCTCCTTGTTTCATTTCTTTGTGAACACAGGTATGCAGACTAAATACTTAAGCAAGCACAATGTAAACAGCATTGGACATCTCTGTGTTGAAATGTTCCAAAAGAAACATTTCATTTATCATCACTGATGGAAACCATTTCCAAACATTATGATTTGCCTTAACAATGCCAAACAATGGGGTTCTGGTATATGGCACCAGATATAAAAAAAAGAAAACGCCGGTCATTCGGGTCATTTTGGGAGGCAGAGACAAACGTGATTTGTCAATTAGATGGATGATCCGTTGCAACCTGTATAGAGTGTTGTTATTTTGTACAGCAGGCCTTTTTATATCTACATGAGAAGGAGCGCTGACTTTAGATCATATCTGTCGCTGCCATCAGGTTCTCATGCTGAAGAAAATTAACTGCACGAGCTCCTGCGGTGGGCATATTATACCCACAGAGACAATAAATATATGTGATGGACCCATTTCAATTATCACTTCATCTTTAATTTGAAAAGAATGGAAATGTCATGGTGTACTTTGTGAGTGTGTCTGTATCAAGTCTCACAGAGTTTGTATTGGCCAAGGGTACCACATGTATCATTTTAGCGTCAATAAATTATAACCACATGCGTTGCCAGACAGTGTAATTACAGTAAAATTAATTACCTCCCTCCCTCATTTGACAATGTCTTATTTCATGTTACATACAAGGCAAGTATTACAGTCAATGAAATCCATAATCTTCTCTGTACATTTTCATAAAATCTGAAGATCCTTGTGCTAATTTTGCTCAAATCTGTTCACGACTCAACTCTATTTGATTTAGCATCCTTTCGGCTGTTTTAATTGAAATATAAATTGAATGTTTGTAGGAGGGTTTTCTCATTCACGCCGCTCATGCATTAACTATTGGCACTGTGTTGCTTTGACTCAGTTGTCTCCTCCAACAAATTATCTGCTCTGGATTCATTCCATGCACAACTCATGGTCCAATATATTCACTCATCTCAGAGTCCCATTTTTTTCAACCTTCCGATTGGCAGGTGACCGCTTTACCACTGAGCCACAGCCGCCACGCGGTTTGACGTAACTCATTCTCAGAAATTCTCAGAAATAACAATCAGGAAATGTACAAAATATTAAGGTCAAATTCAAAGCATCCTTTTAAAAAGGCTCCTGTTCAAATCTTTATGCTAATCTCCCGTTAACATTTTAAGGTCATTCTCCTGTTAAAGAGCCCCTATTATACTCCTTTTCAGCATCATATTTGTACTCTTGGGGTTTACTAGAATAGCTTTACATGCTTTAATGTTCAAACAACATATGGGCAGCACATGTGAATAACTGGGCTGGCTTTCTCAATCAATGACATCATTAATAGAGGATTTTCATGTGGAGGAGACGTTTCAAACAGTTGAGAAAAAGTGCTGTCTGTGGGAGAGAAAGCTCCATTTGGAGTGAATTTTGGTAGTTTATACATGTATTACCAGACATGTATAAGGTAAGTGAAAATCTATTTACGACAAACATCTCTATAGCTAACGTTAGCATGCTACAAGCCAACAAACAAGCTATCGTCTAGCATCTAAGTTGTTGTTTTTTCTTTGATTGCTGGAGCTTTCAAGAAGAGCGTCTTGTGGGATCTGATATTGACTACAAGCTCGTGCCCTGTTCATCCCGACCAAGATCCAGGAGGGGGGGTGCGCCTAGAGATCGAGGGAGACGAGGTCGGGGCGGGGGCGCAAGAGCCAGCACCAGCCGAGAGCGGGGAGAAGGCAGTCGGGTTAGAGGCCGCAGAAAGCGAAAACTACCTCGGGACGAGCACGTACGACGGCGTTACGTAAACATATCACCAGAGTGATTGACAACTAGGAGGACCAATAGTCTTGATGATCCACCCGGAAAAAGAAAATCCTCCACTATACCTTTAAATACTGTAAGTAGTTTAAAGTAAGTAGTTTATTTTAAAATGTACTACTCAAGTACTGAAAGTAAAAGTACAAGTACTGTGTTATGTAGTTATTAAAGAAAGCAGTCAAAAGTTTGAATGTCATATTGTTTATATTATTTCAAATGTTTAGCCTAAAGGACACTCACAATTCCTTTGGCTGTAGCAGCAGTATCAGGACAGCTAGCGCTTACTGATAGCTCAAGCTGATGTGCCATTTGTGTATATTTGTAACTTACCTTGATGTTTCTTCAAATTCGACGGTGAATGAAGGCCATTATTTTGCAATCTTTCAGGAGGCATTCTACATGAATTGTCTTTCACTCCGATAAATGAAAACATGGACTCTAAGTAGGGCCAGGGGTGGTCTCCTTCCTCGCCCTCACCGCCACGATCACTCCAAGTTGAAGGTGTTGAAGGTGGTGTTTCTGGTTCTTCCATCTCGAAACAAGCTAACAAAGCTTAAGTGTTCTCGGTGCAGGCAGGCAGCAGAGCGAAAGGCAGAACGGGAGCACATGCAGTCTTCTTATAGGACAGCTTGATCGCTTGATTGGCTCAATGATGAGCCAGCTTAATCAAACCTGGTGATTCTGAACATTTTTATAATTGTAACTGTTAGTCAGGGCTAGAATAGGACTGTATTTATTACATTATTAATAAATACAAATTAAGACCAATTAAATTGACCCCGAGGATAAAGGATGTTAGTAAATTTGAGGATAACAGGACAGTGAATAAAAATGGATATTTCATGTTGGATTGAACAAATAGATGAATAACACTTGCCACCGAAGACAGACAGAGGTCCATCCCCACGGCAGCGGACAATATTAGCATTTTCCCCTAGCACATGAGTAAATAAAATGAACTTATTGTTAATGGAATAAAGGCACTTTGCTTTAAATCAAGCACTCGTTGAGGTGCGTGGACACTGAACTTGGTGTTGCAGTGTAGTCCCCTATTCATCCTCCTGAACATACTCTTTAAAAAACAGCTTTTCTAATGGAAATCAGCGGCGCCCTCAGGTCACACGCCTTCTCCTTTCCATGCAGGCTTTGATATGAGAGCTTTGTACACAGTGTTTTCTTTGAGCTGTAGCAACAGGCTAATATCAAAAGTCTATACATGAGGCGCTGCGTGTAAATGTCAATATAAAAACAATACAATTACAATGTATTATAAGAATAAAATATATTTACAGACCTTAAAGCGTAACTCTCGCCAAAATGCAACCTAGGGTCTTTTTGTGAATGTACCCTATTCAAACTTTCGTTTAAAAGCATATTTAGGACGGAAGCGCTAGTTCTAAGATTTACCATATTTTCGTTTTTCGGTCAAATGGCCTTTTGAATGGGAGTGCTATGGGCACTTCTATGATAGCATCAAAATCACTATTTTTAAACACTAAGAAGGCTCGACACAACATTAAACTTTGCTCCAAGTATCACCAGGGGCTCTACACATGAGCTCAGCATTGAGAACATTGTTTGTTTTTGACTGCCGAGATGGCAGCGACCGGAGACACCAACAGCTACAGTGAGTTGTGAAAACCTTTCTTTTCAGTAAACTCTGTGTACACAAACAATGTTCTCAATACTCAAGTTCATGTGTAGAGACCCTGGTGATACTTCGAGCAAAGTTTCAGTGTTTTCATTGTTTGTAGTGTTTTAAAAATAGTGATTTTGATGCTATCATAAAAGTGCCCCTAGCACTCCCATTCAAAAGGCCATTTGACCGAAAAACAAGAATACGGTAAATGTCAAAAGTGGCGCTTCCATCCTAATTATGCTTTTAAACGAAAGTTTGACTCGGGTACATTCACAAAAAGACCCTAGGTTGCATTTTGGCGAGAGTTACGCTTTAATGCCGTTAAAGGGTAACCACCATTTTTTTCAACCTGGACCCTATGTTCCTATGTGTTTGTGTCTAAGTGACTGATGGGAACAACAACCTTTGACACTGGTCCAGTATTAGGCAAGATCGCTGCAGTCGGCAGCGGAGAAACAAGGTACAATGTAAGTTAATAGGACGATTTTTATCGCTTCTTTTTGCTTGCACGTCGCGGTCGCATCCTACAAGCACCACTGACTGAACTGTACAAGGTGACAGTTTGTTTTTTTGCGCAAGGTGTCGTCGTCGGAGTCAAAACACGGCACGTCATAATAACCGGACTGCACTCTATAGTGGGCTGGATGATAGAGAACAGTGGGCTGCAAGAAGAATTAAATAAAAAGAGTGGGCTGCGAGTGCAGGCATCCTAGGGACAGTATCAGTGATGTATTTCAACTACATGTTTTCAACCCAGTAACATGACTGAACGCCGGCCCTCGACACCAAAAAAACAGCCCACCTGGAATTCTCCCGTTGCTCCCGATTAGCCAATCCAGGCCTGCTACAAACTAACTAAAATGAATCAAAGAAAAGTGTTAAGAAAGAATACAAACGTGAAAACAACACTGAAATCCCTCCACTCTTTTGTTTAGGTGTATAAAGTATCTTTCAAGCAAAGACAACATTATTACATTATAACATGATAAGGCCCATTTCATTTCTAGTTACACTCAGAATTAGATCCAGGTTAGGTGAGGGGGCCTTCAGTTACTGTGGTCCTGCTCTCTGGTGTGTGTGTGTGTGTGTGTGTGTGTGTGTGTGTGTGTGTGTGTGTGTGTGTGTGTGTGTGTGTGTGTGTGTGTGTGTGTGTGTGTGTGTGTGTGTGTGTGTGTGTGTGTGCCTAATAGTTAATAAATATTATTAAAGGAATAATTCCCCTTAGGCAATTGTTTAATAGTTTTAATAAATACTCAACAAAATAATCAGTTCACAAGTTTTTAATATTCATCAGGTTAATCACAAACAGCAAAGGAAACAGTGTGCATGGTCTCTATGCTACTAGTTTCAAGTATACATTTAGAATAAGTGACTGCACCAAGGAGAGGGACATTGTTTCACTAAGAATTTGTTTATTTTGCAAATGGCAAGATATCATTCTAATTCTTTTGGTGTTATTGGAATAAATAATACTTCAAAAAATCTCTTTTATAAAAAAATCTCAACAAAAATCATCACACTAAACTCAAAAAGGCTGTTACTGCAATTGTGTTAATTACAGGAAAAAACACTGCACCAATAATGAAGAAACACTGTTATTATTAGACGAGGAGCCTATGATCATAATGATGACGTTACTGTTTAATGCAGGACACTTTTTTTCATGTTGTGGTCAATTTCGAAATTTTGTTCTATTTTGCTTCCATATCTTCTTTTACTCTAATTGAAATAAAACTTCCAAAATACACATTTCCATGGTATTTGATTTAGGCTGTAGATCTCTTCTAAATTCATCTACATATTTAAATCTAAGGGAGGAAAGACTCTTAACTCATTAACTGGGGAAGTTCTGTGCTGATATGTTTTAGTTATTTTGTCTATCATAATTACCTGCAGTGCCTTGTCAAATGAATGCAAATGAGCGCATTTAAAATAGTTAACACCTAATTTGCATATCGATGATGACTCAGCTAAATCTTAGCTAACTTATTACATAAGCTAGTAGCTCATGCATGTTAGCAAGACAGTTAACTAGCTATTTGTTTTGTCTTTTGGCTAATTAGCTGGAAACTCGAGGCACTGGCTGCTTAGTCTTTAGTTCATCACCACTCACCTCCACACAAGACAATAACAACTCTCTGGAGAGAGAGAAAGATAGAGACAGAGAGAGAGAGAGAGAGAGAGAGAGACAGAGAGAGAGAGATTTTTAAAGGAACTTTATTTTATCAATGTTCCATTTCGTTATCTACAAAAATAATCTCTTTTCAACAGGCCAACAAATATGTACATACATATACACTTAAATACATGACATCATCTCCTGAGAAAAAATGAGTTGGTCTCCTTTAACAGAGCACAACACAACACCATGGGCCCAGATCACACTGAACTGATCCACATCCTTCATCTCTTTATAATAAGGATGAGGCTATTTGCACCCCTGGTACAATTAGCAGTGTATGCTATTTGCACCCTGGTACAATTAGAATGCTATTTGCACCCCTGGTACAATTAGCAGTGTATGCTATTTGTACTCTGGTGCAATTACAAATGAATGCTATTCGTACCCCGGTGCACACAGCAATGTGTTCTATTAATACCCCGTCTGGTACAAATATCAATGTATGCTATTTGCAGCCCTGTGCATTCACATTTAAAGTGCCCATATTATGAAAAAAACACTTTTTCTGGGAGTTGGGGTGTTATTTTGTGTCTCTGGAGCTTCCACACGCATACAAACTTGGAAAAAAATCTATCCATGCTGTTTTGAGTGAGATACGGTTTCTGAATGTGTCCTGCCTTCAGTCTCTGGGTGAGCTGTTCAAGATCTGCTCGGCTTTTTACGTCACTAGCCAAAACGACGGGCTAAACACAACCGTTAGCATGCTAGCGCTAGCGTTAGCATGCTAGCTCGTTCTCATTGGCAAAGCACTGCTATAACACACACAAGTTCACCATAATCTACAAAAGAAGTACTTACATGTGTGCCCTTGTTTAGAAGAAGTCTCCCGGCTAATCCTGCCTTGTAACTGACCAAAGTTGGAGAAACAAAGTTCCTTTTACTGTCTGTGGAGCTAACTGACATGATCTACTATATGAACTACTGCGCATGTGCGAGTGCAGCCAAAGATAGTACAGAAGAAAAGATTATTCACTCTGTCAGCTAAAACAGAGACCTGAACACAAGGTGAAAAGAGGAGCTGCAGCAGTGAGAGAGAGATGTGCAGCACAACAAAAATATGGTGTTTTTTGAAAATTAAACCATGTAAACCTATTCTGGTACAACCTTAAAATACAATTATGAACCTGAAAATGAGCATAATATGGGATCTTTAAGCCAAAAAGACACACTTCATTTTAAAGGACTAAAAACCGAAGAGCTGAATCCTGAAAACAGTGTCCTCAGTCAACTGATGGGGAAGCTAACTAATCAGGCTTCCATCACCACTGGTTCAAGACAATACAACAGAACTAAACAGATTATGAATCATTCAAAAGATCAATATTTAGAACATTGGAAAAGTCAAACAAAAACACAAAGTAGACTAAATTGTTATTTGACTCTTAATAGAGAATATAAATTGGCTGAGTATCTGCACACTGTCAGAGATCTAAAGCAGCCAGAGACAGATCCTGACTAAACACAGGCTCAGTGACCGCCACCTGGCCGTAGAGACAGAAAGACTCAGACAGACATGGCTGCCCAGGCTGCTCAACAGGGGAGATAGAAACAGAGATACACTTCCTCCACTGTGAAACATTCTCTTCACTAAGAGATTTGCACTTTGGAAAAATAGCAACAAAAAACAGCTAATTTCCCAAAGTTAACATCAGAAGAGAAGCTGGTAGTTATAGGAGAAGGGACAGCAGCTCCACTGGCAGCTAAATATGGATCTGCCTGCCATAACCTGAGGGACTCACCACTATAAGATCCCAACATTACACATTGGTTTAGGATCAAACGGTCATTATATCATTATATTGTACAAACTGTTAAGTATTATACTGTGTTATGTAGCTAATTGTTTTGTAACATAGTGTGTTGTATAACTATCAGTGCAGTATATAATCTATGTGACACCTACTGTATGTATTTAATATGTGATATGTACTATGCATTTTCTGTAAACTGCTTTGGCAACAACATGTTTTCTTTGTTCATGCCAATAAAGCAAAATTGAATTGAATTGAGAGAGAGACAGAGAGAGAGACAGAGAGAGAGACAGAGAGAGAGAGAGACAGAGAGAGAGAGAGAGAGATAGTTTTTGTTTGACAGGGAGTGCAAACAGGAATATATAGGCTATATTCATTAATAATAATAATAATAATAATAATAATAATAATAATAATAATAATAATAATAATAATAATAAAAACATGCATCCAGAAAAAGGGCACTTTCTCTCCAGGAGGAAAAAGGGCAGGTGCTCAAGCCACTTCTGATTTCTGTGTGCACATGTGTGTGTATGTGTGTGTGTGTGTGTGTGTGTGTTTGTGTGTAATGAAAGGTGCTATATAAATAAAATTGCCATTGCCATCTTGTCATTCGTGAAGTTTTATAATTAGCACCCCTACATTTAGTCCCGGCACCCCTAAAATACTGATCCTAGAGGTAAAAGTAGCCTAGAACACCATTTCATTTGGAAAACCACCTCCTTGGTAAATAGTAGCCTACTGTGGCTCAGCATTACAGTAAGTAACCTCACATTTGTTGGTGTCTTTCTATTTAGGCTACATAAGTCAGTGTTTCCCCTACCATAATGGTCCAAAGTGATGTTAAAATGCAAAGTTAGCACAGTAGAATAACGTTTTTGAAAAATGACGTTAAGAGGTCGGATCCCAGAATCGTACTAGCTGTCACAATGCATTTCTGAACATGAACGATAAAATCAGATCACCTGTAGACTCGGAGCGTCCAGTGACGCACGTCATCTGCAGGTCGTGATATCAAAGTGTAACTACAATGAAGTATTATGCATAAAGTATGAGTACAGGAGAGTACTCGTGACTGGGCGCGGGTAATCCCACTGCCGGGTTGGCTGCTATAAAGGAGCGCGTGCTGGGCTCTCTGAACAGGAGAACGCACGAGACCGCAGAAGAAGAAGTTGTTGCAGAGGCTGAGCGCGCGCAGAGCTTTGAAGACAGTTGGCTGGATCCCGCCACAGCGTTTTGACGCACGCACGCACGCTCGCACCATGGACTACTGCTGAGCTCTGTGAAGAAGCAGTGCGCGCACAGAACAGCTGCTGCTCCTGGCTCGAACCTTAGGCTACTCATTTCGTTTTTTTTGTTTCGAAGTCGGTTATCAACGGTTATTTTAACAACAGTGAATCTAACTTATTCAAACAGCGTCGACATGATGAAGTTACTGCTGTTAGCAGTTTTAATGGCTTTTCTCGCCGTCGCTCAAGTTTTTGGCGAGGAAAACGACATAAAAGAAGACGGTGACTACTGGACGAGCAGTAATCAAATTCAGGTATTTACATCCTCATCATAATCATTCAGACATGACACCTATTGCGTATTATTGTCTGGAGGCAAAAAAAAGTAGTAGGAATTTATAATTGTTTCTATAATTAAATGTTAGCTAACAACTTTATAACGTGGAAATGTGTCACTGGAAAAACAAAGTTGCATAAACCTGTAACGTTACTGTGTAAGTTTGTACACAGATATGACAAAGGTAAGACAGCTGATACAACTGGATGCTGGCGATATTGTAGGGTTGACAATTGGTGCTTACAAAAAAATATTTACATGAGAGTTTTGATAAATAGTCATCCTTAATGTGTATATAATAACTAAGTGGGTAAAGGAAAATAATAGAAAAGCTAGAACAGTCACAATCACTTTACTGTAATCCAGCAATTAAAACTAGGGACAGATAACACTTGTGTCATATCATGATATTACCATATCCAACATCTAAGACGATATCCAGTCTCATATCTCGATATCGGTATAATACTGATGTATTGCCCAGCCCTAATCCCAGCATCAGCTATGCAGTATATATAGTCTGTTTGCTACACCTAATGATTGCTGTGAGTTAAGCAATAATGATGGGATAATATGGGATAAAGTACTATTACAAGTACTATTACAGGTTATCAGCACCTTTTTGTTTTTAAATGTGGTCTGGTGCATTTTTGTCCTTTTGACTCATTCTGTGCTCTCTCCATTTGCCATCATTTTGAATAGAATATATGATGCATTAGTACTGCTAACATGCACAGTGTCACACTTCGCCAGCCCGATGAATTGAAGACAGTTCTGTGACTGAAATAAAAACCGGTTCCAATTTCAACCCTGTGTGCTTCAAGGCTGCTTTTCCTTAAAGAAGAAGCAAAGCTCCCTGTGTGTAATATAGGGCTGCACAATATATTGTTTGTTATCGTCATGATATCAACTGGCGCAACAAACACGTCATGATAGGCTGTGACATATCGGATGGACAGTCAAAAAAATTCTGTATTAGTTTAAATAAAATATCAGTAGAAAACTGCACTTTAAAATGTAACTAGTGCTGCCTTTTATATTGAATTCATTGTTCAATTGGTTTGATAAAAGAACATTGGAAATGATTTCCTTTCATTTGTTTAAAATTCAACAAGCAATGTTGTATTTTAGCAGAATATTGAAAGCAGCACAACTAAGTACACTGAAATATCGGTTTATTTATCACAACTAATAGTTATCCCGATATTCAACAATGTTATCCAATATTGCATATTTTCCTCATATCGTGCAGCCCTAGTGTGTAATAACTCCATCTGTTCTCCGTGCACATCCATGCACTTGCCCAAACAAGTGTCCATCTAGACCCATAGTAAACACAGGAAAAACAGCAAATGCAAATTCAGTAGTCAGCTATCAATGAAATATATTTTAAATTTGATTCTAGAAAAATTGTAGGAACAAGTTGTTTATTTTTTGACATGGAGCCCCATTAGTTGCTACTGTACCAGGGTAGGGTAACACACGGAAGATGATTTGTATCAGGTGAAACAATCTTAAAGAACAGAAGATTCTAGGACTGCGTAGCAGCCGTCGTGCAGATGGAGACAGACTGTGGCTTAATTAAATCAACCCTTAAGTGCACAGCGTAGAAGGAGCTGAAGCCCAAACTACCTCCGATCATATGAAACGCACGTCCTGGGTTTGACATTGCGAGTTGGAAACGAGCCAAGCTGCTTCTTCAGTTGCCGAAAGTGAAGGCGGGGCCATTCTGCAGATGAATGAACCTACAATAAATCATTACAACTTCATGTGCGAGACATTATTGGCTCCCGGCTCTCACTAATGCATCCTGTGGAAATATATATCCTGTGATGGAGACAGAAACACTGAATGAAAGTTCAAAATTCAAACCTTTTTTGTATTATTACTCTGTGTAGCTTATGTTTGTGTGTGTGTGGGAGGGTTACATTAAGATGCATTCAGGAACAGTTTGGTGACTTCCATTTCATGATTTCTACCTGACCAGTAAAGCTGGGCGAAGTGGAGAAAATCAGATATCATACCATATTTTTGGACCAAATACCTCGATATCGATATTGCGACGATATTGTAGGGTTGACAATTGGTGGTTTTCTAAAAGTATTTTTTTACAGTGAGATTTTAGATAAATAATCCTCAATAATGTGGTAAACAGTGAAATTATAGAGAAAATAAATCATCTTTCCCAGCTATATTGACTATGTTTACAGGCATGCACAAAACTAGTAGGATGTTAAGACAAATCCACAATTCTTCAACAGATTTCCTAAGAAAATATAGTTAGTATGTGCATGCTATTATCAATTCAGACAGCGTAATTGTATATCACTATATCTCTATATATGATTTCATCACGATATGATTCCATAGAAAGATGATAAATTATCATTTGAATTTTCACTTAGCAGTTATTGCTTCAGCTTGGTGATTAACATTCATTGAGATCATGTTCACCCCCCAGGACGGCTGGCTTGCCAACGACCCTTTCAGAGAAGTCCTGCTGAGGATGACGCGAAAGCCGCGGCCGCATCAGTTCATCGGTCTAATGGGGAAACGCTCCATGGGTAAGGGCTCCGTCTCCACACCTCCACACGCTTTCTGTTTTTTATGTGTGGAACTGTTCACTTTATTCTCTCTCTCTCATCCCACAGCAAATCCACAGATCACCCGCAAAAGTAAGTCAAATATCCCACTCGCTTGTTATTCCATTTTTATCAAAAGTCAGTAAGTAGCGGATACTCCTGAGCCTCTTTCATCAGTGTCCAGTAAAAACCTCCTGTCTCCAGATTTGGTCATTAGTAGGTCCCTGTGCAGGACTTTTGTCAGCGTTTTTAGAAGAAGTGAGGTCACAAGTCCCCCTGAGTACCAACACCCCCCACAGACACCAAAAATATAATCTACAGTCTTTTATTTGGACTTTTCATATTTTAGAAAATTATGTTTTCTCTAAATTGTATTCATCCAAATTAATGCCTTATTTTATTTACCTTTATTTTACCTTTAAGTCATTAAGAACAGGTTCTTATTTACAATGGCACAGCCACTTATACACGACGAGAGCCGTGTTTTGTGTATTTTCCATTAAAAGGAGTAAAAAGAGTAAGCTGGAGCCAGCAGGTGTTTTTAGTTAATTATGTGAATTCGTCCCCCAGACTAGAGCTGCAAAGATTATTGGATTAGTGGTCACTATTAAATTAATCGACAACTATTTTGATAATCAAATAATCGGTTTGAGAATAAAAAAAAGAAAAAGATTCTCTGACGTCAGCTTATTAAATGTGAATATGTTCTAGTTTCTTCACTCCTCTGAGTAAACTGAATCTCTTTGACATTTGAAGATGTTATGTTGTGCTTTGGAAAACACTGATTCAAATTTTTCACACATTTTCTGACATTTTACAGACCAAACAATGAATGGATTTATCAGACCAGATTAATCGACTATGAAAATATTTGTTAGTTGCAGCCCCAGTAAAAGTGGAATGTCTGAGCCATTTGGTTTCAGACGCACACTAAAAGCCTAAATAGTGGAAGCACGTTAGAAATAAGCAAAGCCTTTCATATTTCGCCCCACAATATTCCGAATTGACTTGAATATGTACATTTATGTCAGTGTTTAAGAATGGGTGGGCAAACAAGATTTCACAGTGTTTAATTAGTCGACAACGAGCACAGATGGTTGTTTTTTCTTTTCTTTTTGAATGCTGTACCGCATTAATTTGTCAGTAAGGAAGGAGGTCTGTGTGTGACAAAGAGGAAAAAAGATTTAAAAAAAAGAGCGCACAGGAAAAAGGAATGAGGAGGAGGGGATTGTCTCTTTCTCTCTGTCAGTTGTTTTTGTCTTAATGAGTCACCCACTCAGTGAAGCAACACAGTGCAACATAAGTAAATATACATGTAATTTATTCCTCTTATGCAGGCATGACTACAAGTCACTCATCATTAGGGAGAGGGCTGTGATCAATGCCACAAGGACATCTGGGAGTTAAATTGGATTGTTTACACTTGTGATGGATAGAGGAGACTATGCATTTTACCTCTATCTAGGCCTCTAACAATTATTGCATACCGGTAATTCTCTAATTGTCAATTATTTTACATAATTGTGGTTTCTTTGTTGAACCGCAATGAATTGCTAACATTAGCTAAGGTCTTAAAGTGCTCATATTATGCTTTTTGGCTTTTTCCCTTTCCTTTATTGTGTCATATATCTTTTTGTGCATGTTATAGGTTTACAAGGTAAAAAGCCCAAAGTCCCCCCCCCAAAGGGACTTACCATCTCCAACAGAAAACACTGTTCACCAACTGCTCCAAACAGCTCTGTTGTAGTCCAGCCTTTACTTCAGAGACAAACGTGGTCACTTTGGAACACACGTTATAATGCTCGCCTAGCTGCTAGCATGGCACGCCCTCATACTCTGCTTCTGACTGGCTAGTAGTCCTTACCTAGCTACTGTCAGGACACGCCCTCATACTCTGCTTCTGACTGGCTAGTAGTCCTTACCTAGCTACTGTCAGGACACGCCCTCATACTCTGCTTCTGACTGGCTAGTAGTCCTTACCTAGCTACTGTCAGGACACGCCCTCATACTCTGCTTCTGACTGGCTAGTAGTCCTTACCTAGGTACTGTCAGGACACGCCCTCATACTCTGCTTCTGACTGGCTAGTAGTCCTTACCTAGGTACTGTCAGGGCACGCCCTCATACTCTGCTTCTGACTGGCTAGTAGTCCTTACCTAGGTACTGTCAGGACACGCCCTCATACTCTGCTTCTGACTGGCTAGTAGTCCTTACCTAGGTACTGTCAGGACACGCCCTCATACTCTGCTTCTGACTGGCTAGTAGTCCTTACCTAGGTACTGTCAGGGCACGCCCTCATACTCTGCTTCTGACTGGCTAGTAGTCCTTACCTAGGTACTGTCAGGACACGCCCTCATACTCTGCTTCTGACTGGCTAGTAGTCCTTACCTAGGTACTGAGCACGTGCAACTCCCAACAAAGATGGAACAGAAGTGAGATTCCTCACTCTGTAGCTAAAACAGAGAGCTCAATACACAGGGTGAAAAGAGGAGCTGCAGCAATGTGCAGTACAACAAATATATGGTGTTTTCTGAAAATTAAACCATATAACCCTATTCTGGTATAACCTCTAAATAAAATTATGAACCTGAAAATGAGCATAATATGATCACTGTATGGCGTATGACTGGTAATTGTTGATTTTGTTTAGATATGCCTAATTGGAATTATATATCATAAGTGACTATTGGTCGGACTATATATTTTTATTATTATTTCAACTGTTAGTTGTTGACCCTATACACGTTCATAGCAACAAAAATTACAAGAAAAAAAAACTTTTTATGATTATAAAGAGGCGTTTTTACTTCATAGGCTGTGTACTTGTGTTATTATATTATCTGGGTCACATAACAGTGATATAACCAAAGATGTACCCTGGAATTCATTTAAAACTACATATACATAAATACATATTATATTTATATGTATATAAATACATATATTTTTAAATTTGACTGAAAGAGACAATTAAATTGTTAATCACGATTATTTCTGAGGCAATTAATTGTACAGCAACATTTGGAACTGTTCCAGCTCTACCCGTATCTGATACGAGGATTCCTTCCACTCTTACACGTTTAAACAGCATACACGAGGGTCACGGAGATAAGGCAACATGTAGTCATTTCATTTCTCCAGCGGGTTCAAGAATCACTTCTGAGCAGCCAGGGCATATTGTTTATATTGAACGTTAATGCTCATCACTCTAATGCAAAAATTGATGAATGATGATTTGATGTATGCTATTCCCTCAGGGCTCTTTATAGTTTTATAACACCCCAATCCAATACAACTCCCCCCCACCCCTACCCCCTCCTCGTGATCATATTACAGTCCATTACTGTGATTGACAGGGGCTGCAGTCAGCCTGCGATGCAACTGTCCGTCACATTTACACCACTGGTTTTGGTTTCAGCGGAAAGTTCAGTCGATTTAAAATGCTCCGAGTGGACGTGTGTTGCAAACAGCTACCACTGAACACAACCAGGTCATATCCACGGTATACTCGTATGAGATTAGATAGGACAAGATGAAACTTTGTCTATTCACACAGAAAATGTTCTTGCATCAACTCCAACACTCAACAGATAACATTAAAAACAAAAATATAAAAAAACATCTGACACACCTTTCTGTCATGCATGTGCGCACACACACACACACACACACACACACACACACACACACACACACACACACACACACACACATCCAAACATGTAATATATATGATTGCAGTCCCACAATAATTCACAGATCACATGTTTGTGTGGGGAGGTGGGTTTACATTCAAAAATCACACACAATATATGCATGGTTGGTTTTGAAGGCTGACTGATTTTTTTTTTAGACTAAATTCATAGTTTCTAATCTGTGGGTTGAGACCCCCCAAGGGGACCCAGGATTAGTCTCAAGATGGTTAACAGGCAAGCATAAAAAACACTTATGCAACAGAAAAATAGGTTATTTTTTCACAGTGGAATCTACATCTTCTCTCTCTCCAGGCCTCGACTTAACGGTCTGATGAGGAGTGATGCCTTGTTGGTTGAAGTGGTCACACCCTGCAGACATACACTATGCACCGTTTAACGACGGGACGCAACTAAACACACAGAATCTCTGGACTAAATGACTTTGAATGTATTTTTTTTATTTATATATATATATATATATATATATATATATATATATATATATATATATATATATATATATATATATATATATTACGTATAGAGATGTGAAACAACATTTAGACCAATATGTAGGGAGATATAATTTACAGAAAACATAACTGTTAAATGAATCACAAGGAAAAATAATAATTAAAAGAAACTATAAAATATAATATAGATGATCAGATACTATAAGAATAATTTTCTTAACAGTAGTTTTTTTTCTGAGGGTGCTTGGGTAAAGCTGACCTTAATATTTAAAAAACTTCTGGTTACGGCCCTGATTACAGTTAGCTAAAAGAAAAACGTCTGCTGTTCAGTTACAAGACAGAATGGTTTAAGAGGACTGTGTTGAATCAAAATCTCTTATTTTGAAGGGCATAAAGTCAACTCTTTTGTTGGACTGATGGGAAAAAGAAGCCAAGAGGAGCCAGGTAAGTTCAAGTCAATTCTGTTCGTGTCTCGAGACACAGTTATGTTTTCATATCTAGTTCTTACTTTATTTGTAAAATGAATGAAAGGACTACAGATAGAGCAAAGTGTGCGCTAACGCTAACAAGCTCTCTCCCTCTGCAGAGTCCTATGACTGGAGCACAATACAGACGTACGACAAGCGCCGCTAAACACTCACCTCCCCACCCGCCGGCACCTCTTCTAGCCATTCCTGATCCTTGGGAGGGCTTACCGACGCTGGTTTTGTTTTCTCCAAACTGTGTTTAGCTGTTAGTTGAATAAAAATGATTCTGTTTCCACATTGTAGTGATGTAGCAGTGCTGTAACTGTGCCAGTTTTGCTTTTTTTTAACATAATGTAGATTGGGCGAGAGGAGGGGAAACGGTTTCATTATCAACGTTAGTGGTTTCTGTGAGCCTTTTTAAACCATCTGCCATGCTACAAAGACTAAATGTTACTGTGGACCATCAAAGCAAGGCTGTACCTCCAGGGCATGCTGAACATTGCACTGCCAAAGTCACTGCATAGTGCCTCATATCTGTTTAATTGCAACTGATTGTTCTATAAATACTACACACTGGGACAGTTCCTCATTTTGGCGTTTGAATGACTTTAGAAGAGCTGTCATGTTCTCCACCTGGACATGTGGTGGATTTAACAAATGTAATAGCGATTTAACAAATATTAAAATTATTTTCTTTACTGTTTCAACTTCAGCTTGCAAGTTGTGAATTCATTGTGATAGTGATAAAATCAACTGGTGAGCATCTTTTTTTGGCCATTTTCAGGCCTTTGTGAAGGACAGCTGAAGACATGAAAGGGGAGAGGGGGGGGAATGACATGCAGCAAAGGTTCGGAGTCAAACCTGTGGCCACTGTGTCAAGGAGTAAACCTCTATATATGGGCGCGCGCTCTACCAGATGAGCTGACCCGGCGCCCATTGGTGAGCATCTTTAAAGGTGAGGGAAGGGCGCCATCTGGTGGTAGACTTTTAAGACCACATTTCTGTGCCAAAGGTGCATTTATTTCAGCAGCAATTCGTATGAAACCAACAATAAGTACAGACAAGTCAGACAAAACATGCTAACAGTAGGAAGTGGAAAAAATTACAAAAAACTAAAAATACAGTGAATACAATCAGACAACAGCAACGCAATAAAACCACTTTCAGAATAATGAAGCTTAAAATGTTCAATGTTTCCTCAGATCAGAGTTTTATTCTAAAGTGTCATGCCGTAATGCTTACTGAATTGCAGTAAATCATCAGGCATTACTTTTTCCATTTCCTGTCATTCTCTCACTTCTCAACACTCAAATCTTCTGATAAAATGTACCTATCATAAAGTACAGAAAATTCTCTGGAATTTTTCCATTTAATTTTTTGATACATCACTGTACTTCTTCACTTTAATGCAAAAGTCCAAAGATATACATTATATCTATATACACTTGCAACAAATACAAAGTTTGCATAGTCAGTCCTGACCCAAGAGCTTTCCTTCAGCTGCTCAGTTTAATCTGCTACTATACTATATTGTATGGTACCCAAAGGATGATTGGATTGGAGTACTTAAGTGAACAGAAACCATTGGCAGCGTCGGAGGTAGGAAACCATGATAGAGTAAATTGTTTGCTTTGGAAAATAGTTGACAATAAAACACAGACTTAATTTGCACTGAATGGACTTAAAAACAAAAAACACAAGTATGGCCCTTTTAAATAGGATGCAGATATAACCTGACAAGCCCTATTCACACAGGACTAGTGTTAGTCACCCGACGGCCCATTCACACGGGATAAGCAAAGTCTGTGTTTTATTTGATTATCTTGAATTTACTGACATTATCCCCCGCATATGTCAAAACTTTCATTTATTATTGCCAATTCACACTGGACTAATATTATCACATCCTGTGTTTGGCAATATATGTATATATAGATATATATATATTTGACATGCCAGATTCACACAGGATTAAGATCACAGACAACCTCCGCAATTATTACAATTTGCTAAAGGTCCCCAAGTCATAGCCCCGTAGGAATAAGGCTACAGTGAGTATTTACTGGTATCGTCAGACTTTGATGGAGTTGCTCAAATTTAGCTGTAAGAGAATTACTGACTTGCTGCTCCCATATGACATACGAAAGCATCGAACATGCATTTAAGATGAATAAGAGTATATCCAGTTGATTCTGGTCCCGGTTTGAACAGCGCCCTTTAAATTTTGCGTACCGGACGCAGGAGTTTTCTACCCGGAAGTTATTGTGAACAAACATTGTGATTGGGTCTACACCAATGACTTGATGCTCCTAAAAGCCTTTCAGTTTTTTTTGGCCACTACACAGACCTTTATCAAGCAGCTATGGAACAGAAGATGAGAAATCTCCCATGCATGCATTTATGAACAACTGGAGCTGCCTGATCAGCAGCTCTGATGAAGTGCTGCTAAAGTTAAGTCTGACAAACTCCATCACAGTGTAGGGTAAGACAAGCTCTGTGTAACTACTTCCAAATAGGTTCAATTGAATCTGAGTTTAACAAATAAAGCTAAGGCTACATTTATATTGCTACGTTTTGGGAGTTTTGAGCCAAAAGTGATCTCCGTGCACACTAAGTATTTTTATCTCCGGTAGAAGAACTAATCTGTTTAAACTAACACCCAAACCTCATATCTCATCAACATTCTGGTATACTGGGCATATACAGGGTAAACAGGCCTGTTGCTGGCAGTTGCCATGGGACGTTAGTAGCTTTAGTCTCAGAGAAAGAGACGTTGTGACCGATGAGACCCAATCAGGAGGAGTGTCAGCGTTGCCAAAGGTCTTCGTTTGAAACACAACCCCGCAGATTCCAAACAAAACGGGTCAGAAGTGTTTCCAAATGTCTCCGGTTTAGGGGCTCGGAAATGCCAGAGAGCAGGGGGAATGAGAGGGGGGAACGCCAGAGCAGGGGGAATGAGAGGGGGAAACGCCAGAGCAGGGGGAATGAGAGGGGGAAACGCCAGAGCAGGGGGAATGAGAGGGGGAAACGCCAGAGCAGGGGGGATGAGAGGGGGAAACGCCAGAGCAGGGGGAATGAGAGGGGGAAACGCCAGAGCAGGGGGGATGAGAGGGGGAAACGCCAGAGCAGGGGGAATGAGAGGGGGAAACGCCAGAGCAGGGGGAATGAGAGGGGGAAACTTAGCACAAGATAGTTTTTTTTTTTAAAACCAAAACATGGCAATGTAAATGTATATGTATGACACATGCAGAAAGTTCTAGGAAGGCGGACATATTGCTGACTGACGACACCGGCACACAGCTGTTGGATCACTGCTCCTTATCAGGCTTGTAGATGGCCAGGGTGCGGGCCGACGGGTCGGTGGCGTTGGTCCAGCGGGGCATCCAGTAATGGGAGAGCCACTCCGCTCGGCCAGGGTAGTGCTTCTCAAACACCTGTCTGAAGTAGTAGGCCTCTTTGGTGCGTGGGGGGTTGTGAGGGAACGTCTTGTGAGCCTTCTCCATCTGATCATCGTTCACCTGAGAGAAGATCGAGAGAAGGTCAGACACCGTGGGAGTACAGAGCACAAAATGCTAAGAACTGAGAGGAAAAACAGCAATTCAAAACCTCTCTAAATGTGTTTAAGAGTAATTTATCAAACAACCGTTGAACAAGCAGCACATGAACTTGAATAGAAGAGTCAGGCTGTTTTATTAACTCAAGCATAATATACATTTTTGTTTATTAAATTGTCAGAAATAACAGGAACATGCATAGATTTCTGTCAAATGAGGTTTGCAAGGCAATGAGCTTACTGCCGTGCAAGGTCCCCCCATCAGCCTCTTATTTCAATACAAACACAGGCTAATCAGAAAGCACTAACATAGTGCAGGTCACAACCATGTCTAGGATTTTCAGAAATATAGGGGGGGGGGGGGGGGGGGGGTCAGTGAGCGGCCCCTCCCCAAATTGCATAGCCCTGGTCAGCCTATGAGGTTTTTTGGTCCCACTCCACCGCTGCCCTGCAGAGATCTGAGGAGCAGTTAACCATAGTCCTCAGAAATTCACCGGAGGTTAGAACACCAACACAAAGACAGAGGAAGGGGACGGATTTCAAAAAACGTACATCCGTAAAGATGGACATCCGGAATTTCCAGCAGAACGAGAGCAATCCCGGAAATGGAACGTCGTGAATATAGACAACATCAACAGAATGACAAAATCACCTACTAGCACTTCTCAAACATAGCTAGACTTAAAGGACTCATGTCTCAACAGGACTTACAGAAACTTGTTCATGCCTTTGTTTTTAGAACTTGATCACTGTAACAGTGTCTTTACAGGTCTCTGAAAAACAAAATCAATCAGGCAACTGCAGCGTATTCAGAACGCTGCTGCCCGAGTCCTCACTAAAAACCAAGACATTTGAACACATCCCCCCCCCCCCCCCTGTTCTCAGAGCTTTGCACTGGCTTCCTATGAACCAAAGAATTAATTTCAAAATATTATTGACTTACAAAGCCCTGAATGGTTTGGGACCAAAATACGTGTGTGACGTGCTGCTCTGTTACAAGCCATCCAGAACTCTAAGATCATCTGGGACAGGCCTGCTCAGCACCCCCAGGGTGAGAACCAAACCTGCAGAAGCAGCTTTTAGTTTCTATGCACCACAGATCTGGAATAAACTTCTGGAACACTTATGATCTCCCCCAACCCTGTGTTCTTTTAAATCAAGTCTTTTAACTCCACTCTACTGTTCTGATGTCGTTTTTGTTTTATGATTGTTGAATTTTATGTTTTATTTGCCTTGTATGTTTATGTAAAGCAGGGGTCCCCAACCTTTTTGGTCTGAGGTCTCCTCACAGCCGTCACAGATGAACTCACAGTCCCAATGTAACTTCCAAATCTATAACACTATTCATTATATAAAAGTGGATATTGTTGATCGTTTATACATTACTTTTAGCTACCCTGTTTAAACGTCTGTGCTCGCTTGCCAACTAGTCTTCATGCACTCTTGCATGAATGCAACATGTAATGTTTAGGTGTTACAGCTGATTTTTTGATCAAATCATAATTTCAATTCCTTCAAATTAGTTGAGCTGCTCCACGATCTTTCCACATATCCCCTGGTAACTGCAGAAGTACTCCCTGGGGTACATGTACCCCTGGTTGGGAATCACTGATGTAAAGCACTTTGAATTGCCTTTGTGTCTGAATTGTGCTCTATAAATAAATGACCTTACCTTATCAAGGGGAATAATGGATACCGACAATAATCCAACATTTGCTACAATTTTCTACCATGAACAAATGCAATTTCAAAGAGGACGTATCATTGAAATGTGTGTTTTTGTATAAATGTTTATGGGATGAACCACAGTATCAGTGAGCTACAGGGACATACCATAGACTCGAGGTGCTCCTGCAGGCTGATGTACCAGGACTTCTTCATCGACGTCATGCCGTCACTGAAGGCCTCTTTGCGCCTCCACAGGATCTCATCGGGGATCAGGTTGAGGTCTTTGAAGGAGTCCCGCAGAAGATGCTTCTCCACTCCGTGCTGCTTAGACAGGATAACGCTGTTATTACAAAGCAATGCTGGAACAATAAGCCTGCATTCACACCAGTGATCGACCCATACTGGGTTTTCAAGGCCGATGCCGATTATTAGTAGTTAATGAAACCAATATTTGGAACAGATATGTATTTACAGTGGAAATGAAAATCTTTAAGTCAAAATTAAGATTTTGGAATGTTACAAACTCCAACACAACACTTTGTTTAAATGCTTGAAGCAAGTATTTAATAAATGAGAAACTTTGAACATAATCCCCAGTAACAGAGAGTCAGATAGCGTTGTGGGGGGGACATGAAGTCAGACTCAGTGGTGAGTGAAACTGAAGCAGAGGGACAGACGCAGAGCTGGAGCGGAGTCAAAGTAGAACACTTTTAATTCATTAACTTTATCGGCTATCAGGCAAATAAAACGCTGATACAGGTCATCTGCAAACCGATAAAAAACGGCCCGATAATCAGCCAGGGCTGATAATCGGTCTATCCCTAATTCACAAAGCAGCCATCAGATGATGCAGCAAAAACGCAGGTCTTAATTTTAATTGGTGGTAGTTCGTTTAGGCTGCGGCGGCGGTGGGGGCAGCATGTTGGGAGGCGAGAAAAACCTGCAGCAGCCTGCGGCAAAAAGTTGAGACCGACTCATCTGCTGGAGAAACACAACCCCACGTCACGCTGTCGTGGCCAATGATGTAACCGGCGGTCAGACTGCGTTCTGAGGCGGTGCGAGAGTCCCGTACAGGAAACATCACTGCCTCTATCTCTGCCACAAGAACGTTTTAAAACACCAAACACAAGCTCTGAACTGCCCAGGAGTGTAAAAGCCGGCGGTTTCCTCAGTCCCTCCGTCTCATATCTTTCTCTTTCTCCGTGAAACTGAGCTGCCTTCAAGTGCGGTCGGAAACGTCGAGATCTATAAATGGTCTGCTGGAAAACAGTAACTGTGAAATATAAAGTCTACTTGTGCTACAGTTACAAAACACAACAGGACGTCACACAAATGGGCCGTTTAATGACACTCCCACCGCCGCACAACCCTGCGGCTAAATGCCGGATTGGTTTTTTTTCCTGTTCTGAACGTGCCCTAACGCTAAAGATGGCTTCATGTTTTGGGCGGTGAACTAAACATTGGTCTGTTTGCTGTAAGATGAACTGACCTTAGGGGTCCTCATGTCCTCAGGCAGAGACAGGTAGTAAGCTGTGAATCTGTGGTCCAGGAAAGGCACTCTGATTTCCAGCCTGAAATATAAAAAGGAACATCAGATGAGTTGAGACAAAATAAATGACAGTCCAAGTTTAACATCCTGGGTTGAATCGATATCCTCACTTAGATCAGACTTTACTTCATTTATGATGATCTAATTTATACGTCACCTCCCCCTAGTTTTTTGTTTAAGCTACTCAAAATGTTCACTGTTCATTCACATATATTCAGCTTGTGTCTTACTTTCATTATAATTTTATTAAGCAAATTTCTTTATTTAGAATTTTTTTTCCACGTATTTATCTTTCCAAATACATTTACCTATTTCATTTTAAATCTTTTCTACGTATATATTTTTCATTTTCTTTAAATCAGAAAAAGATGCATATTTCTCCTGTATTATGTACACCAACTGTGTTCCCAGTAGAAATTTAAATTTTGGGGTGAAAGTAGCTCAGTCAGTAGGGAGTTGGGTTGGGAACCGGAGGTTCAAGTCCCCATACGGACCAAAGGTTTCTGGCGGACTGGTAGCTGGACAGGTGCCAGTTCACCTCCTGGGCACTGCCAAGGTGCTCTTGAGCAAGGCACCGAACCACCAATTCACTCCGACATCTCTCCATTAGTGCATGTATAGGTACTGAGCATGTGTGTGTAATTGAAAACATTGGAATTTCCCTAGTGGGATTAATAAAGTATTAATTATTTATTATTATTATTATTATTAATAAAAAATGTACAGTCCATAATTAATCAAATGTAGAGGCGGAATGCTTGTAGATCATGTTGGTACCAAACTGCAGAGTTCACCATTTTACTGGACAACTTCACTCTCATCCAACATGTCACATTCCCCACCCATGAAAAAGGACACATCCTCGACCTGGTCTGCTCCACAAACCAACCAGTGCTCGACCTCCATCCATGCCTCTTCCCCCTGTCTGATCATAAACTGGTACGGTTCACCATCCCTTCTCCAACCCCACGCCCTCGCCTCATCAGAGAAATCACCTTCCGCAACCTCAAATCAATTGATCCTCACCATCTCTCTGACCTGCTCTCCACCACTCTCCAGCTGGACTCAACCGTCACCTCTCCTGATGATCTTACAAACCACCTCAACTCCACCTTGTGTACCTCCCTCGACACTCTGGCCCCCCTCAAAACAAAAAACGTCACCTTTAACACCTCTTCACCCTGGTACACACCCGCACTCCGGAAACTGAAACAAACTGGCCGCCAACTTGAACGTCTGACAAAAAAATCATCACTCACAGTCCATCATGAAGCCTATAAACTCCACCTCAATGCCTACAAAGATGCCCTCACTGCTGCCAAATCTGCCTACCTCTCCACCATCCTCACCGACCCTTGCCAAAACCCTAGAACCCTCTTCTCCACAGTAAACAACCTCCTCAAGCCTCGGACCAACACCCTCCCTACCTCTACTCCGGATCTCTGCAACTCATTTCTCCACTTCTTCACCGACAAAATCAACATCATCTACAAATCTCTCTCCCCTGTATCCGACCTCCCACCATCTACTCCATCGCCCACCACGGCCCCCCCCATCCCCATCTCTCCTGACCTCCTGACCCCTCCTCCACACTGCCTCCTCTCCGAGTTTGACTTGGTCACCGCTCCTGAAATCTCAAAACTCATCAGCTCTTCCAAACCCACTACCTGCTCCCTGGACCCCCTCCCTACTCCACTCTTGAAGTCCTGCCTCCCCGTACTATGCCCCTACCTTACAAACCTCTTCAACTCCTCACTGTCCCTTGGAACTGTCCCCTCTGCCTTCAAAACCGCTGCTGTCACCCCAATCCTCAAAAAACCTGGTCTGGATCCCTCCTCCCTCAACAGCTACCGCCCAATATCCAACCTCCCCTTTCTGTCTAAAACCCTGGAACGCATAGTCGCCTCACAGCTACAAACCCATCTTCATACCAATAACCTATTTGAACCCCTCCAATCTGGTTTTCGCCCTCTCCATAGCACAGAAACCGCTCTTCTGAAAGTCCTCAACGACCTCCTCACCTCTGCTGACACTGGTTCCCTCAACATCCTCATCCTCCTTGACCTGAGTGCAGCCTTCGATACCGTGAGCCATAACATTCTGCTCACCAGACTCAAAGACCTTGGTATTGAAGGTACTGCACTCAGCTGGCTTCACTCCTACCTCTCCAACAGATCACACTTCATCTCTCTTCATAATCACACCTCTGCCACAGCCACAGTCACTCAAGGCGTTCCCCAAGGCTCCGTACTCGGCCCCCTCCTCTTCATCATCTACATCCTCCCCCTTGGTCAGATACTCCGCCACTTCAACCTGGACTTCCACTGTTACGCCGATGACACCCAAATCTACCTTAGCACCAAATCCCCCCTCAATCCTCCCCTCTCCCACATCAACTCCTGCCTGTCAGCTATCAAAATCTGGATGCAACACAACTTCCTCAAACTCAACAGTGATAAAACAGAATTCCTTCTCATTGGCTCCAAATCCACACTCAGCAAAACCAATAACCCCACTCTCACCATTGACGGCACCATTGTCTCCCCATCTCCCCAGGCCCGAAACCTTGGCGTGATCTTTGATTCCACCCTCTCCTTTGAGCCCCACATCCGCCATGTCATCAAAACCTCCTTCTTTCACCTCCGCAACATCGCCAAAATCAGACCCTCTCTCACACCCCCCGCTGCTGAAAGACTCATTCACGCCTTCATCTCCTCCCGACTGGACTACTGCAACTCACTTCTCTTTGGCATCAGCTCTACCAACATCAACCGCCTCCAACTGGTCCAGAACGCAGCTGCCCGACTCATCACCCGTTCCAAATCTTGGCACCACATCACTCCAGTCCTAAAACAACTCCACTGGCTTCCTATCTCCCACCGGATCACCTACAAAATCCTGGTCCTCACCTACAAAGCCCTTCACCATCTGGCCCCCTCATACCTCACTGACCTCCTGTCCCCCTACCAACCCTCACGGTCCCTCAGATCCACCTCAGCCGGTCTCCTCTGCATCCACAAGTCCAAACTCCGCAGTTTTGGGGACAGAGCCTTCTCCAGGGCAGCTCCCAGGCTCTGGAACTCCCTCCCCCAAGAGATCCGCACCTCTGAGTCCCTCACCATCTTCCAGTCCCGCCTCAAGACATCTCTTCACCTCTGCCTATCTGTAGCCCCCTTTTCTTCTGTGACTGTATCTTGCTTTGCTTTGTCTTGTTTTCTTTTGCTTTGTTTTGTTTTGTCTTGTATTGTCCAGTTCTGCTTTACCTTATAATCTAGCTACCTGTAAAGCGACTTTGAGTCAATGAAAAGCGCTATATAAATTCAATTTATTATTATTATTATTATTATTATTATTATTATTATTATTATTATTATTATTATTATTATTATTATTATTATTATTATTACTGCATTAAATGGTCACCATCACCATTACTCACAACTACCACTGTTCCTCATTGGGGTACTTTCATTTTTAATTCAGTATCACCTTACTGGCTCTGAGGGCGTTCATTACTACAGACATGTAGGGCCATTATTAAGCTTTAATTAAATCACATTTTGCTCTTAATTATAATGCATTATTCATTTTTCCGTTGATGTTACAAACTTTTGACGTTTTCCTCTCATGAAGGATTTAGCTTTACGTGGTTAAATTAAAAATGAGATCTTAAAACCGTTCAGGCATTTCATCAAGGCTACTGAAAATGAACACTCTTATAAGCTGTTGCACAATATTAATTAGCAGTGTTGTAGTACTCAAGACCTTTCTTAAGACCTCTTTTTGAAGGTCTCAGAATCGACCACATTTTGACTCTGTCTCGGATGAAGGGGTCAGGTCAAGTCCCAGCAATGTTGTTTTTGTGCATGTCCACCAAAATGTACCGTATGTCTATGCTATTGTGCCCTGCTTGTTATCTGGTCTGTCAGTTAAGCTGTGTGTGTATTTGTGTTGATCTTACCTAGGGCTGAAACGATTGCTCGAGTAACTCGAATAATTTGATTACAAAAAATCCTCGAAGCAAAATTCTTTGCCTCGAAGCTTCGTTTAATCAATGTAACTAACAGTGTACGGCTCACTGTGTTTCTGCACGGATGATTACTAGCCTACAACGGGCGGACGCTTCTGTGGACACAAGACTGACGGCGTAGATTACAAATGAAGGAAGATGAAAATAGTGAGTGGTGTAAGAGAAGAGACAAGCGAGAGAAAACAACAGAAGGTTTGGGATCATTTTAAGCTGCAAACATGCTGCTACATCATCTCAGTAGAAAACATCCAGTCTACTCATCCATCCCATGGAGTGGACCCGACACAAGGAAAGCTGACTAACGTCTGCTGCTCTCGTCCACCGCGCTGTTTTACACAACTAGCCTACACCTAACCTAGCCCTAGCCTAACTACACAACTATTTGCAGAGCATGCTACTCTGCAAATAGCCACGTTTTACAAACAATTTAAAATGAAAGCTGTCGGTTTGTAGTCTAACTGTTTATTAGTTTGCTACAAATCTTTGGAAACTTAGCTGCTGCCGGAGACAAACCAGCTACTATTGCTGTTTACTATAAAGCAAAAGTATTTCTTATCCAATTACTTGATTAATCGATGGAATAATCGGTAGAATACTCAATTACTAAAAGAATCGATAGCTGCCGCCCTACTCTTACCCAACTGTTCTGTTGAATCGTTTTATCTCTTTTTAGAGTGACATCTCACCACCAGTCCAGGGACAGCGGATGTAAAATAGCCTCCAGGTTAATTCTGACACATTTTACTTTTATTATTAGTGTGCATTGTCCCTGATAAATAAACCAGAACTAAAATAAATAAACAAATAATAGACCACAACTTCAGGAATAGTGCCTGTGCATTGTCTGATTTATGTGTTATCATTATTGTGTGTGTATATATATATATATATATATATATATATATATATATATATATATATATATATATATATATATATATATATATATATATAGCAACTGAAATAAAACGCTAAAGCAACGGCAGTTTATGGAAAACAATTATGGTCAGATCTTGTGCTTGACTGACGGGGAAGTGATACTGATGAGCGTTGTGATTTACACATTTACAGCTTCGGCAATTTCTTTGCCACCTTTTCTTCCTGTTTTAGGAAGCAGCGACTGTATTGCGTTTTGCCTGTAAAACTGTGTCTGTGTCTTCATATTTTTGTAGAATTATAGTTTGCTCGTATGTAAAATATGCGGCTCAGTCTCAATACAATCTGTTCTTGGTAATGACTTGGTTTATTGCCAGATCGATCCTACAATGTAATAGAGCTCAACCAATTCATAGATCAATTAGTTAATCAATGGACAATAAATGGGCAACATAGTATAATCAGGCAAAAGTGCTGAATAATTGCCGGTTCCAGCTTTTAAAATTTGCCCAGAAGGGCGAACAAGAGACTACACATCTTTTCCTGGTTTATGATTCATGGACACATTGCAGTGCATGTGATGGCGGTGGTGGTTGATGAAGTGAAAAGGTGTTACCCGTGTGCAGCAGTGGTGCGATCAGCACGGAGGACATCAAACAGGTAGAGTTCCTTCATCAGGCGAACGCTGTCCTCTGAAGCTGCTTTGGGAGTTGGAGCCTGGAAGATGAACACAACACTGTCAGAACCCATACTACAACTACAATAAAGCCCCTTTCAAACAAGCACACCATACAGTAATCTCTGCCACTTTACTATGTTGGTCTCATGTCTGAATAAGGATCCGAGTCACTATATTCCCTTTGCTGTGGGACCGGAGGAGAAGAGGTTTAAAAAGGGAATATCTTTTTTCTATATCTATATCTTTTATTTGTACTAATTATTTGAATATACTACTATATGTTGTCATCTACTACATATTAACAAAGTATTCCCATGCAAAACGCTTCCCTTGCAAAAAAAAAAAAAAAAAAAAAAAAAAAACCTAGTAGTGAGTGGTTTGTGGAGGACTCGCCTTGTGGAAGTAAATGTATCCCTGAGTCAGCTCATCAGCACCCTCTCCAGAGAAGATCACCACACTGTCCGACTTCTCCCTGATGTACTTTGAAACCAAGTACATCCCTACAGTGGAAGAAAAAGAAAAGAAGTGTTTAACTCCCCAGAGTCCTTATGTTTTCTCGCCTCACAGATTTCCTTGGATTGTGGTGGCACCTGGATGGTGCCGTGTTCCCTGCTCAACGCCCTGCTGCGCCCTGCACTGTTACTACTATTAGTAATAGTCATAGTTCTATTATCTTTATTGGTACTCTAATTGCCATTGTTCATCATGCCAACTGCTATAATTATTACGAATCATATTTCCGTATATCTGTATCAGTGTCTCTGTGTCCCAACCAGGAGATGCCCGCCTGCCAAGAGCCTGGGTCTGTCCGAGATTTCTGCTTGTTAAAAGGAAGTTTTTTCTCGCCGCTGTTGCACCAAATGCTCGCTCTTGGGGGGAATTGTTGGGTCTTTGTAAACTATAGAGTGTGGTCTAGACCTACTCTATCTGTAAAGTGTCCTGAGATAACTCCTGTTGTGATTTGACAGACTTAATTTATTTTAATTACAATGAGATGGCAAACAAGTTGTCACATCAGAATATACATTTTCATAATTGAATAATGGTGTGCCAATTACAAACACACCACAATGAAAGTCCCTAAAATGAAAATAGTAGTAGTAATAATAATAATAATAATAATAATAATAATAATAATAATAATAATACAGAAGCCTTTGAAAGATGGCTGCAATTATAAAGGATGATTTGAACAGCCTTGATAATTGATTATCATTGAAGCATGCATTTCCCATACTCCTATGGAGCGTTTTTATATATTATAAAACATAATAAATAATGGCATGCAGTACCAACCTAAAATGTTCAAATAACAAATGACCACATTAGGAAACATATGGTCACATCATCAAAATCAAATGACAGCAAGATATTCACTACAATATAAATATGAATCCATAAATCACATTTAATACATTATATAATGCTGCTTTAATACTTCATCTTTATTTGCTTATGACCTATACATATGTATGATGGGATCAAAACTCCTTTTGCTCAGATTTACCATAGGTTAAATTGCATTGTAGTCATTTATATTGTTATGATTTTATCATTGCGGACTGTGCATTCTACATTTTTATCAGCGTTCTGTAGAGAAGAGAGAGGCTAAGGGATGTGATGGTTTGGGCTCTTGAAGCATGCTAGGTTATACGTTGTTTGCAGTTGATATGTTACGTGGGTTTTCAACCAACAATCAGATGTGACGTTAGTGAAATTCACCTTATTTTGTTATTAGATGATAAATGAATGTCCCAATTGGTTAATATAATGAACTTTGCATTTAAAAATAAAATTAGGGCTGTCAATCGATGATGTTGAATGAATGTTGCTAGACTACAGCGGATTGTTGCATTCACAATTTGTACTACTGTGGGGATTTCTGTGGGAATTTCTGTAAGAACATCTGTAGGCACGTTAAGCATGTTTTTCCTCTTTTTTTTCTGCCTTCCTGGTTGCGACTGTTGAGACCCGCGCTGGGCCACTCGAGGGTTGCTTCTGGGCCGCAGGCTGCTATTTAAATAGGCCTGTCCTACTGCATCATGCTCTTCTAGCTATTCTGACCCGCAGTCCTTTGCGCAGGCACAATGTTATGAAGAAGTAGAATGTACCAATTGTATGCATACTGCATGCAACAGTATGTACTATGCCATTATAAGTTTTAGGTGCAGCACCCAATCTGTTTTGTGCAGCAACTAAGCCGGATGAATGTAACTAAAAGACTTTTCTCAGATCTAATGATTGTAGTCAGACTTATTTAGCTTTAAGTTTTGTCTTTAAACTAGGGCTGTCAAAATAACACGTTAATTTCGATTAATTAATCTGGGAAAAAATAACAAGTTAAAAAAAAAATAACGCCGATTAATCCATTCCATATTGACCTTTCACCTGGAGCCGTTCTAGCCACCATTAGACTATAAAATGAAGGAGGGACAGGCTACAGAAACATTGCTGCACGTGACACTAGTTAACACTACACTCAACAGCAGGTAATGTTAGCCTTCCGCTAGCTAGGATTAAACACGGTTAAAATGCTGACAGCTAAAGCTAAACGGTGTAAAGTTTGACTGTGTTTCTGCCGTTGTCGGAGAAACACAGACGAGACGGTGCATTCAATGAAACTGTAACTACAGCCTTGCGGTGCATTCGTAGTTATTGTAAAATACCCTTTTGAATTTTTTTCTTCAGCATATTGGGTCATATTGTTGATTGTTATGGTCATTATTTGAACAGTGAAAATAATAAGTTTTTTTACTTTAATGTCACTAATGCTGATTATTCATCAATTAATTTGAATTGAAATATTTAAAATACTTTCACAGCAAAAATTATGTATGCGATTAATTTAGATTAATTAATCAGTGTAATTAATTAGATTACATTTTTTGATCAATTGACAGCCCTACTTTAAACTTTGAGTGCTTTTTTATTTAGGATCGGCTCTAGCTTTTCCAATGTTTTAAGACATAGATATATGGTAATGATAACTGTCCAAAATTATGTGAAAAAGAGACACAGAACTACTACAAAGAGACACAAAGCAATTACAAAGAGATGCTAAATGACCACAGAGACACAAAAACCCACAAAGAAACACAAAATGTATGGGGACATTGATTTTTTTTTTTTCATATTGAAAATGTATGATTGTTTTGAGCCTTAAACCATCCACCAAATAAGCGCATCACAATCTGAGGGAAAAAACTGCATACTTTACTAACAGTATAAAGAACCGTTTGTGATTTCAAACTCAGCCTATGTTTACCGGCGTGCTACGCCCCACACTCACCCACAGAGGCCCGTATGGTGGTGATGTCATAGGTCTCCAGGTGAAAGATGACTTCATCAACAGCTTGGATGCCTTCTTCTGCACTGAAGTTCACCTCGTGGTGTTCGCTGCCAATGTGAGCTGCCACCTGACAAACACAAGCCGCACACTGACTAAAAACCATACCAAACTCCATCTTTATTTAAAACAAGAATTAAAGGAATACGCCACCGTTTGTTGAAATGGGGCTTATCACGGACTCCCCTAGCTGTAGATAGGTGGGCCAATGCATTTTTTGTCTCAGTGCAAGTAATTAGGTTGTTTTTTTGTCTTTTGTTGGCTCACATTTACTCAACATGCTAACCGACAACATAGGATTCCATTCACTACGCTAAGCTAACCCACCTATCTACAGCTAGAGGAGACCGTGATAAGCCCTATTTCAACAAACGGTGGCGTATCCCTTTAACCGGAAACACGTTATATCATAGACTGTATGAGTAGTCTATATATATATATATATATATATATATATATATATATATATATATATATATATATATATATATATATATATATATATATATATATATATATATATATATATATATATATATATATATATATATATATATATATATATATATATATATAAAAACGCGATTATGCGATCGCAGAATTCAATGCATAATCAGCCAAGTGGTCGCATTTTTTTGAAATATATATATTTCAAAAAAATGCGACCACTTGGCTGATTATGCATTGAATTCTGCGATCGCATAATCGCGTTTTTTTATATATATATATATATATATATATATATATATATATATATATATATATATATATATATATATATATATATATATATATATATATATATATATATATATATATAAAAACGCGATTATGCGATCGCAGAATTCAATGCATAATCAGCCAAGTGGTCGCATTTTTTTGAAATATATATATTTCAAAAAAATGCGACCACTTGGCTGATTATGCATTGAATTCTGCGATCGCATAATCGCGTTTTTCTGGAGGGCCTGACACACACACACACACACACTAAGATTCTGCTCCTGGTATATAAAGCTCTTAATGGCCTTGCACCTCAGTATATTAGAGACATGCTTGCTAGATATGAACCAGCAAGAACCCTCAGATCTACAGGCAACGGTCTCTTAACCATCCCTCGCTGGAACTCGAGAGCAGGGGAGGCTGCTTCCTGTGGCTCTGTCCCAATGATATGGAACACCCTGCCAGTGGAACTGAGAGAGGCTTCCACACCGAACACTTTCAAAAAAAGGCTAAAAACCCTGCTTTTTACAAAAGTCTATGAATAACTGAGTTTGAGATTTTATAAATCATGTTTTAAGGTTATACATACATGTGACAGTACATTCTCAGGATGAACTGTATATGTGGATGGTTACCTTAGTGACTACCTTACTTATAGGCCTAGCCTATATAGCCTATATAGGTTAGCCTATCATCAGTGTATTTGTTTCACAAATAGGCTGATTTATATTTGCTAATAATGTGTATTATTCATGTTCAGACATTTTAATTCTTTAAAAATCACTCAAAATTAACAATAGTTTGGCGCCCCCCCTGCTGTGACTCTGAGGACCCCCTGTTGAAGATCTCTGTGCTAGAGAAATAGTTTGACTGATTGATTGATTGATTGATTGATATAAACGGTTGGCCAGATTGGATGTCTATACTAGATAATGGGGAAAGTATCTGAACTTTCCGGAGGGCTGTTAGGAAACTTTGTACCGGGGAAGAGATGTGTAGGATGGGCTTATGGTGTAGTCATTTATACATTTATTTATTTGGTTTATTTTCTATGTTGTTACTATTTTGATGAATGATCTGGAATATTGTAGTTATGGTGTCATCTTTTAAGTGAGAGGGAGGGGGAACATGTTTTTAGTTGTGGGGGAAACCGGAGCACCCGGAGAAAACCCCATTCAGACAAGGGGAGAACATGCAAACTCCATACAGAAAGGCCCGGGATGACCAGGGTTTGAACCCTGTACCTTCTTGCTGTGAGCCCACCGTGCTTTGGGCCACTGTGCTCCTGTCAAGTTACGGCCAAATATGTGAAGTATTAAAGATGCTGCCAGGGAACACGTTATGTGAAAGCCTTCTAACGAAAAGGGACTGACCTTGCGAGCAGCTAATATGTCTGGACTGTCCTCTGCCCCGATGGAAAATGTCTGGATGGGATACTTCAGCTTTTCCTCCTTGGCCAGCTTCACCAGTGTAGCAGCAACCAAACTCGAGTCCAGGCCACCTGAAGCATAGACAACATGACTGACGATCATCAACACAAACCACAAAATAACTAAAAATTTAAATTCAGGCTAAGCTGATGTAAACAGAACAAATACTGATGATATAACTGTGCTGCATGAGGGGAAACTGTGTGGTAAACTCCTAAATAAGAGCAATTGACATGTTTGGACAGTGTGTCGCGTATAAAAAATACGCTGTGTTTTATATATCCTTACCATTATTGTTCATGCGTTTCCTGTACGTGTTTCACATTAGCATTAAGCCATCAGATTCATGCATCAGTCGGCCATAATGCTGCTCACAGCAGCATTTGTAACAGAGACGTTTAGGACCCAAATTAATTGGTTTCAATGGAAATGCTAAAATCTGGGAACTCAGCAAAGTAAATTCAGGACTACCTTAAAAAATAAAAAAATAAACACACACTGAGTTCAATGTCTGTAAACTTTGACATGACAAAACCAGAGAAACAAAGTCCAGACATGGGGGACTCGAGTCACATGACTTGACTCGAGTCGCAAATTTTAGGACTTGAGAC
Organism: Gymnocephalus cernua; assembly: GCA_023631565.1. NCBI lineage: Eukaryota > Metazoa > Chordata > Actinopteri > Perciformes > Percidae > Gymnocephalus > Gymnocephalus cernua. The sequence goes on along the minus strand of CM042438.1, from coordinate 28,296,777 downwards.
TTGCTTGATAAACATTCATAAAAGACTCGACTTGACTTTGACTTGACATTCATGACTTGAGACTTGACTTAGACTTGAGTCAAATGACTTGAAATGACTTGATTTTCTGTTTAATAAATATATATTATTGATATTGAGGAGGAGTTAACGTTACGAGTTTAGTGCTGTTGCATGCGCGGGAGCCCGTTGTTATGGTGACGCGCCACACGGCGGCAGACCTGCAGTAAACGGGACTGGCTATGGCTGTTATTTAATGTCATGGATTCCTCTGCACCGAAAATAATAAAGTTTGGCTATAAGGATTACACATCTGACCAGGGCAAAGAAGAAACGAACGGCAGTTTGCAAGGTCTGCAGTACAAAATATTCCGACGTCAACCACCACCACGGCGAATTTCATCAGACACCTTAAATCGGGAAAGATTGAGGTTCCAGTCCCCATATTCAGCTGAACCACTATTTGGATGCTTGTGATGAACAGAACTCCCTTCAGTTTTGGGCCATGAATAAGCGCACCCTCCCCTCTTTGTTCAAGGTGGCGGTAAGAGCGAATACAACTAGGCACACTGTATACATACACACAACAAACTGCTCTCTCTCTCTCTCTCACACACACACATGCAGACACACACGCAGTTGTGCAGATGAAGTATGTGAATGAAGCTAGGCACACATACCGTTCTCTTAATACATCCATGACGCATATACACACACCACATGCACACATTCACTCACCAATATTAATAACTTTTCATTCACTCTCTCTCTCAAACACGCACATATTGACTCACAAATACACTGACAAATATTAACATATAGCCTACTATTCAATCTCTCCAAATTATGCAAAGGTGGTGGGATTCATGTTTGAGGCATATTGAACAAATATGTATGTTGATTTTTTTTGTTGGCCTAATATCAGTTTTAGGCTGTGTTTTTTTAAATCTTTATACATTTAAACTGTTCAGATATATGTGGCTTGGACGCAATGTCTTTTGAATATTGAGTAGGAAAAAATGCAAATAAAACTCCAGCAGTTATAACCACTGTCTTTAGCTTGTTTAAAAATGGAAACTTTTGTATGACTTGACTTGCTTGACCAAAGCTATGACTTGACTTGCTTGATTGTCACACAAAATGACTTGGACTTGCTTGAGACTTGAAGGTTAAGACTTGAGACTTGCTTGTGACTTGCCCATGTGTGACTTACTCCCATCTCTGACAAAGTCCATAATGGAGTAAACGCTAACACAGATCTTCAACAGATGGTCCGGAAGTTTAAAAAAAGTAAAAACTAAAATTTCTTTAAAAAAAACATTGATGAGAGTCTTACTGGCCTATATGTAAGGTAGCCATCCGCCTTATTATACCATGGTCTGGGTGAATCCTTAATTCTGATTGGCTGCAGGTTGTCTATAAAAAGTGTTATAGGACACCTACTAAAAAGGAGTTCCAGTGAAACTGAGTGTTTACCAAAAATAATGCACTACATTAACCTTCTGAGGACACTGGCGTGTCCAAAGGATGTTTGACAACACTCCTACTCAAAAAGCATTATTATTATTATTATTAACCTTCCTCCACAGCGCTGTGGAGGAAGGTCTGGCCATGCGAGACTACAGTTTATGAAACAATCAGCTACCGGAGCGGTTTGAGTACAAAGAAATTTGAATTACCTGACAGAAGACAGCCAATTCTTCTGCTGGCCATGAGACGTTTCCTTACAGCATTCTCAAACAGGGTTCTGATGTTGCTTTTTACTGTTTCCTCACCAAAACCTGTGGAGACATCAGTTTTATAAAACTTCATTCTAAACAAAATGTTTGACTAAATTAACAATAGGGCTGCACGATATGAGGAAAATATGCGATAACGTTTTTGAATATCGCCATGACATTAAAGTGTTCTCAGTTCTGCTGCTCTCAGTCTTCTGCTAAAATACAACAAATTGCTTGTTGAATTCAAACAAATGAAAGGAAAATATTTCTAACATTCTTTTATTGAACAAATTGAACATTGCATTGAATATAAAGGCAGCCCTTAAAAAAGGATGACAGTTACATTTTAAAGTGTAGTTTTTGACTGATATTTTCTTTCAACTAAGCACAAAAAACCTCTGAGCATCTTTGGCGATATGTTGCAGCGTTTCAAGAAATGGTTATTGCGCCAGTTGATATCGCGATGACAAAAAAAAAAAAAAAAAAGATACATTATGCAGCCCTTGTTAGCAATGAACAGTTTCATACTTGTAGGCAGTGTCGTCTCCACAAGGTCGTATTTGGCATGAGCGGGCTCGTTGGTGCAGGAGTGAAACCGTTCCATTTGAATGGACCGAACTTTGCCGTTCTTCTTCAAATCAAAGACCTCAAAGTGCCCAGGGAGAAAGGGAACGATGTTGACAGGGGTATCCATGGCATGGGTAATGTCTGTAAGTCCTGTGGTCAGAATAACAATAAAGCTAAGCAATGCTAAAAAGGTTGAAAAAACTTCTCACGGGAGTATAAAAGACCCAGATTTAAGGAGGGGTATTCAACTTTCCCATTACCTTTGGCTTCTGAGCAGACCGCAAGAAATCCATCGTCTGCGAGGAGTCGGAATAAAGGCCGGACACCGTACGTATCTCTTCCCAGAAAGACTTTGTTGTTGGCAGTGTCCAGCAGAATAAAAGCAAAGACACCATCCAGGAGAGAAGCCATCTCCTGGATGCCAAAGCGGTCATACAGATGGAGCAAAATCTCACCGTCCACTTTGGTCTGATGATCAAAGCCAAACTTCTTCTGGAGCTGAAGGAAAATTGGAGAAATACCACACACAAGGTTATTTAAGGTGTCCCGGTTTCTTCACATAGACGTTCATACCTCTCTTATGACTAACAAAACACTGGATCAAACTAAATTCACATTATTTTGGCATGGGCAGAGTTTGGTTCTCTCCATACCAAAGTGTCAGAGATAAGTAAAGCTGATTTTATCATTCCTCCTGTCACTTTAATTGTTCAGGAAGAAGTAAGTAGGTAAGAGCAAAAACTGCGATGATTCATTGAAACAATCCCACCAATTGAAACGTTAATGTGAATAATGTGAACCAATTACAGATGAATGAAGGAAGGAACAGAAGGAATGGGGAAAAAAGAACAACGACATGCTGATGTTATTACTAAGATATAGTTTTTATTAAATAATACCCTCCACTTTCAGTATCAACTTTAATCAATGACACTGTTTGTACACTCTCAATAAAGATCAAATATAACAACTTCCCTGAGTCTGTGTCAATATTTGATAAGCACTAATAATAAAAACTATTTGTATAGGGGCCAGGAAAAATTTACTTTGGGCAAGTAGAAAAAAAAGACCTTAACGTTGAACCCTGACAGCTCTTTCATTTTAAAAACAGATATGTTGTACATATTGTTTACAGTGTTCATATTTTGCTCATTTTTAGGTTCATAATTGTATTTAGAGATTGTACCAGAATAGGTTTACAAGGTTTCATTTTCAAAAAACACCATATATTTTTGTTGTTGTACTGCACATTGCTGCAGCTCCTCTTTTCACCCTGTGTGCTGAGCAGAGTATGAGGGCGTGCCCTGACAGTACCTAGGTAAGGACTACTAGCCAGTTAGAAGCAGAGGATGAGGGCGTGTCATGCTAGCATAACTTATAACGTGTGTTCCAAAGTGACCACGTTTGTCTCTGAAGTAAAGGCTGGACTACAACAGAGCTGTTTGGAGCAGTTTGTGAACAGTGTTTTCTGTTGGAGATGGTAAGTCCCTTTGGGGGGGACTTTGGGCTTTTTACCTTTGTAAACCTATAATGTGCACAAAAAAATAATTTCAAAGAAAAAGCCAAAAAGCATAATATGAGCACTTAAAAGTCTGAGCACTTAAAAAGTATTTTTGAAATGATTTCAAAGTGATTTATTCCTATTTTACATTTATGTTTTTTGACTTCTGCAGTACTTGCTTTTACTGTATTTTTTATTTCCTCTTACTGTGTTTATTGTACGCACCAAACACCAATTATTTATGTCCATGTAAACGCACTAAGTGTGTGAGTGAATGTATAGTCATAATTGTATTACCTGTATTGTTACTATGAGTGCCACGGTGTCAACTGCTATAATTATTATGAGTCATATTTCTGTATATCTGTATCAGTGTCTCTGTGTCCCAACCGGCACCGGCAGATGCCCACCCACCAAGAGCCTGGGTCTGTCCGAGGTTTCTGCCTAAAAAGGAAGTTTTTCCTCGCCACTAAATGCTTGCTCTTGGGGGGAATTGAAATAGTCGTAAATTAGAGTGTTGTCTAGACCTACTCTATCTGAAAAGTGTCCTGGGTTAACTCCTGTTGTGATTTGATACTATAAATAAAATTGAATTGTAAGAACACAACCCCGCCCATCGCACAGGCAGGCACAAAACAGAACAAAGGAACATGCACGTCCACTTACAGCTATAGTGCATAGTTTCTGTCCCCCCTAGGGATGGGCATTCGATTAAATTTTCTTCGTCGATCGTCGGGAGAATTAATGATCAATTATCGATTAATCATTAATATTTTTATATTAAAATTCTTTTTATAAATTAAAAACGCAATGAAAATACAAAAATACAGCGTGTTTTTACCTCGATGAGATCTTAATTACATGAAGAACAACGTGTGGCAGTTAAACTGGAGGTTTGGCTAAACTTAAAGATATGCGCTGCGGTGTTTAATTTAGCAGCAGAACCTGAGACCCTCGTTTGTTCCAAAATAATAAATAAAAATAATCATGTTCAATAATAACTTAACCATAACGTAACCAAAAACATAATATTACTTAGATCTTACAGGTTTTGTCAAAATGTAACTCAAAACTATCCAAGGCACGGACAAAGCCTAATACAAAATAACCAGTTACTCACATAGAACTTCTGCACCAGTCTAATGGCTTTTGTTGAGAAAAATAAGCAGGTTGACATCCCAGCTAACAATTTTTGGTTCCTGGGATCTCAGGTTCCCTTAATACATCCATGGGTCAGACGCGACCGCTACCTGGCGATCGTCAGTTCAGCCGCCAAACACACCCGCCGGCACGGGACTCAGGTAGCTACCTCCGCGCTAACTTGGCCAGCCCGGCCCGGGAACCTCGTTCTGTTCTTCGTTTAGTAGTGAGTTTCTACCAGTCCGGTGATGGTACGTCGTGACGGAATGTGAAATGCTGGTTCCAATATCCATCTCAATGAACGTGCAGATCCCTCCGGTAATTTCCCTCTGCTCGTTGTGCATCGCAGCTCCTCCGTGCTAACGCCGAGTTGATGCTAGGTTGAGACTGAGAGCAGGACGCACCGCCACCGACATTAACCAGCGGATGCACTTTGTTTAAGTGGTACATCATTTGAGTCGTGGCCGTGTTGTACTTATACACGGCGTCGCAGTGTTTGCAGTGAACTAAGTCGTTTTTTAAATCAAAATGGACCCACGCCACACTTCGCCGTGACCTCTTCATGTTTACTTTGGAATCAAAACGTAACTCGCAGCTAACTGAGCAGCCTATGGCGCCCCCGGGTGGTAAAATGTTTAATTACTGCTGACACACTGGAAATCATTTCATTGCTGCAATCACACTACACAACGCAACCTGCATTAGTTTAATCGATGACAAATTAACGTGATCGACGAAATTCTTAATGATCAATCGTCGATCGTCGATTAATTATGCCCATCCTAGTCCCCCCCATGAGGAATAAGTATTAACAACACTGTCAGCACGTCCACATGATACAACCCCCACCCCTCCTCCACGCAGTTGCTAGTAGCTCAAGGAGGAAAATGTGGATTTAATAACAGAAGAGGTAATTATCTTGCAATTGTTATGACCTCATCGCTGAGCGCTGCTGTTGTCCTTTCTCAGCGGTGACGTAAAACACATGACTCAAGTTTCTGCACGCCAATGTCACCGGACGGCACCATTTTGTAAACACAGCCATACTGAGAAATACAGTTTTGTGGAGCTGATAGGCTTAATTCACTCTCTATCATCTCATTTGGCAATGGCTTGAAGGTAACAGATGTTCATTAATATAAAATATAGCTGTAAGATATAAAAAAAAAAAAATTCATAATAAAAAAATAAAAACTTTCTCCAACCACCACAAACACCAATAGTTTTCAGAGAAGCGGCAAGCACGTCTTACCGTGTGATGGTTGTAGATCTCTCCATTGTAGCACAACCACAAGAAAGGAAACTTCTTGATACGTAAGGGTTGCATACCATACAGCTGGTCCACAATGGCTAACCGGTGGAAGCCAAAACAGCAGTTGGTGAAGCCATTGACGTTCTCAAAGCGGAAGGCATCAGGGCCCCTGTGAGCGATCTTCATGGCACTGGTGCACTGAACTGACAGGCACTCATCACTGCCAAACAAAGCCCAGATACCACACATTTCACAGCTGTGGGAGAGGGGTAGAAAAAAGCCAGACAGACAGTGTGGATTAGTGTGTAGTTTAGAACTATACAATTAAATACTAACAACCGGAAATGTAAAATAACTGACATAGAAACTAAATGGAGTCCAGAACTGAGAACTTGTTTTTATAATTTGTGAAAAAACTAATACAATGTTTCCTAATCTGTTTGAAAGTTTTAGATTTCTGAGAAATGCTTGTATAAAAAAAGTGAAGGATGTCTGATGGTAAGGACTTCCTAAAAGTGCTGTAAACGTAATTAGAATATTAGGATGTATACATGATAAAGACACTGGCACCAAAGAGCCACACAAAACAAGAGCCACATAAGCAGGGCCACACGGAATCTGCGGGCACAGAATTCCCACCGATTTTGAATAAATTAAAATAAAAAAAACTTAGACTTCCGGCAAGTCGTGGAGCTGAGATTTTACAATAACTGATGGACAAACGAGCAGCGGAGTAGTTACGTTACAAGACAGAGAGCTATCTGCTAAATGAGCCAACTTCACTTCATGTTTCATCCACACAAAGCACATTGCTATCGCCACGAGCGACAGCTTTATTCAGCTACTTTTCTGTGAACAATGTGGCGAGGGGGTAAAGTTAAGGCGGAGTTAGCAAGCTAACATTCGCCAACTAACATCGGCTGGCTGGCTGGATGCTTATTTTTGGTAAAGGTAAATGCTGTAATACAACCAGCAGGGGGGCTTCTATGTGTGATGTAGTTTTGGAGACATGACTCTCTGTAATTATGACATATACATTTTTTTTGGCAAAACACATTTCACAAAATTATGAATATGCTTTTTTTTTTTTAAGTGCTGTGGTCAGGAGACAAGTTATAATAAAAGGTAAGTTTGGAGACACTACCTTATTTAATCATTAAATGAATACATATTGTTGTGTCGGTGTTGTAGTTTGTAGACGGTCCCTAAGGTGTTGTAGTTTGGAGAGGTCCCTAAGGTGTTGTAGTTTGGAGACAGTCCCTACACACTCCTCTCACTGCCGTCTCACTGCCGTCTCACCGCCTGCTGCTCATAGAGATCAAGGTCATTTCTCCAGGTTGGAGGACGGCTCGTTTTGATGAAAATGAGTTTGTAGCACGTTGTTAACCTTGCTACGGTAGGAAAGATGCATCGTTTGTTAACATTTCGAATCTGTGAATATATTTTCTAACTTTACCGAAGTCCCCACTTACACGTGTTGTCACTGTGGCAAGTAACAACAATCGCCATTTTGTTGTGCATTTCAAATTTTATTTTTAGAAACTCACACGTGTGAAATGTTTAAGGGCTGCCGCTCTCTATAATATCTTACAAAATATATTTATATGTTGAAAAACTGAATGAATGTGATCAGGGCGTTCATGCAAAAGAGAGGCTTTTCAACCTTACCTGAATAAATAAAAAGGTAAAAAATAAATAAATAAAAAAAACCTACCCAACTAGCTACAAAGCCGGTTTGCTAGCTAGCTAGCTACACATGGTGACCTGATGGTGACATATGGACAGACATGCGCTCTCAACTGCATCGTCATTTTAGGTGATTTTGAATTGACCAAAACGGTGAAACGTCTCCCTAAAATTTGCTCTCCAACATACTGCGAAAATCGAGGCTTTGACACGGATCTAAAACAGACGAATGTCAACTATTAAACTAACTTAGCAATGATATTGTAAGGTAACACCCTACACGATATTGTAAGGTAACACCCTACACGTTAATTCGGAATTGGTCAATAGTCATGCTCTAACGTTATATGTAACGTTAAGTATACTTTGTTATTGATAAGCTATTCAAGGGAATGTTAGTGAGTTTTTAAACCCAATTATTTTAAAATGCAATTTAATGTGAAAGTCACTATTTCTGTCCCCACGAGAATATAAACAGATGAACAACACAAGCACTACTAGCTAAGCCACTTACCTTGTTCTTTAAATGATATCCGTAGAGATGAAGCTACTGAATGTCAGCACCACGCATGCAACGCATTGACTTCTGAGAAGCACCGGCTTCGGCAAGACCCATAGACTATTGCGTTATAACCGGAATTATAATCGTGTCTTAAAAATAAGAGCGTACTACGCTGTACTTGTGAGAGGAAAGCAACACCAATGTAGCTTAACATTACATGAATTATGTTGTAAAATCGAGATATATGAAAACTGTAGCTGGTAAACATATTTGCAGTAGTAGTAGTGCTCAAACACATTTTAGTAGTATTCCAAAAAGCTTGAAATTATTCGGTGACATTTTTTATTTTGAAGGCTGTATCCACAGATTAAGGGGATGTCATGTCCGCTTGCAACAGTTAGTGCTGTTGCATCACCTACGACAGTGTATATACTGTCTATGGTATTCACATCCTTTAAAAGTAGTAGAAATAGCCTACTTTGTTAGTATGGAATGCGGTTGTATTCAATAATAAATAAATAAACATGTCTATGAAATACCTCCTGAAATAAAATAAATGAGGCAATACATACTTTAGGCTATATAAACAGATATAGCAGTTTATTATTCTAAAAAGGACGTTTTTCAAATGGTTGTATTAATTTTAGGAGACTTATTTTTAAAACTCCACGTTATTACTCTCTCTTTTTATTTCCATATTCGAATGAAAGGAGTTTGGTTATCTCTCAGACTCAGACTAAAGTAGTCTGCATTGCCAGACCCAGAGGCAGTGCTTTACATAAAACATCACAAGTATACAACAAGTATATATACTTTTAAAAAAGCCCCAGAATGGCACATGCAAATTAAGTAAACAAGTATTTTCCAAGGCACTCGCAGTTCTTACATTTTTTTGTAGAACTCACGGTAGAACTGTAACTTTGTCCAGTATATTTTTCTACGTGCCCAGCAGCAGTGGCAGCAAAAACTGTCCTGTCTGTTCTCTTAATACATCCATGGTCCTGCCCTGTTAGTAGTGTCCTGTGACTCCCATGACTGTCCCGTGACACGCAGACACTGTCTCGGGACAGTCAGACATTGACAAGTGTGTGCATGTGGTTAACGGAGAGAGACTATTTCTCAATGTTTAACTATGTTTATTTAGAATAATGTATGTCTTTGAATCATTGTACATATTTGAAATGTTTGTTTTGTTTTACATAAAATTGTAGGCTACATGTAAAAAAAACTTGTTTGTTTTAGGATTTTTTAATTTTCAAAGTTGTTTGTTAGAATTGTTAATAAAGATAACTTGTGCTTTTAATTAGTAGTTCTGGATTTGTGTTTTGTTTTCAAGTACAGCTGACATTCAGCCATTGCTGAGTTATACTGTATAGTGTGCGGGCCAGAACAGGCCTGGTTACCCAGCCAATCCTCAGCCAACACTTAGATAAACAATAACACCCACACCTGAGGTCCGTTTCAGGTAGGAGGATTAGTGGAAACTCTGAGTTTGTTAACCCTGAGATGAGGGAAACTCTGGGTTTTCGGTTTCAGAAAGAGAGGTAACTTAACCTCAGAGTCAGTTACTATGGTAACTGACCCTGTGAACCTAACCTGGTCAGGAGCAGGTTTTCTTCAAGAAACCTCAAGTTTCTCTCAGACTCCTCCCTCTGACACAGCGCTCTTCATTTCCTCATTCATTCATTCAGTCTGTATCAGGTGCATTTCAGCGCAGTTTGTTATATCGGCATGAATAAAAAACATTGTTGGTTTATTAACTGTTAGGCAGACTTTAAAACATTGTTTTTTTTCTCAAAACATGGCATTTCCTTTTGTCGACGATCCCGTTGATGAAGACGCTGTATGGCAGTGAGTTAAACATATGTCAGAAGATGATATTGACGCATATTAATTTCCAGATAACTATCTATTTGAGCGCTATGGTTTTTCTTCCCAGTCTATCTTATGTACATAACCATAACCTTATCCATCCTCATATCACTAACGTCACCCATCGTGGACACGCTCTACATCCCAGCACATTCTTTGTGTTGAATTACAGTTTTCTTTACAACCTTGGTGATGCGGACCATTTTAATAAAGCGCCGTCAGAAGAGATCGCTCTGAAACATGTGTGGCAATAAGCGGCAACTAGATGATGATGATACTCAGGTAATTTAAGATTTCCGACAAGCCACTTGGGATAGGCCCAAGAACTTTTAAGAGCACACAGGTCCGTTCTCAAAATCGGGTCATAGACAAAGTAATTTATAAAAATATACAATTTTATTTAATTAGTTCAATAGGCCTATGCTTAAAATAGCAATGCATTTTATGTTAAAAAATGAAGTAATGATATTAGAAAATAAATAATAAACCAAACAATTCAAATCAATAAAGCACCATGCATAATAGAAAAGAAATAACCCAAACAAAATCAACCAAAATCAAATCATGCGATAAGTACAACAGTTAAGATACAACATTTACACAACAATCCCCTTTTATTGTTCAGTCCAACATTAGTCGATCCACAACACTGTGCATCCAGCACACTCAAGCTATATCCATATATATGCAGAATATTTCTTTTGCCACGATCCAGAACAGCATTAGCGGGAGGATAACGCGCCGGGGAGTCCTGGCCCCTTCAATTGGTTGTGGCACCACGATAGCCCCACAGCAGCATGTCTGAGGCTGTAGCCTGGTCCAGCTGTGGTGTGAAACGCACCATTAAAACAGGACCGCAATAAATTTACAGCAAGCAGGCAGACACCGCAACTTACCGTTTTACAGGACACACCACTCTCGGACCCCGGCGGAGGCACGCCCTCTGCGCATACACAGCAGCCCACACTATAACAAATACGACTATGTCAGATCTTGATAACGCCAAATGGGTCGAAACAGGGAGGCATGCAGCTTACCGAGACACTCAAAGCCAGCAGCCCAGATGTAGGCCTATATCTACCCAAAACGGGGACATCCACAGACCAGACGGCTCTATGAAAAGACGTACGTTAGTGCCACACACACACGGCGACACAAAACACTGAAAGGCCCAAAGATGGAAAAGTGCCCTTACCACACCACAGCTATAACTGATCACCTAGGGCAGCGGCAAAAACATGCAGCACGCCAACCCAGACACGTCTCCACACACCCAGCAGGAGAAGACAGAGAAACAGAACAAGTCCACACACACAGGCTTAACTAATGCCCCCACCTCTCCCAATCAAGCGGGATGAGCACCAGGTATGCCGATCCGCGCTGTGCAGGTAGGAGGAAGGGGTAAACCTCATCCTGTCACACGTGCTTTAAACATTTGTAGTGTTCCCTGGACCAGTGCTCGAAGTGGGCCGGTACGCACCGGTACGCAGTACCGGCACTTCTACATTTTACTCTTAAGCGTACCTGCACTTTTTCTTGCGTACCGCTACTTCTCGCATGCAGCCGGTACTCTACCACTGACAGAGAAAGTGTCAGTGCCAGAGAGATGACCCTAACGTTACATAAACTACACTACCCAGAGGGCACTACGTGTTTACATTTTAGATCTTGACGAATCACGTAAAGGCAAGCAGTCCGCCCACCCTATCAGAAGTTAGCTTCTCCACGGACGCTAGTTTGAAAAAGCTGTCAGCGTGAGCCTGACCATAACAGATTTTTGACTGCTGAAAACCTAGAAACTAAAAATAAGTGTCTAGTTTGTAAGTCGTTATGTTAGCCCAGGGGCTAAGCTTATCATCTTACGACAGGCTTCACGTGTTATTCATGAAACGTTTGTACCACACCAATCAGAGCGTAAGAATGGTCGTACATTGATAAATACAGCGGCTGGAAACGATCGTAATTTAAATATCACACCCCAGTATATTCTCGGTTTTGAGGCCTCGCCCCTACAATTTACGACATGGCGAGACGTAATCCGGCTAAGACGTGGAGATTGAAACCCTGATATCTCAGGTTAATTTGCACTAACGTGTGTATTTGGCAGCCTGGAAACTGGTAAAGGCTGGAGAAAGAATGTGGAATGAAAAGAGATGCGGTCTGTTGCCGTAGTAAATCGGACTCGAGCTGAAGTTCATTTAATATCTGACACATGTAGTCCTAATGGTAGCCTAATATACAGGCTTATGTTGCAATCTCTTAGGCCTACATGGTGTAGCCTACCTATATTTAAATAAACACACAGTAGCGGAGTTTATGTTTATGTGTCTTTTATTTTACTCGTGTTTTTTTCATGAGTCAGAGCCAGGCAACCGTCCTCCGCCCCCCATGCTGGACCACCACCCCGAGCCTGTCTCCTGACAGCACAGGGGCTGGAAAAACAAGCCGAAATAACTCGGTCAATGGCAGAAATAAATCGTTCACTTGTGATCCTTAACCTTTAAAAGAGAAACGTGAAGAATAAATAAAAATGTGTTGTGCATCGTCATGTTTCCTGTATTGAATATCATTGCCAAACATAACACTATACCTTTAAAAAGCGTTGAATAACATCCTGTTAATCAGTCCGATGGAGCGTTCCACCGTGGCCCGTGAGCGAACATGTACACTAGTGTACCGGCGCATATAGAGGTCTTCTAAAAGAGCCAGATCTGCCATTGTTGATAAGTGATCAACTGATGACTTCTCCTTCTCCTGTTAAACTGATATATGCTGCACCACAAGGCCACACTGAATTGAAAACTTGCGTACACGAGTTCAGACCTGACGTGAGATTTGATCGCAGCCTGCGCTCATGTTCAAATTGATAAATGCCGAGCTTTGCGTAGGAATCGGCGTACGCCCGTCATACGCCTGTTTTAGGTTGTACGCACGTTTCATAAATGAGGGCCATTGTGTTGCTTTTTAAACTAAATACATGTTCAAACTCGCCGTATGTGCCCATGAGTATTTCCGCCGACCCGTTTATTTGTGGTTGTTGCCATGGTGAATCGTAGTATCATGGCTCCATTCATGCTGCCTTTTTAAAGTGCTGGTGCATGTGTGTAACCCTGAGTGAACCTAGGCCTACTCCGAGTTGATTGAACCAAATCAGCTGTTGTGAAACCGAAAACTCAGAGTTTCCATATCAGGATAAATTAACTCAGACATCAGGGTTAGACTTTGAGTTTGTTAAACCTCCTCCCTGAAACAGACCCTTGGGCCGAGAGAGAGAGAGAGAGAGGGATAGATAGATAGATAGATAGATAGATAGATAGATAGATAGATAGATAGATAGATAGATAGATAGATAGATAGATAGATAGATAGATAGATAGATAGATAGATAGATAGATAGATAGATAGATAGATAGACACTTTATTTGTCATTCACAAAACATGGGAGCATGAGGAGAACAAAATAAGAACTCAGGTTTCGCGACCAACTACTATAGTGAATAATATATAAATAAAATCAGTGCTGGAAGTGGGCCGGTACTCACCGGTACGCAGTACCGGCACTTCTACATTTTACTCTTAAGCGTACCTGCACTTTTTCTTGCGTACCGCTACTTCTCGCATGCAGCCGGTACTCTACCACTGACAGAGAAAGCGTCAGTGCCAGAGAGATGACCCTAACGTTACATAAACTACACTACCCAGAGGGCACTACGTGTTTACATTTTAGATCTTGACGAATCACGTAAAGGCAAGCAGTCGGCCCACCCAATCAGAAGTTAGCTTCTCCACGGACGCTAGTTTGAAAAAGCTGTCAGCCTGACATGAACATATTTTTCACTGCTGAAAACCTAGAAACTAAAAATAAGTATCGAGTTTGTAAGTCGTTATGTTAGCCCAGGGGCCCCATGACAAAAAATCTAATTGGGCCCCCTCTGCGCAGCTGTTGTCACCACATCTCTAGGACCTAACTGTCCCATCAAAAGCTTTACATAACTCTAATTAAAGGCTTGCAACTGTCTTGCTTCTTGTAGTTCAATACTAGTACTAGCACAATATTTACTGCTGGTGATTTGTACATGCATGTCTAGTATGCAGTTCACTATTTGATGCAAGATTAAAAGCAACCATAAAAAATGTGCTGAAGGCCATTTTTTACAGTCTCAATGTATTTTTATTGTAAAATTTGACAAAATGGAAAATTCTCTTAACAAAATTATTATTATTAATTATTATTATAATTATTAATGAAAGATAAAAGAAAAATGAACAAACTTAAATATAAATATCTATTAACTACTCTTCATGATGGGAGTAATAAAGTCTGTATCTATAGATGTCATTTCATAATTCAATCTAAATAAACGTATCAAACTGGTTTATTTTAATATTGTCTGTATTTTACATGCAGGCTCAGGTAAGCTACTCACTGTTTCTAACTGTCCAGCATTTTAATTTTATTTCATAATTATCATTATGTGAGAAAATAATTGTTAGTAATGTGTTTGAATTTCTGTCATTAATGCATATTTCATTTTCTTTTTTGTAATGGTAAAAAGAGCAAGAGACCCACAGACTCCCTGCAATGATGCTAACTGGCATGTCACTGAACCCAATGTTGCTCTCCTTCACTGGGACAGGGAGGGGCCCAGTTAGGGGGAGACTGGGGTGCTGCTGACTCATCTGTTAAGTCTGCTAAAAAGCCAACAGGTTAATACCACTCAGACTACAGGCTACCCACCTTTCTTGGTGAAAAACTGGGTTACAGTTTGACAAGGGTGTCAAACTGTAACCCAGTTTTTCCTTTGTCTTTCCTCTCTCTCTTTTCTCTCTTTTCTTTTTTGAAAACCAGATGTTGATTTAACGTTACTTGGCAACATTGTGGTCACTGTAGTTCTGGTGCATCTACTGACTGCAACTAAACACCGTCACTAGTGCGCTAAGGCAGGACCAAGGTCACAGTGTAATGTTTCGATATAAACTCATTAAAGTTAATTTGTCTGGCAAAACGGCTTAAGTCCTTCTTACATTCATACACTAATACAAGTCATAATTTTTGAGTAAAAGGTTTTTTACTGTTACTTCTTCCAGCCATACGTTAAGAGTCAGTGTAGATTTCCATATTGCAATATCATAATCCTACAATGAATCACTGTGAAAACAGAACTTTCTAGATGTTGGGTTGTTAATTTGGCCAGGTCATCATCAAAAAAGCGAATTAGTACATTCATGATCTTGTCCATGTTGACATTATTTGCTTCATGTAGGCTACATTTATTTAAAACTTGGCATTGTTTATCTTTTCATATAGCTAGACGTCTAAACTCTGGGACAAGGCCGTTATGTTTAATAACTGTCATGCTGATTCCAAACACACAGCTTTGTCAAAGTAGTTTGGGCTTCAGATAGTTTTTACACAGTGGCCATGTTAATGTCAAATCGTGTTCCGCTATAAACATGCACACATGTATCATAAACACGGTCGGTCAGTGAAGGCGCAGTCACAGCGGTAGCCGTCGTTGACATATATATATATATATATATATATATATATATATATAAAGCTTTAGATATATCTATGGTCGTTGCCGGTAACATACTCGTATGAGAGTGCACGGACCGAAGCTTTGTGACTAGCATCTAATGACTAGCAAGCACTTTACCGCTGCTGCCGTCCCGTCTCTTCTTTCAACACGCTGCAGAAGCACCCGGCTCCTCAATCTGAGGCACCAAGTGCTGAACTGCTTCCCGTCTCCACCCGTTTCCTCTTGTCCTCTATTTATGCTTTATGCCCAGCGCCATTTGTTTTCAACTCCTTTCTCAACTAAAGCTGTATCTACATGCTCCAACTTTGACAAACTTTGCCTCCTCCTTCTTTAGCCACGTTACCACGGAGACGGCCTCCGGCCCATACCGCCCTGCTTTGCATCTGATTGGTTAGAACTCGTTTCATTGGTAGGTGGAAGTTTGATGATTGGTTAAACCCAGCGCATCAAAAACAAATCACATATGTACGGAAGAGGATTAGGGCCACTGGTGAAAACATTATTTGAGTTCTGACTTTATTCTCAGAATTCTGACTTTATTCTCAGAATTCTGACTTTAAACTCAGAATTCTGACTTTATTCTCAGAATTCTGAGTTTAAACTCAGAATTCTGAGATTAAAGTCAGAATTCTGACTTTACTCTCAGAATTCTGACTTTAAACTCAGAATTCTGACTTTATTCTCAGAATTATATATATATATATATATATATTGTGACTATTATTTCCACTGTTCATTGCACCGTCAGCCACCGTCTACCAAGAGCCTGGGTCTGTCCGAGGTTTCTCCCTAAAAGGAGTTTTTCCTTACCACTGTCGCACTGAATACTTGCTCTTGGGGGACTTACTGGAATTGTTGAGTCTTTGTAAATTATAGAGTGTGGTCTACACCGATCTGTAAAGTGTCTTGAGATAACTCTTGTTATGATTTGATACTATGAATAAAGTTGAATTGAAATTGAATAAGTAGAAATAAAATGCCATAAAAATGCAAAGGAAGAAATTTGTATTCATATCTGATGTAAAACTCACTATCCCCCTGTTAAGATACACTTACTGTTTGGCGCTTTTATTTTGAGAAACTAGATCCATCTCTAGTTTTCTGTTCATGTACAGTTAACATTCAAGACTTTCAGTCAGCACCTCCTGTTAGGATACAGTTACTTTATGCACTGACATAAAGTATTAGTAAAGTAAAGTATTACAGTATCAGTGCAGCATTGTTCTGTGTGCTCGTGCTATTTGATGAAAATGCCATTCTCCTGCTGCTTAGTTTTACAGTGATTAGTGTGGCATGCTGTATCTGTTCACTGTTGACTTAGCTGATGAAATGCAGAAAACCTAGTTTTCAGTTTAGGCCGCAGTTGCATAGTGTAAGACCAACTATAGCACATGTTTTTAGTCTGTATTTACTGTGTTTGTTTCTCTACAGGATGAACTTGATGAAGTTGTCAACACATGGAATTCACACAAAATCAGAGCCCGTTCAAGTGATGATGCGGCGTCAGGTCGGCCATTTGTGATGTACTCATTTCCAGAGTTGCACAGTGCTGAGGATAGACTGAAACCAATTGTCATGGAGGAAGTCACTTTGTGTATGGAAGAGTGTACTCCTAAAGGCCAGTTTCCATGTGACAAAACTGTTTTTGAACTGTTTGTCTCCTAATGGAGGAGAAAGGATGGAATGCTCCAGCAGATCCACTTGATGCAGCTGATCTGTACATCTTGTTAAGAGAGGAAATACAGAAAATGATTTGATGTGTTTAAGATGAATGGATGTATAAAATGCCAACTCTTAAGAGATGAAATTAGAAAACTACAATTCAAGACTCTTAATAAAAATAGCAAAATTGTAGTTACATTTTTATTTAAAAAAGTAATTAGGTCAGTTTGTTTTTTTCTGCAAAAAATGGGGACAAATGAAAGTGTTAGGTACTATACTATATGTAGTGAGGACATATGAGGAATAAACTGGGTTCTAGAGCTTGTAAGCAATGAAAGAACTTAAGATGGTTTAAAACAACCCACCATAGTGTTATATGTAAATTAAGTTGTTTTATTTTGCCAAATATGTATAAAAAATATAGGCCTTGCTATTCCATGTGTTCCAAAGAAATGTTTGACCCCCAGCAACACCATTTTCATGTATTTCTCTAATCATCATGCATCTACTATTAAAACTTTCAGCATAAGTGTTTTAGTTTTTGTGTAAGATCAGCTCTTTCTAGGTAAATTGCTAGCTCTGTTTAATTGTGACTAGTTGACACCTTGCACCGGGTGACTTGTTTTTAATTCCAGTGGAATTATGTTTTCACCCTTGTATCAAATGTAAATGACTAATAAACACTTAGTAATATTCTTGAACTGTATTTTAAACCTCATTTACCCCATCACTTTTACCCATATGGAAAGAGAGCTTCATCAACATTCAATTGAATACCTGAATACAAATGTGAAAAAGTAACATTTTATTAACATTAAACATATGAAACATTTTATTGGTAATACAATAATAATATGGTTAAATCTCATAACCACATAGCCTGGTCTGTAAAGTGCATATAACCAGAATGACTTGACTTTTTAAACTAACATTTGACTATTAAAAGTAACATTTAACATGTTTACAGTAAAGAGGCTTTAAAATAAATCTCAACTAAAGAGATGATCACAAGCTAAAAGTGCATGAACACATGACCAATTCTACATAATAACTGCAGTATATGAAGCATGCAATTTTATATTGATGCTTTAAAAAACAAAATTTATATCCTTAACATCGGCTCGTATAGCCTCTATCAATGCATCCTCTACAATAGTAACCTAATGTAAAAGATCATTAACACCCCAGGTCAACATTGGCTATTCAACCAGGGTTTGTTACCTCAAAAGTTATATCATAAAATCTAAATTATACATGTAGTGTAGAATTAAGGCAAGGGTTAATGCTTATGACACCCTGCAAAGCTATATGCCAGAATTGCTTTTAGTAACAAAGAAATACCTTCTCATATTGAATTAAAATGAGAACCTGAGAATTTGGAACATGGATTCCTAAACAAATACAGCCATTTGGCATTGCTAGTATCAAATGTGTTGATCCACGAGGAAATGTAAGAACGCACAATTATCAGACTGCATTGTATAGTGCATGTACAATGTCAAACAGTAAATGTATCCAAATTAAAAGCCATCAGTTTTGCTGCTCACAACAATTCTTGCAATGCCGGATTTGGATGACTTAATCAAACTTTTTTTCAGTAACAAAGTAATATTTGCAATTTTAGCACATAATAATCAGATAGTAATAAGTAAACTTTAAAGACAATTTGTATCAGACATTATCTGTTCAGAAGGAATAAAAATTCCAACATGACATCACAAGATACCATTAAATAGGTTGATTAACAAGGCGTCCATCCATCCATCCATCGTCGTCCGCTTATCCGTGGTCGGGTCGCGGGGGGAGCAGCTCCAGCAGGGAACCCCAAACCTCCCTTTCCCGAGCCACATTAACCAGCTCTGACTGGGGGATCCCAAGGCGTTCCCATGCCAGGTTGGAGATGTAATCCCTCCACCTAGTCCTGGGTCTTCCCCGAGGTCTCCTCCCAGCTGGACGTGCCTGGAACACCTCCCTAGGGAGGCGCCCAGGGGGCATCCTTACCAGATGCCCGAACCACCTCAACTGGCTCCTTTCGACGTGAAGGAGCAGCGGTTCTACTCCGAGCTCCTCACGGATGACTGAGCTTCTCACCCTATCTCTAAGGGAGACGCCAGCCACCCTCCTGAGGAAACCCATTTCAGCCGCTTGTACCCTGGATCTCGTTCTTTCGGTCATGACCCAACCTTCATGACCATAGGTGAGGGTAGGAACGAAAACTGACCGGTAGATCGAGAGCTTTGCCTTCTGGCTCAGCTCTCTTTTCGTCACAACGGTGCGATAAACAGAATGTAATACCGCCCACGCTGCGCCGATTCTCCGACCAATCTCCAGCTCCATTGTCCCCTCATTTAGAGGTGCTGATCCTCATCCCAGCCGCTTCACACTCGGCTGCAAACCGATCCAGTGCAAGCATGACCTCTCCCACTTGAAGTTCTGCTGTATTGATTTCATTGCCACTGTGTGCAGAGACAAGAATGACTTCAGATGTCTCGCTGGCATCATCTTCAAGATCTTTTGGCTTTGTTGCAATGTAAAACCGCAACATTGTGAGCCTTGCAGTCTCATACATAATGCCAATGGACAGGCAAGTGTCAACAGTAAGGTGGTTCTGTTTGAAGTCCCACACCTCAAACTCAAAATCTGATTCTGGTCCTTTAGAACATATTCCATCAGGGAAAAAAGTTTCTTTCCTTCTTGAAGGATGTCTTTTAATCCAGCATTAACTGCCAATTGAATTTTTCTGGTGCCACCTCCCTGCTTTGCCCTCACCTGTTTGGCTATGTGACCGTCACTGTGAATCCATCCTATCTCTACATTTTGTGTTGTTTTTAGCTTCTTTGTCTATGTTGTTCTTGTGTCAGCATGTGATATGTTTTCCTTGGTGCCTTCCTTTCTGACTTTCATTTTCTCACAAAGGTTTTCTAAAAGCCCTTGTTTTTGCTTGGAGATGGGCTTTTTCCTTTTGCAGTTATTGAAGAGGGCGATCAATCTGCACAGAAGAACAAAGAAAAAAGACAATTATCTTCAAAGTGCATGTTCCATAAATAATAAGGTTAAGCCTCATAAATCGACCCTTTTCAAAGTAGGCTCTGTGTCAATCCAACTGAAACCACTCACAACTAGACAAGACTTACCAGATCTCTCAATAATTTTAAATACAATGGTTCAAAAGCAAACTGACAGTTTAATTTATTCTAAGGAATAAAATACCTGTGCATATATTTATATAAACTTGAAATCATGTCTGCCAGTAACTTTGTACACTCCTTGTCATACTCTATACTTTATTTGCTTAATTTAACTTATATTTGTCGACAGCCCAGTTTAATAGGTGGATGACTTAACTTGTGATAATCCCAGATGTGTGGCATACTCGTTTCTAAAGTATTTAATACCTAACGTTACAAACGAGAAATAGTTTGAGGTGTTTGTTGACTTTGCAACTCGATCGCAGTGCGGAGACTGCTTTGTTAGCTTTGGCCATTGTTTTATACAGTGTATGGATGAAGCATCGTAACATTGAAAACCCTGTTCGCTGGGGACGAGTCGGCGTAGAGACCCGTCACCGAAATCTCGGCCTTATCACCAGGAACAAATCCACACTGGCCCTCATCATGTTAACACGCATTTACTTGTGAAGCATAACAAATATATAATGACAAACTGAAGTGAGCGTTTAATAGAACAAGCGCTACGGCTCATGCTGTTATGTTCACTGGCTGGCAATTCAGCTGGTTAGTTTTAGCAGGCGCTAACGTTCCTTGTATGTGCATATATTAATTCAAATATATATACATATATTAACTGAAATAATCTAGCTAACGTTAGCAGCCGGTGTGCAGCCTGCTATGACTGTTACAGCTAGGAGCTGTTGGTTGGGTGATCGGTTTGTTTTTAGTATTCCTTCGGTGTAGACCGTTCAGGAAGCCAAATTATCACCGACGCCGTCTACTTTACAGAACACGGTCGTTAAAACATTAAAAACACTAAAGAACGGAGTTTCATACTAAAACGAGTGTCTCATCAGCGGACACTGAACGTCAGAAACATGCAATTAGCTTAAAAACATGCTAACATTGCTAGCTAACTTGTGTGTTCATTTCATATCAGCAGCATTTCCGTAGTCTTTACAAAGACCAGGCACCAAACCAACGTATAATTCTCTTTTACTCACCTTTTGTGTTTGTAATTGCTTCATCTGGCACCCCTCGACTACGCAAAAACTCACTTGAATCCGACATGTTCGGTGTGTGGTAGGGATGCACCGATCCACATTTTTTCACTTCCGATCCGATCCCGATACCTGAATTTGGATATCGGCCGATACCGATACTATTCCGATACCAGAGCTGTGTTTGCTTTAATATTATTATTATCATTATTGTTGATTTTATATGATGCTGAAATAAACTCCTCAACGGGCAAGTATGATATGGACGTACGTATGCATGTATGTCCCAAAAGGCAACTTGAGGTAAGTATAAGGTCAGAAAAGGAAGTCAGAAAAACAGGAAAAATCTCATTCTGAAAACAGATATGCAACTGTAAGGGTTTCAAATTGACTGTCATGTCAATATTTATTACATTCCCAAAATGTCAAATACTTGAGGCTTGAAATATAAGAAAAGTGCAAGTGTAAAAATCTCACACACACACACACACACACACACACACACACACACACACACACACACACACACACACACACACACACACACACACACACACACACACACACTATCAATAAAACAGTGTGTGAACAGCGCAAATCAAGCACACTGGCTCTTGTAGCATCAACAAATCAACGTTTTAAAATGTCAAATATCTGAAATATAAGAAAAATGCAATAACTGTAAACATCTTACACACACACTTAGTTACACACACACACACACACACACACACACACACACACACACACACACACACACACACACACACACACACACACACACACACACCTCTGTTTTCACGGCTGCGCAGCGGCTGCTCTGAAACAGCGGCCGCCGGGAGACGATCCGGGGTCTCTGGGGGACGCAACAACGGGGAAATGAAACGCCACACGCCAGCGACAACACCGGGACAGACGGTTGGGAAAATCCTGCTTTGTTTTTGCATGTTGCTGTCTTGCTCTGCGGTGTTTCCACTGTGAAGCATTTCCAAACAGCGGACACACAGGATAGCATTGAGCTAGCCACAATGCTGCTCAACGCTACTATCCTGCTAGCTGGCTGCAAACTGCGGAATGGACTTCCTGAGCGGGGACGTGTCTCATAACTCTGTGTCTCATTGAGCCGCACCTCCATTCAGGAAATCTATTCCACAGTTTGCAGCCAACCAGCAGACCAGCCGGCACCGGCAGGAATCACTTTTGGAGCCATTTCAGCAGACAACGTTAAAGTGCAGACATGGCTCGTGGTATCGGAAATCTCCGCAGGTTGGATCGGGAAAATCCGATACCTGAATTTCGCTGGTATCGGTCCCGATACCAATACTGGATCGGATCGGCCCCATCCCTAGTGTGTGGTTCTCCATCATGCAAAGTCCTCCCTCTCGTTGGTCCCTTACAGGTACCCATATTTCTGACTTTATTCTCAGAAGTCAGAATTCTGAGATTAAAGTCAGAATTCTGAGAATAAAGTCAGAATTCTGAGTTTAAAGTCAGAATTCTGAGAATAAAGTCAGAATTCTGAGTTTAAAGTCAGAATTCTGAGATTAAAGTCAGAATTCTGAGATTAAAGTCAGAATTCTGAGAATAAAGTCAGAATTCTGAGAATAAAGTCAGAACTCAAAAAAAAATTTCACCAGTGGCCCTAATCCGCTTCCGTACATATGGACTTTTTATTTATTGTTCTAAAATAGTCATACACCAGAAATCCGGCAACAGGCCCGAGTACTTTAAGCCCTTCGTTAGTTAGAGCTGCCTCTCATATGATTGGTAGGTGACATCAATTGACTCGAAAATATTAAACCTATATATATATATATATATATATATATATATATATTCCTCATGGTCGCACGACGGAGATCCGGCACGGTGCCGGAATACTTTAAAGGCCATGTTGCAGAGTTAATTTTCCAACGGCTTTGCTCTAATTGCTTGTTGGTAATACACATTTAAACTGTTATCCATTGTATTTGATGTTGTTGGGTATCACAAAACGGAATATAACACGAAAAAGTAGTACTATTTTACAGTGGTTTGTTTTCCCCCACAATGCATTGCATGACGTCACGTTGGGGAGACGATAGACCGTTTGGTTCACTGTCTATAGTCTCTGACACTGGTCTTGGAAAATATGACTTTTGGTCTCGACCGAGTCCATGTGTCTTTATTATGTGTAGGGAAAGGGAAAGTGAAACACAGCTTGGACTGGATGCTGTTCGGCTTTTCACGGATTTAGACAGCTAGCTAGCTAGCTAGGCCGACGTTTGTTAACGCAACAACGTTAGCCTAGCCTGCTACGTAAATATTATAACTGCCTTCGTTGTTGCATCCACGTTGTCAATATAAGACATGTGGCGTTAGTGCTCCTTTTGTACCATACTTTTATTCAATGAAATGTTAAGCTTCGCTCCTACGAGACGTTTTGTGTTACGTTACACACAAGGCTATAGTTAGCCTGTACGTATGCTAGCGGAATTAGCGTTGCGTCCCCCAGAGCCCGGGGCTCCTGCAAGTTGCGTCCCCCAGAGACCGGGGCTCGTTTCCCGCGAGTCGTGTCCACCAGGGACTGGGGCTCCTGCAAGTTGCGTCCACCGGAGACCGGGGGGCGCAAGACAGCAATGGACGGTTGGGTGAAGGAAAACAATGGGGAAAGCAAACGTGACTCGCGGGAAACAAGCCCCAGTCTCTGGGGTGAAAGCCATACTGTCTATGGTGAAAGCATAGATGTAGCTATAGCTACATCAGAGACACACGTGGATGTGTTAGCTAGCTGCCTCTCGTGCTGGCTGGCTAGGCAACGTTAGCTAGCTAATTCCGCTAGCATACGGGATGCTAACAATCGCCAGTTAGCTTTGTGTGTAACATAACAAGCTTAGCATTTCATTTAATAAAATGATGGTACAAAAGGAGCACTAAGGCCACATGTCTTATTACATTACATTTTATCCAAAAGCGACTTACAATTGCTACATATGTCAGAGGTCACACGCCTCTGGAGCAACTAGGAGTTAAGTGCCTTGCTCAGGGACACATTGGTTGATGTATCGCAGTAGGAATTAAACCCAGATCTCCCACACCAAAGGCATGCGTCATATCCACTGCACCACCACCACTTATGTTGACAACGTGGACGCAGATATAGGAAACCCCGAAGGCAGTCGAAATAATTATCTAGCAGGCTAGCTATGCTAACGCTGTTGCGCTAACGTTAGCAAAACTTCGGCGTAGCTTTAGCTAGCTAGCTGTCTAAGCTTGTGAAAAGCCAACAGCACTTGACTTTCACTCGATGCTATTCACTAACAGTAAACACCTCTTCCTCATCCCAGTCAGTCACCATAGTTCTAGCTAGTACGGTAGTAGTACTGTTGTCTAGTGCTAGGCTGAGGCATGTCTCCCCAACGTGACCTCATCATCGAATTGTGTTAAAAAAACACTAATACCAAAAAACGACAAAAGCTGGCCTTTAACACAATTTAACACTATTTGGAAACATTTTTAACAATGATATACATATCTTGAGTGGTTTATGTACCCATACAACAAGGCTTGACTACTGTAACTCTCTGTTTACTTGTCTGAATATGTCTGCTTTGAACAAACTGCAAATTGTTAAAAATTCTGCTGCTAGACTTTTAGCAGGTGCCCCTCGAAGGTCTCATATCACTCCAGTCTTGTCAGCTCTCCATTGGCTCCCTGTAAAATTCAGGATCGACTTTAAGATTTTAGTGCTGACTTTCAGGGCCTTAAACGGTCAGGCCCCACAGTATATCCGAGACCTTTTGAAGCCGTATTTCCCTAGCCGGACTCTTCGGTCCTCTGACCAAAATTTGCTTGCAGTCCCTAAGACTCGTTATAGGACCCGAGGGGACCGGTCTTTTCAGTCTGTTGCTCCCAGACTGTGGAACGCCCTGCCCCTGTCCGTGCGTCTGGCTGACTCAGTTGTCTCTTTTAAAAAGGATCTGAAAACTTGCTTATAGGAAAGCTTTTGGTTGATGGGTTATCACTAGCGTCCCTTTCTTTTGATATATGTATATGCATTTTATACTGTTTGTTCTACCTATTCTGTTGTACAGCACTTTGTGATTTTATCTGTGAAAAGCGCTTTATAAATACATTTTACTTACTTACTTACTTTACAACAGTGGTGGTTAACCTGCAACATGGCCTTTAAGCCCTGTAAGAGCATTACAATGAGAAAATATAATGAAACAAAAAGAAATCAAAGGACATTTAGAATAGATAAAAATGTGCGTTTAATCGTGAGTTAACTATGACATTAATGTGATTAATCACAAATAATATTTTAATTGTTTGACAGCACTAATAATTAGATATTGTGTACCCAGATCTGCTGCTCTGTCTTCTGCTCAAATACAACAAATTGCTTGTTGAATTTAAATCAATGAAAGGAAATCATTTCCAACATTCTTTTATTGAACATTAAATTGAACGTAAAAGGCACCACAAAAAAAGAATGAGTTACATTTAAAGTGTAGTTTTCTACTGATATTTTCTTACTAACAAAGAATCTGAGTATGTTTTGCGATATGTCGCAGCCTTTCACAATGTGTTTATTGCGCAAGTTTATTACTAAAAAAAAACCATATTGTGCAGCCCTAACCTTACTCCACGCAGCGGCGTGGAGATATAGGTCTGCCAATGCGAGACTAAGGTAAAACACTTTGACACAACACAGTACCCTCCAGTTGGAACAGTAACATGTAAGACAGACCAGGAATTTTGGGCCCCATGACAAAAAATCCCCCCCCCTCTGCCCCCTCTGCGCAGCTGTTGTCACCACATCTCTAGGACCTAACTGTCCCATCAAAAGCTTTACATAACTCTAATTAAAGGCTTGCAACTGTCTTGCTTCTTGTAGTTCAATACTAGTACTAGCACAATATTTACTGCTGGTGATTTGTACATGCATGTCTAGTATGCAGTTCACTATTTGATGCAAGATTAAAAGCAACCATAAAAAATGTGCTGAAGGCCATTTTTTACAGTCTCAATGTATTTTTATTGTAAAATTTGACAAAATGGAAAATTCTCTTAACAAAATTATTATTATTATTATAATTATTAATGAAAGATAAAACAAAAATGAACAAACTTAAATATAAATATCTATTAACTACCCTTCATGATGGGAGTAATAAAGTCTGTATCTATAGATGTCATTTCATAATTCAATCTAAATAAACATATCAAACTGGTTTATTTTAATATTGTCTGTATTTTACATGCAGGCTCAGGTAAGGTACTCACTGTTTCTAACTGTCCAGCATCAGTACAGACAGTAGGCTGTTTTTTTTTTATTTTATTTCATAATTATCATTATGTGAGAAAATAATTGTTAGTAATGTGTTTGAATTTCTGTCATTAATACATATTTCATTTTCTTTTTTGTAATGGTAAAAAGAGCAAGAGACCCACAGACTCCCTGCAATGATGCTAACTGGCATGTCACTGAACCCAATGTTGCTCTCCTTCACTGGGACAGGGAGGGGCACAGTTAGGGGGAGACTGGGGTGCTGCTGACTCATCTGTTAAGTCTGCTAAAAGGGGCAGGGACAATGATTTAATGTGAATATCTTGCTAAACGTTTCCCTGCACTGATTAAATGGTGATTAAATGTAGGCTAACACTAGTCTGTAGCTAGCTATCTTATTTCACTATGGACATTAAGCCAACAGGTTAATACCACTCAGACTACAGGCTACCCACCTTTCTTGGTGAAAAACTGGGTTACAGTTTGACACCCTTTCCTTTGTCTTTCATCTCTCTCTTTTCTCTCGCTCCTTTTTTGAAAACCAGATTTTGATTTAACGTTACTTGGAAACATTGTGGTCACTGAAGTTCTGGTGCATCTACTCACTGCAACTAAACACCGTCACTAGTGCGCTAAGGCAGGACCAAACCATTTCATGCAGATACAGGGGGGCGGTCGGTCAATATGGATGTTTACTTTTTGGTCAATGGGGATATTTAACTTTTTCTGCCAAAAACAAGTAAAAACAATGAGATCATTCATTTAATTATTATATTTCAAATATATATACTGAATGATGATGGTTTAATAATTTTATATTAGTTTTTACCTATTTTTTGGGGCCCCTGTCAGTCATGGGCCCTTGGAATTGTCCTAACGTTTCCCCTGACAGTACTCATTAGCTTTTTGGTTAACCTTATAAATGAAAATAAAATATCTCTTAGCTTTCAAAATGCATTGTAGACCCAATCTAATGTTACATTTGAATAAAATGACAAAAGGAACTTAAGCATTAGTGAACTGGTCCGTTTTGCAGGCATTTATTGATAGATGCACAAATACCTGACAAACAAAGCACCAACATATTACCACTCACTCGCATGCTTAATGATGAAATCGGATGTAAAGAAGGGTATGCGTAAACAGTACATCTGGTGTAGTTTGTATTCATTACCAACGTGATGAAAAAGTGTCGTCTTCTAGTTGAACTAATGCGAAATTCTCAATCTGAAATTACACTTACCAACACGCTGCAGGGTCACCGTAAAGTCTGTTACATACTCTGCATAAGCAATACAATGGGATGGGCGGGCAATACAATGGGTGGGGGGGTGCGCGCACACACACACACACACACACACACCACATACTTAAGATATTATTGCTTAATAAGCAACTACAAATAAATCTCCTTTAAAAATAAACAAATCCGCACTTTGACAGGATACAAAGATGTAGACACAATTTTTGGTGGCCATTGGTACATACACCGAAAAAGCCAATATGATGCTAGAACAAAATAGCTTCTTTTGGTTAGATGAGCCATTCTTTAAAACATCAGATACAGAGTAAAGGCTGGCTGATACATTTTGAACTGCTTTGTACTGCAGTAGGATGTGTTTAAAGTCATGTACAAGCAGTGTCGCTGTTACACAGTTTGTCCACCAGAGAGCACTGACAACTTTGTGTTTACACAGCAAAACGTTCAGATTTGTAAATCATGCGTTTACACCTCTTTCATATCCAAAATGGAACCCTTATCAAACAATGTTTGTTTTGCATTTTCATAAAAATTAGAGTTCTGGCATAGAATATGTAACAGACCTTACCCCCAGTTATCCAAAACGTGAGCTTCCACACAAACATTTACAGAACAATACACAACACTAAAACATTTCAAAAAGAATAAAAGCCGGGGTATAATTGGTATCAAAAATCTGTGCACAGCAATGAATAAAAGATGCTAAAGTCCTGTGGTAAGTTATAAAAGCTAATATATGAAGTGAAAACATTATCAGTATAGTTCTGTGCCGTCAAGCAGGATAAAATGTGATAAAACTCAAATTAGTATTTCTCTGTAATTCCAACACCATATATATATATATATATATATATATATATATATATATATATATATATATATATATATATATATATATATATTTTGATTTTAGCTTTAAAACCAAATAATTTAAAGCCATGCACTGTGTTAACACTTAATATTTGCATTAACATAAAAAAAAAATGCAGCAACTCAAAAATACCCCAAAATAGAGTAGCAAACTAGTCTAAAGGTGTATAAAAAAAAGCAGTGCCAAACCCTGACTCCTACACAAAATACTGTACTGAAATGTTTCAAATTTATGGCTTTATTTACTTTCCTCTGATCTATAACTTAAACACTAACGTGTTTGATTACTAATTTCCTGGAAAATATCCACAAGTTAAAAATATTTAACGATTCTTATAGTGTATTGCACTTTGTATTGGCCATGTGTCCCTGATATTGACAGAAGGGCTGGTTGTGACAGACTGCAGTGATTACAGCGGCCTGTAGCAGGCGTCTGGCTGCCACATTCGCAGATCCACCACAATCTGGTTGAGTTTCTTCATCCACAGATTCCTCTCGTCCTTTGTGTCTGCACACAGCCAGTTTCTGCACAGAAAAACAATGCAGGTTCACAGTTATGTAGGTAGCTGGCTATCGTTCAAAGATTATTGATACCAATACTGTGACTTTGCTATCGGTAAGTAACCATACTTTATTTTCCGATTCCAAATTTTATAGACAAAAAACAACAACAACAAAAAAAAAACACGTTACACATTACGGCACAAATCTTTTGATTTTTCAGCTCCTACTATGTGAGCACCGTCTCTGTGTGTAACGTAGAGTTTTTCCTATGAGTCTCTACGACATGTAACGCTAGACAGCCAATCACAGACATTATTAGATCTCTGTAGAAGCATGCTGATGCTGATGAGATTTACTCCTTAAAGCTCTTACACACCAGGCCGATAATCACCCGTGGGACAGTCTGGCGAGGTCAGTGACTCGAGTCTGTTCGGTGTGTTCTGTGCCGTCGTCTGTCAGAGGAGCTGGCAGCCTTCATTTTGGCCAACCCGACCCGTGTTCAGTTCAAGACAAGGACGTTCGGACTAAGCCGGAAAAAAACGGGTAGTCTCTCAAAATATGGCAAAAATCTTTTAAACTGACCTTTGTGGGTCTGAAATTAAGACTGATTCAACAACTGCATGGCCTATTTCTCACTTAAAATGTTTTCAGAAACACGTTTCAGTGAACTATTTTAGTAGAATATGAGATCGTATTCTGAACAAGCCGTCATTGAAAAATCCAAAATCCAGAAGCATCAGGCAGATCAGCTGCTGGTTTTAATTTTTTTGGGCGACAATACAGAGTAGCGCCGCCTGCTGTTATGGAGACGTATTACGTCATAGTTATTTGAGATATATATATATATATATATATATATATATATATATACATATATATATATATATATACATATATATATATATATACATACATATATATATATATATATACATATATATATATATATACATATATATATATATATATACATATATATATATATATACATATATATATATATATATACATATATATATATATATACATATATATATATATACATATATATATATATATATATACATATATATATATATATATATATATATATATATATATATACATACACACACACACATACATATATGTCTCTCCGAAAGACACACGCAACACACGCGTCTATATATATATATTGGCGCGTGTGTTGTGTGTGTCTTTCGGAGCGACACAGAGACACACACATGTGTCCACACCTCAGCCAGCTGGTTGCTGAATACTCCCAAAAATACCACGGAACCACGTGCACGTATGTCTGTACATGATAAACGTTAACATGAATTAATATTCAACTACGTATAAAACATATCTGTCATCATTATGCTCTTCTTGAGTGGGGGGGCTACGCTCTGACTGCGATGGCAACTCCGCCCAGCTGTCTGGTGTGTGTACTTTAGCTGTGTGTGTCTCTCGGACGCTGTGGTGTGTGTCAGCCGGGTGATCGCTGAATCAAACTCCCAAAAATAGCACGGAAACACGTTGTCATTACTTAATCCTATGACCAGTGTTCGTAACGGCTAAGTGTATGGCAATATTTCAGTCTAACAGTTAAAAGATGCTTTGAAAGTTTAAAACTCACTGTTGTCTTAGAGTTCCAGCAGCACTCTGCTAGTGGGGGAGGGGCAGAGCATGGTCTGACTGCATGTGAACGGGAGCGTCCCCGGCAACACAGAGCTGCCTTTGTGGATGCCCGACTAAATAATGCCGGGAAAATCGGCGAACGCAGCAGCCGCGTATCGGCTGATGCAAATACATGTAAAAAACGCAAATATCGGCCCGGTATATCAGCCGGCCGATAAATCGGTCGATACCTAATATGTGTGTGTGTGTGTGTGTGTGTGTGTGTGTACACATATAAATGGTAAGCACTTACTTGGTGACACACATGGTGTTCTTGCACTGGCTGACTAGTGTTTCTCTGTCATCCTCTCTCTGTGGCCGGACTGTGATCAGCTCAAATGTGTTGGGTCTGGCACAAAACTCTCTGTTGGCTGGTTCCACCCTCTTACTGGTGCAGTTAGCCAGGTTGATGCGGCCAATGGGATTCTGAAAAAAAGAAATGATTAAAAAAACACACAGACAGACACAAAACTGCAAACAAACGGTGCCTCAGTCCATTGCTTAAGACACTGCACTGGCTACCTGTCTCTTTTAGAATTGATTTGAAAGTTATTTGACTTGTTTATAAAGCTTTAAATGACCTCGCTCCTCCATACATCAGTGATTTTCTTTCATTTTAGGTGCCAGCCAGATCACTAAGGTCCTCCACTGTTTTTTTTTTTCTTCTTTTAAATGTTCCTAATGTGTCCCAAAAAAGTACAGGCGAAGGTGCATTCTGTTTTTACGGCCCTAAACTGTGGAACTTGCTGCCGTTGCGTTACCCGTCTAAAATCATGGTGGAGTAATAAAAAAATAAAAATAAAACAATAAATAAAAAAAAACACCCATAAAAACAGTCAAAGTCAATAAAAAATAAAGAGCGTTTTGCTCAGTTACCTTGCGCTTCTCATCATCTGGGTAGGTCCAGTAGGAGATGCAGTATCCCGACAGGACACACCACCTCCGGTGCCAGGCTCCAAATCCACTCACATCTTCAAACATTGTCTTCAGGGGGGGGGGGGGGGGCGGGGGGAATTATAATCACAACATATATTTGTATTGGGAAATAGCCTCAGCAAATCAATGCCAGCCTGAGAATAACTTAATTCCGTGGTAATGATTCAATCTGCTTGCACTCACCAGGAAGCCCTTTTCCTCCACCTTTGAGCCAACTTCACACTGCATGGTGAGGTAGACGTGGCCCTCCAGAGGGCACAGGAACGGCACCTGGAATCCAAAGTACAGACACTTATGCTGCGTTCCAGGCAACCCGTAACTCGTGTTTTCACAACCTTCTACCCGTGAAAGTGCCCTGGAACGGCCGTCCAACCCGTAACTTACTACCCGTGAACTCGTACCAGATCGTTGTACTCCCAGTTACAGTTTTTGACGTCACACACACATAAACAACAATGGCGACCCCCTGTTGATGCTGTACAGACGCCGGTGAAATAGAAATAAATAGACATGAATAGACAACGTAAAGTAATTCCGCACATTGTAATCAACACAATACACACACAAGTGTGTACTACTACAGGTTATGTTTATTAAAAAGCCCAATATATGTCGCTGACTAGAAATCGCTAGTATCAGCTAGCCCTAGCTAACGTCAACGTTAGGTAGCCGCTAGCTTAACGTCAGGGCAGCCACTAGCTAACGTCAACGTCAGCGTAGCCAATAGCTAACGTTAAAGTTAGGTAGCCCAACCTGAACCCTGGAACGCTACCAAGTCGTGAGTCGTGGCTTGAAGTCGTAATTTACGGGCTAAAAATTGTGTCTGGAACGCAGCATTAATCCCGGGTATCATGTTCACCATTCAAAAAAGTTACACCATTGACAACATTCTTTGTGTACACAGAGTTTACTAAAAAGAAAGTTTTTGAACAACTCACCGCAGCTGTTGTTTTCGCTTGCAGCCATCTTTGCCAGTCAAAACTAGTAAATTTCCGAATGCGACGTAACAGGGAGGAGAGTAAAGATGGAAAGCTCCTAAAGCTTAGTTCCATATAAATGCACGGATGATTTTTTGTTTTGTCGTTCGTAAAAAAACAATACTGACCTTGTAGTTGAAAAAGGAGCTTCATATAAGAATGACATTTCCTCCTATGGAGTCCGTTCATCCGCATTCGGAAATCGACTAGTTTTGACTGATAAAATGGCTGCGGCTAGAGACAACGGAGCTCCGGTGAGTTGATGAAAACCTTTCTTTTTAGTAAATCTGTGTACACAAAGAATGTTGTCAATGCTTGCGTTAATGTGTAGAGCTCCTGGAGATACTTCAAGCAAAGTTTCATGTTTTGTCGAGCCTTTTTTTTTTTTTTTGAGGCGAGCATGAGAGTGCCCCTAACAGTCCCGTCAAAAGGCCATTTGACCCAAAAACGAGAATACGGTGAATCTTAAAAGTGGCGCTTCCTTCCTAAATCTGCTTTTAAACTAAAGTTTCACTCGGGTACATTCACAAAAAGACCCTAGGATACCATTTTGGCGAGAGTTATGCTTTAATACTGGACCAATGTCAAAGATTGTTGTTCCCATCAGTCACTTAACATACATAACATAGGAAAATATTGTTGAAAAAAACTGTAGTTACCCTTTAAGAACTGAAAATACAGAGAGACTATAGACTGAAAATACAAAATAAATAGAATTCAAAATTCCCTTATTGGGAGTTAGGTTCCGTTTTTTTTCCCCCCTTCCTTGCCCTTGCAAGGTACGAGACGGTTTGTTTTCTTTCCTGACAACTGTTTTGCACCACAGCTCATGCACACTCCACAGTCCCCTGTTATAGTGAGTTCACCCTCCTTCCCACACAAAGATAAAAAAAAACAATAGGACAAGTAGTAACCTTGGTATGAAACATGTCACTGAGTAGTTCTCTTTCCCTTGCTTCATATTTGATCTAAAAGAAAGAAAGCAAGGTAGGTGGCACAGGAGTGCACAGGGAGAACAAACAGGGTTACTGTGAGTCTCTGTAAAGCCTGTACACAGATGACTATGGTCCAAGTGAGCCATTTGCTGGCGTCATCCATACAGCATGGATACTGTGCCTTCAAACAAAGGAAAGCCATAGATTTAAAAACGCAGAATAAAAACAACCTGTAACAATATCACATAATCGTCTAATTGTCATTTTTTTGTTTAAACTGCTAACGTTAGCTAAGGTCTTAAGGCGTATGACTGGTAATTGTTGATTTTGTTTAGATATGCCAAATTGTAATTATATAAGTGATTATTGGTCAGACTGTTGAGCTAAAGCTATGCTAGTTGTTGGCACTTGACCCCATTCACGTTCATAGCAACAGAAATGTAGGCTGGGTAAACCTGCATGTTTAATTCTCCTGCTTCAGTTCACAATTTTGCAGGAACCAATCACAAACTGGCTTATCCACCTTGCGCACTATTGACGGGTTTAACACAATGAAAATCGAGAAGCAACGGCATACATTCAACAAGCCGCCCCGAAGCGCAGCTACCCGTTGATGCCTGATGCCGCTGTCGCTACTACGTCACCTGGATCGTTGGTCTGATTGGTTGAAGGACTATCCAATTGCATACAGAGTCATTCAAACTATGCCCGTTGGTCATGCCTCTTGTACAGAGAAAATACAGAGCAGACTCCCCAGACCAATGCTCAATCTTAAATCTATTGATCTTGGTCTGCCGATAGCTAGACTAACAATGGGGACACAGTTAGAAAAAATGTTTTGTGATAATAAAAAGGCAATGTTTACTTCAAAGGCTGTGTATCTGTGTTATTACATTATCTGGGTCACATGACAGTTATATAACCAAAACACATAACCTGGGCTTCGTAAAAAAAAAAAAAAAAAAAAATAATAATAATAAAAGTTTTAAAATTTGACCAAAAGAGGCAATTATTTTGTTAATCACAATTATTTGGAATGCTCTATGTGGAAAAGGGACATGATATTATGAAGAGGTGACATTAATGGCTTCCATACCTTCTCCAAAGGAAACTTGTTTTTCCCGATCGAGGACAGGGTGAGCTTGTGTGATCCGACCAGGATGAAGTTACTGGTGCGAACAGCATTGGGGCCTCCTGGACTGGCCATAACTACACACACAAAGAATGACATCATAAATACCTCCCATGAAACTTAAAAGGAATAGTTTGAATTTTTTGAAGTGTAGTTGAGGTACTTCTCCATAGTCAGTGAGAAAATAATATTAATCAGCTTTGGCTTGGAGACGACACATTCATAACAAAAAGTCTGCATGACAAAGTGTGTGTATGTGTGTGTGTGGGGGGGCTTAAATAACTTAGACGTGGGGGGTGGATGTAGTGTAATCAAGAGGAGTATTCCAGGTGCATTATCGGAAGTGTACATGAAGTGGTTTTGGAACTTGACCCATTCTAGGCAATACAAATTAGGAATCTGCTTCTGCTTCTTAAGTTTCAATTATATTAAATCCAGTGCTCGAAGTGGGCCGGTACTCACTTGGCACTTCTACATTTTACTCTTAAGTGTACCTGCACTTTTTCTTGTGTACCGCTACTTCTCGCATGCAGCCGGTACTCTACCATTGACCGAGAAAGCGTCAGTGTCAGAGAGATGATCCTAACGTTACATAAACTACATTACCCAGAGGGCACTACGTGCTTACATTTTAGATCTTGACGAATCACGTAAAGGCAAGCAGTCGGCCCACCCTATCAGAAGTTAGCTTCTCCACGGACGCTAGTTTGAAAAAGCTGTCGGCCTGACATGAACAGATTTTTCACTGCTGAAAACCTAGAAACTAAAAATAAGTATCGAGTTTGTAAGACGTTATGTTAGCCGCCTGGCTTCAGAAAGGTACTAAAAGAACGCGCCAGAACCAGACACGTCAACAGAGGTCCAAGTCCAACCAGAAACATCTGGAGATAGTACGATTTATGAGCTTCAAGCTAACGTTAAAGCTAATGTTAGCGTTGATGTGAGCGGAACAGCTGGCGTTAATGAGGAGTCTGCCGCTACCAACCTTAACGTTACCTTAGTCAATGACACCAATGTCAACAATAACGTGAGTAACGAAACACACGGATGGCCTGACTGTTGGTCAAAGGACCAAATGATGTATTTTTGCTCCACGAACAGCTGGCTCGTTTTTAATACTAACAAACTGGGCTGCAAAACATGTAGCAGCATCCCGTCACTTGCTGCCCAGACAGAGGGGGGGCTGAAGCTGTCTGGCATAAACCCTGTTTCCCCCTGTCTCTGACGTGCACACACACACACACACACACACACACACACACACACACACACACACACACACACACACACACACACACACACACACACACACACACACACACACACACACACACACACACACACACACACAGAGAGAGTGAGTGTTTGTTTGCATCTGTTGAAAATGAATAGTTGTTTTGATAATTTAAATCTCTTAACATGAATCCAACATATTAGCAAATATAAATCAGCTTATTTGTGGAAAAAATAAACAATATTGATACTAGCCTATATGTAAATTAGTCACTTAGGCCATCCATAGATAGTTAATAAGGATTCACTGTGCCACATGTTTAAAATGAAAACATGATTTTTTTAATAGCTTACGCACCAAAGTTATGTAAACTTGTTTAAATAAATCCATACATTTATATTGTTAATAAATGACAATAAATTGTTGTTGTACCAGCAATATCTCCAAGTTTTGTTTTTCACTATAGAAATCTCAAATGTCATAATGATTTGCCAATGCAAGAGAGTACCGCCTTTTTTTTCCCCACTTCAAGCACTGATTAAATCTGTTAATCTCTTGTAAATCTAACAACTTTATTGAAGTGCAATACTCAAGCCCTTTAAAAAGAAAAACATCTTGTGGCCGACATTAAGCATGTCCTTAAGCTTTTTGTGGAATGCTTCCATTACATTTGACTTAACAGAGAAAAATGGTTTTAGATTTATTTTAAATGTTGACATACCTGGTGTCTGGCTACTTTTCTGCAAGACAAGATATAAAACCAAAAAAATGTAAAATACATTCCAAGCAGATGAGAAGCGTTACATTCTGATATAAAATTCTTGAGGGTAGCAGAAAATAAACTGGAAATACTTACAGTGATGGCGAGGAATCTCTTTGGAGTGATAGCCTGGAAAGATAAAAGTAACACAAATAATATATTTTTGATTCCCAAGAAAAGATGGTCGTGACAGTGCAATGTGACTGAGAGATAGGTCTGCTGCCGGCCAGTTAACATTCTTTAAGCGGGATTTATGCTTCTGCTCCACAGTGAGCTTTTGGTGTAGCCTACATAAACGGCCTGAAGTTTGTATTTGTGCGTTGGTGTATGCGTTGATCTCTTTAAGAGAATAGCAGGGCCGGTGTGTGTGTGTGTGTATAGAGACGTGATTAGCTTCAGAGCGAGTACAGACTCTAGAGTCATAGTGAGAGAAACAAAGTGTCTCCCCTGTTCTTTCTGACCACGGTGGGAAACCTGGAGCAGGAAAAGTTAACCCTCTCCTTGATTTTATGTTGTTGATGGAGAAAGAGAACCAGGGAATGAGTCGGGGGAAGGGCAACGCCACCAAGCCACGGCAAAACGGACCAATCACAGTTGTTGCAGTCTGCGTCGCCGTGGCGTGTAGTTACATCTTTTGAGAGGTGCACGTCAGGCTACGCCGTTGGGTCTGTGTCTCCATGTACCTACATACATACGTACCCACAGCGTTGATTTAACACAGAAGCATAAATTGGCCTTTATCCACTAAATTAAATGACCACCTGAAGCTGTGTAGGCAAACAGTGACATTCTTCAAACTCCATCTGCCCACACAGTGCACACCCACCAACATGTGAGGGTAACTGATGCAGAAACGGTTCATACCGACATACACAAATCTTGGGCCTCGTGAACCTGTCTCCACAGTCTCTGGACACACACACTTAAAGTATTAAAGCACGTTCCATTATTGACTTGACAATGTGTTTTTCATTTGGTATAAAAAAGGGGGGATTTACCTTTGACTTGCTAGGTTTCTTCTTCTTGTCACTGCAGACGTCACGCTTCTGCACCTGAGGATGTCATCAGTTAATGCACAAGACTGGGATGAATCAGTGGCCAGTGATTCTAGATAGCAGCTCAATCCTAAAACATGTAGGTATCAGGTATCCAAAATATGTTTCACGAGGCTTAAAGCATCTAAATATACAGACATGAAAAGATAAACGGGTGGGAAATAGCAGCAATTATAATAAAATACATTTTATGGAATTGTAGGTGCTCAATGACTAGCCTCTTTCTGTCATTCTGTCTTTTATCACCCCTTTAAAAAATAAAAATAAAAATAAAATAAAGAAATCAGGAAAATCATGAAGTCAACAGATCTGCAAAGAAATTGCAGATTTTAGTTTCCCAGATTTTTTTCAAATGTAATATGTGCCCTATAAGATGCAGATCCGAGAAACAGGGGAAATGAATGCCTAAGAGAATATCACAGCTGCTGTTACAAAATGTAAGACTTCAAAAAAGCAGTAAATACAGTGCACATGTGGTCAGAGCACTCACCAAGCAATAGACCTCTATATCAATTACAAAGTCACTGGAGACATCAGATCTGAAAGTGAGGAGGAAGAGGAACAATAATGATTGACATAATAATTCAAGTACACCAGTATAGAATTGGAACAAAATATTAAACATAACAACAAGTCATTATCAGAAAATATGATGCGTGTTCTCCTTAATATGAGCAGGAGTGCAGGATTTACATGGTGAACTTGGTAGGGAAAGCCAGCGTGTCCCCACTGAGGCCGCGGTGTGTGCTGGCTAATGGTGTGGTCACAGTGTTCTCTGCTCCAGCCCGAATCATTACGAAGAAGGAATGTTTGGTG
This sequence comes from Gymnocephalus cernua, assembly GCA_023631565.1. Lineage (NCBI taxonomy): Eukaryota > Metazoa > Chordata > Actinopteri > Perciformes > Percidae > Gymnocephalus > Gymnocephalus cernua. Next base: position 28,257,752 of record CM042438.1, on the reverse strand, counting down.
GACTCTGAAGAGAGAAAAGAGAAGGGGTTGTAGTTTTCCTTACTTTGATTCCTAACACTAATGTCAATGGAAGTCTATTTAAAGCCCACACTTAAAGCCCAGTTCAGACCAAAGATTAGCGACGAGATAAAACCGTTTGAGAACGTTGCAGGGAGATTAAGTTGCAGTGGTCTGAACTGGCCCGTCTCAGCTCGACTCAGGCCAAATTATGGTGTTGCATGCGACTCAGCTTGTCAAGTTGCCAGTGGCTGGTTTTAGAATGTAAGGGACGCCACCAGTTTCAACAGCCACTAGAGAAGTCAGATGGTCAAGTCGGTTACAAACTATAGAAATAAAATGCTCCATAATACATTTTATATCTATGTTACAAACTGTCGACTGGTCAAATGGCAGAGTTGTAGACAGATGCTCAACGAGCGCCGGCAAGCACGCTATGTGGTCGAATGAGCTAGAGTGACTAAAGAGGGGGAGCGGCGTTAGAACTAAGCAGTTAATCACATAAACGTAACGTTTTTGCCGATTCCTCACTAGAAATGCAACTGTAGCAAGCACTACTCACTATCACTAACGTTATCCACATTCATATTTAGTTGCAACCAATGATACATCCAGCTACAAAAAAACCTGAAAGTCAGAAGTTAGAACGGAAGTACTAAAAGTTGTTGCTATGGAGATGATACAACATCTTGTCTCATTGGTGTAAACTGGCAGGTTTCAGAATGTTACAGATCGGTGGTTGCAAGTAGTAAGTTTCAACTGGTCTCATCGTGAATCTTTTGTCGGAACTGGGCGTAAGACACAGCAAGAAGAATGAAATGGTGATGTACAATATTGAGCATTAGTGACAACTGAGAGATCTGGAGATAATGTTGAACAGTGGGGTGTTGCTTTGAATGACTGAACTGTGGTTATATATGCATTTTGAGCCTACCTGGCTTGTTGGCAATGGAGCAAACAAAGTCTGCCTTGAGAGGCAGGCGCAACTCCTGCAGGGTGACGGAGCCCTTGGAGGCCACCATGCTCATAGATTCTGGGGCCACAGAGGCCTTTTTCTGGCCTGTTGGGTCTCCTTTCAGACGGTCCAGCTCTGCCTTCAACGCTTCCCTCCTCTCCGCTAAGAAAGTCACAAGGACAGAAAGTCAAGCTTTGACACTACCCCTGGGAGTCGTCAAATCCTACATATAGGGGCTTTAAAATATATACAGACGGGCTGTAGTGGTGGTGTTGTATAACGGCTTTATTATTTATTTAAGGCAGCTGTCTATAAGCCTAGAAGCGGCAGCTTGAATGCATTAGCACTTTTGTATGATTGTGTGGAATCAAATCTTGTACGTTGATTTTTTTTCTTCACATTCAAATTGCAGTTGTTGGTGAGTTGGTAGTTTTAGTTAAGTATAGAACCCAAAAATAAACCCCATGGGTACGTTTTGAAATTTGAATCAAGAAAGATATAATAAAGCATTCTCAAGGATAGCTACAGGGTTGTTGTTTTATTTACATTTATAAATACAGCTAAATCATTTATAAAAACACCTGCAAGTGTGCCTAGTATGGGTATGCAAAGTATTTGTCTATGGTGTGGATGAACTCACTTGCCACCAGCAGCAGCCTCTCTGCCTCAGCCTCCACCTGGGATCCTTTGCCGTGCTCTTCATCTGTGCAGCAGTTGAGTGCCTGACTGGCCTGATGAATGATCGTCTGTTGCAGGTTCAGCTCATTTGTCAGAATCTACAGAAACGTACAACAGCTTAAAGCTTGCCATCTAAGCTGTTTGAAACCATTGTTTTGCCCCCAAATGTAGAAAAAACAAGTCCTAAGTGCATAACAGAGTTCCCATGAAAACAGCACACTCATACTGTAATCTGGCATGAATCAAAGTTAAAAAAGGATTCATTCCAAACCTTCATCTTCTGTTTGATGCTAAAGAGGCTTGTTCCTCTGGGTTCCTCCGCTCTGTGAGAAACGTCCTCTTTTCTCACAATCACCTGTTTTATGTTGGGTCTCTCCGTCTCTTTCACCCTGGTGGACCTATATGCATCAATGCTAGCACACACACACAGAACCAAACAGATGCATGTAAGATGTACTGCAACAGCATGGACAGCCGACTTGAATCCATATAAGTGAAATGAAGCAAATCAAGCAGTTAATTTATATAACACCTTTCGCAGACACCAGTAACGTGCTTCACAGTCAAAAAAATAAAATGCAATAAAATCGAATATAGTCAAATAAAAAAAATAAAAAGATAAAACACCAGATAAAATATAAAAGGAGATTAATAATAAAATTGGGAGCACTTACCTATATGGCAGTTTGGGGTCCTCGCCGAAGGTCTCAACACTGTCTGAAGATGCAGCCCGCATCATGCTGGCTCTCTGGAACTTGCTAGGTGTGGAAACATTATCCGGAGTGCTGCTCTTCACCATGAAGGAGCTGGCCGGAGTCGACGTCTGTACAAAAGACATCGAAAAAATGCTACCGTTAAGGTGTTTCTTGACTTACAGTAAGTAGGCCTGCACATAAGTGGTAGACAGGCCTCGTGTCCGTACTACCTTCTATTAGGCCTGTAACAATTATTACATACTTGTCTAATCGCAATTTATTTTTACATTATCGCCATTTCTTTGTTTAACCGCAATTAATTGCTAGCATTATCTAAGGTCCTGAGGGGTATGACAGTTGATGGTAATTGTTGATTTTATGTTCATTTAAGAAAAAAATCAATGTTTTATGACAATAAACAGGTGCAGTTTACCTCATAGGCTGTGTACCTGTGTAATTACATTATCTGGGTCACATAAGAGTGGCCAAAAGATGTGTCCTGGGATTCATTCAAAACTTTATTTGTTCAAGAAAGTAAACAAATGAATGTTTTTATATTTGAATGAAAGTAGGGCTGGGCGATAAAACGATAACGATATGTATCGCGATAGACATGTAATCAATATCAATAAAAAATGCGCTCGATAAAAGTTCGATAATTGTTTTTCTTCGTCGGAAGAAACCAGAGGTTTCAAAGCAAGTTTGGTTGCATGAACAAAGGCACTCACTCTCTGGTAGCCTAGCAACGTAGAGAGTGACACGCTAACAGCCAATCATGTAACAGTATTGTGTTTGCTTGCGTCATATCGTTGTCTCGTGTTGGATTCTTCAATAACAGAACCGCCGTGGAGTGATAAGTGGAAAATGCGTGCTGCAGCGAGCGCGGAAGTTCTTGATGAAACGGGAAACGTCAGCTCGCCAATATGGCAGTTTTTTGGATTTTATAAGTCTGACCGTAGTCAGACCAATGTCGTCTGCAAATTATGCAAGACCATCGTCCCCAGCGCAAACCTGTTTTACCACTTTAGCCGCGTTCACCCTTTGGAGCACAGCCGTATTCGCCAGCAACGTCCAACAACATCTGCAGCTGGAACCCCGCACAAGCAGCAGAGCACCACGGAGAGGTACTCTCAGTGCCTTATGACGGTAAAAGCTAAACGGTACAAATAAATAACGGAGGCAGTGGCATATCATATAGGCAAAGACATGCTTCCGCTGAGCACCCCCCCACCATGTACGGTTTAGGCTGTACCGTGACTGTTAGACGGAGAAAAATAATAACTGTTACTGTGCTGTATCAGGTTTGTTTTTTATGTTACTGATGTAAAGTCTACCTCAGTTTTATTTCAATTTCTCTCTGTTTACAAAACACTGCACATATTTTAAAACACTTCATTCACCAGAAGTGTTCATTGTGATTTTAGACTTATGTTTACATTTGAATTATTTGAGTGTTTTCCATGGTTGTTTTGACATTTCTGCTTTTATAACTGAGGATTATAATCGGAGGAAGGTTAAGCTTAAAATAAAAACGTTTAAATTGAATACATTTTTTTCTCCTGGTCCTTATTTTAAATAGGTCATAAAAAATATCAATAATTATCGATATCGACTGATATGAAACACTTATATCGTGATACAGTTTTCAGCCATATCGCCCAGCCCTAAATGAAAGAGACATTTATATTGTTAATCACAATTATTACTGAGACAATTAATTGTACAGCAACATTTGCAATTGTTCCAGCTCTACCTACCATCATTCTTCTCTCTGGAATTTTCGCCACAGCAGCCACAGTCTCTGCTAGTGGAGTGAGGAGCGACATGGAGGAGATATTTAAAGCACCTTCCTCCTCCTCCTCATCCTCATCACTTTGCTCCAGGACGCCATCAAACAGCTCGTTGATAACTGCAGAGTTGATGGACTGGTCCACGTTCATGTCTTTCTCTTTGACCACCACCTCCTCTTCACTTGTTTTCTCTACAGTATGGCCGACCACCCTCAGAGGACTGGATGTTGAGGCTGGAGGCGAGATCATCAACCCATGACCTGCCATTTAACACAGTCTATGTTAGAAAACATTAGATTTTCCCTTATTATCCACACTCAAGAGGTACATATAGCACTTACAATTGAAGCCAACATAGGAATGTGCATACCGAACACCTCTACCAATACTTGTAAACTCTCAACCTGGCAGTGACATTCAATGTCATCTTTTAAATTCAATTTAACTAACCTTTAAACTAAAGTTTTAGTTTGCCTTAAAACTTAACGGACAATTTAGCGATGTTCAACCCGTCTATCTGGGTTAGGGACAGTGTGAAAAAAGGCCTACAGAGTGCTACTTCAGCTTCGGCAGCTAGGGGCGCAATTACGTTTACAAATGTCCCTGTTCTCTTTTATTGCAAACTAATTAGGTTTCCATCCGTGACTGGGATGTTACGGACAAGATTTTTTTTACAGTATTTTGGCTGACTTGGATATTCAGCCGTATCCATCTTCAGCCAGGGAGGCTGCAGCTGCAGGAAGCCTCCTAGAACCTGAGCTGCAGAGAGAAAACACCAACTGGTGGTGCCGTTGCTGAAATCGCCCTCCAATACCAACAGAAACGGAATAATTCTGTTGCAATGAATGTCAACGTGGGCTTTGTGGACTTTGGGGAAGTAGCAGGAAAGGAACTATAGGATATTTAGACTGGGTGCTGCAAGAAACAGGCTAGGAGACGTCATTAAAGCACCCAGATAAAATGCTTTTCTCTCTTTTAAGGTTACACCAGGCCAGCACTGACGGGTTCAGGAGGAGCTTCTACCTTCACGCCCACTAGGATCCTTATAGGGGTGTAAATCGATACAATATTATATAGATTCTTTGGAGAAGGATACAATATTGGCTGATATCTTTAGGTCTGTCACAATACGATTTTGATTTGATTCAATTCAGGGGCCTGTGATTGATATGAGACAATATCATTAATGCCCATTTAACACGATTACATTTACAGCAACTCAAAAAAAAAGTGGGAATCTAAAATAAAAGAGGCATCTTACAGACGATATGCATCGATATTTTCACTTTGCATCGATAATATTGGATCATGGAGCATTGAATGGATATTTCGATCCAGATCGATGTATGGTTACACTCCTCGATCCTAAACGAGGACACTGCCTAAAACTTTCTTAAAGGCAAGAGAACCCAATGGTTGAAATAACTGCCAATGTTTGTAACATCAATTAAACATCTGTACACAACAAAATATAAATATCCAAACCCCTAAAGGAAACATTGTTGAATACCTGCAGGAGTGCACTTTGTGGGTGTATCTGTACTCTCAGTAGAGGGTGCTGCGGGTTCATCCTGTAGCTCACATGGGTCAACTTCAGCCTCCACTGGCTTGTCAAGCTGTTCCTAAAAAGCACACTTTAATTAAATATAATCTGGCATATGCTACAGAAGCTTGTCTGTATTGTGACATGTCGAACACTAATTTGGCATTTGTGTGTCCAATGCTTGTTGGCCAACCTTGATGTCTGCGTTTTTATTGGTTTCTGCAGCTTCATCTTTGTTTTTCCACATATTGTTCCCCTTCTGGAAGCGACTGCGAATCTGAGCCAGCTCAGACTCGCGCTCCTGAAATGAGGGGGTTGATTTAAATCTCATTTTACTATTGCTATATCAAACAAAATTATTGCAACAATAAGATTATTATATTAATAGTAGGGCTGCACGATAAAAGGAAAATATGTAATTGCGATTATTTTTGACCGATATTGTGTTTGCAATATGATTCGCGATAATGAAGGGAATAATGATTTTTGCATCATTATTCTCATTTCAAAATGATTATATTGTGATTTTCGCGAGGATTTGTACCAAACTGATTTTTTATTTATTATATGGTTTGACACATTTTGCCTTTAACAAATATTGCGATTAATTGTGCAGCCCTACACAATAGTATGTCCAACATTACTCTACCAGCTTCTGTCTTTGGGCGAGATCAGCGGTGGTTGTGCTTGCAGCCTGGGCAGCTCGGAGCCTCTCCTGTACCAGCCGGGTGTTTGGTGTGACTGCTGATGGAGTTACAGTGGGAGTCTTGGCAGCGGTCGTGGCCCCTGCTGGGGAGCTCTGGTTGGTACGCTCCTGGCACCTCTCGCCAAAACGCTCCAGAAAAGATTTTACACCTGTTGGGAAGGAGGCAAAATAAATACACCATACACAAATCTAGCTGTAATATTACTGCCTTGTGCATACGATTACAAATATTTGGGTCTAAATAGAAAATGTAATGTTTTGGTTCTTTGAATTTTTGTGTGGATCTATTTTCTACCCTTACTTTGACATGCAACACCATAAACTGAACTTTTGTCATGTCATTTTCATATTAATAAACAGTGTGATATCTAACCATAAAGAATACGACCTAAAGTGCGTAACTCTGACAGGGCACGATAAATAATACAATAACTTCTTATTCTCTTATTCTTTTAAAAAGCAGTTGAAGACTTTGCTATTCAAACTGGCTTTTAGTTAGACAAGGGTTTGTATGGCTGTCTAATTTAATGTACCTATGTTTTCCTTTGTATTGTTAGGTCTTTTATTCATTGCATTTTACTTTACTGAGTGTCTATTTGCACCCCCGGTACGAATAGCCTCGGCCACACAGCTGAGCTATTCACACCCTGTGACGTAGCAACAAAAACACGTTGCTCGCGTGCACCGGGGTATGAATAGCATTCATTTCTAATTGCACCGGGGTACGAATAGCATACACTGCTAATTGTACCAGGGGTGCAAATAGCCTCATCCTTTACTTTATTGTGAAGCACCTTGTAATTTGTATCTGTGAAAAGTGCTATATAGATTAACTTTATTTACTTACTATTCAAAAAGACTGACAGTGAAGAACTGGATCATCACTCTGTATTCAATTTTATAAAATAATTCCAAAATGAAGTGCAACATGACTAACCAGGTGCTCCAGCAGCGGCCATTTCCTGAGGACTAGAGGATCCGGCAGTGGTGGGCCTGGCACGGAGTTCTGGCTTCTGGGGGCTGGAGGTGGGGATAAGACCCCTGGAGAGGGCCTGATACTTCAGGGGGCTTTGAGGCACTGATGCTGTGGAGGAGAGGCTGGCCTTCTGGGGACTGGAGGGGAAGGCCGTTCCCTGGATGGAGCTCTTTTGGGGACTGGGGGGGTAGGCCGTTTTCTGGATGGAGCTCTTCTGGGGACTGGGGGGGAAGGCCGCTTTCTGGATGGCACTCTTCTGGGGACTGGGGGGGAAGGCCGTTTTCTGTACGGAAATCTTCTGGGGACTGGTTACTGGTCTGGCTGCAGGAATGTCAGCGTCCTGAGGGCTTGGGTGAAACACTCTCCCTGGCTTTGCTGGAGAGTACAAAGCCTGCTAAAAAGACATACAATAGTCCCTTTTATTTATAAAGCATATTCAAAAACAACACAGGTTGAGGCTTCCTGGTGGTCTAGGGGTTTAAAGGAACAGGCTGACTTATGCAGCTCTGAGCAGAGCTGCAAGCATATCACTCCGCCCAAGTAGCGCTCAGCAGAGCTGCAAGCGTATTACTCCGCCCAAGTAGCACTGCTTCCCATTCTGAGAATATAGTTCCCAGTTTATATACAGTTAGAAGATGGCTGTGTCTCAAGTGACATTGTTATTTGTACACACTGTGACTATACAAATCACAACATGTAAATAGGAACATGTTGCCGTTATTTTGTCACTTACTCGGAGCAGTAGGCTAGTTGGAGCCGGTTACCTCCAGGATCTGTGCTAGGCTAAGCTAATGGTGGTCAGACTTACGACACGCTAGAATGGTCGACGTAGTTAGGTTTAGGCATGGGGAGCAGGGATTGGTTACGGTAAGAATACCAGCGCAATCAGAGGCAGAATAAGGTGGGCCACGAGGCACTTCCTTTGACGTTGACACGTCTAACGGATCCCATCTAGCATCTACCAGTACAGCTGTGCGAACAGTTACCACAGTGAAATTAATAAAGGGGATCCATTTTCTCTCACTGTCCGCCTTACATGGCCTAACAGGGCTCGAGAGTGCGACCGATTTGGTCCCGCATGCGCCCAAATTTTCTAATGGTGCGACTAACATTTTTCCTAGGTCGCACCGGTGCACCTCTGCGCAGCCCCGCCCCCATTCACACACACGGCCACCGCGCAACACTGAGACACGGCATCGGTCCACACTGCGACATTTGTCTACAGTTTTAATTGTTATTAACACAGCTGTATATCGTTAAGCATGAGAGGGAAACCTGTATTTGTAGCATCTCTCTCTCTCTCTCTCTCTCTCTCTCTCTCAAAGCTGAAGACATGAAAGGGGAGAGAGGGGGGAATGACATGCCGTAAAGGGCCGCAGGTCGGAGTCGAACCTGTCCCGCTGCGTCGAGGAGTAAACCTCTATATATACCGACTGAGCTATCTGGGCGCCCTCTTTCTTTTAATCTGTTATTGTTGTTGATAACAAGTGAAGGAGCTTTCTCAGAGATATATATATTTTAAATGTAGCCTATCCTAGGCTATTTTTTTCAGATAATTTTCATTTACATGTGTTGCAGCTGTACATTTTCAAACTGAGAAGTAAACCAGCTGTCTTTGCATTTTATTTCAATCACAACCTGTTTTCATAAAAGAGCTTGTGAAAAGTGGCTTTGACTTAAAACGGAACATTTAGCCCACTTAGTCCACAGAGATATGATTTTTAGTCCTGGACTAGTGGAAGATCTGATAAGAATCAGTGTGTGTGTGTGTGTGTGTGTGTGTGTGTGTGTGTGTGTGTGTGTGTGTGTGTGTGTGTGTGTGTGGGGGGGGGGGGGTGGGGTGGCAAGCTGGTACTGTCATTGGTTTAGGCAAGGCTAAAGGGGAAGAAAGCCAAATCACAGGTGTTGTCCATCTGAGGGGCAGGGGACAGTAGGGGGGGGGGGGCTATAAGACTTTGAGCCATGAAATGTTAGATCTCAGGCCCCGTCCACATGAAGACGTCAGGATGAAAACGCATCCGTCTTCCCTGGATTCGGCTCAAGAAAATTCACATCCACATGAATCCATCTCTAAATGACTCAACACGGTACTTCATATGCCAGGCCTGTAGGCGGCGCTGTTACTGCTACAGAAATTAACAGAACGAAGAAGAAGAGCAGCCTTCAGTCACTTCCTTTCATAACCATAGACAGTATATAAAAGTTCATAACATGACTGTTAGCTAGTTCTCTTAGCTTAAGACATCCATGGACTAGACTTTAATAAATTACACCACTGCTCGTTATATAAAGGCCACCTAGAAAAAGAATGTAAACTTTGTTTACATTCTATCGGACATGATTGCAGCTAGCGCGCTAACGCTAACGCTAGCTCTGCTAGCTAACATCGGCAGTCAACAAACATCAATGATCCGATGTCTTTTTGATAATCTAGCTACACGTTTTTCTTGCGGTAGCCTTTCTACAATAAGCGGTGCTAAAAGTTACTATAATCCGTTCAAGGAGTTGATAAGCAGACAGATTAGCGAGCTAGCAGCGTTGCGTCCCTGCTACCGCTGTCAGCTGGGTTGAAGGCGGAGCTTTGAGTCCGAGGTGTGTAGGGATGACATCATCGATACGCACGTATGCGGTTTCGCCGTCCATATGAAGCCAAACGTGAGCCGGCTTTTTTTTTATTCACCCTGGGACCAGGTTTCAAAAAAGTGCGTTTACGGGCAATGCGTTTACAGGATTCATGTGGACAGACGGCCCAAACGATGCAAAAGATGTGCGTTTGCATTGAAATACGTCTTCGTCTGGATGGGGCCTCAGTTTAGGGAAGCACTTTGATCTATTTTGAAATGTTTTACTTTAAGGTATAGTGGTCGCTGACAGGTCAGCGAGCAGACGGCCACGGCCTCCGACCATAGAAAGTATATAAAAGCCTCCGACCGCATATGGAGCGTGATAAAAAGGTGACCTTGAAATTGTGGAAAATTTGGGTGCACCTAAATTGTGTGCTGGTGCACCTAAATAAAAAAGTTAGGCGCACCAGTGCAACCAAGACAAAATGTTAGTGTGGAGCCCTGCTTAATATGGTGACCATGTAGTTAGGACTGCAATTGTATTCATTATCGATTAATCTGCAGATTAGTTTCTTGATTAATCCAAAAATAATTGTCTGGTCTATAATATGTCACAACATTGAAACAGTGAAAATGCCACATATATTTCTCCCGCAGTGCAAGGTGATGCCTTCAAATGTCTGGTTTTGTCAGACCAAAACCAAAATATAATCAGTTTACTATCATGCATTGTAAATAAAACCAGTAAATCCTGACAGTTGAGAAGCTGGAAAAACCGTTGTAGCTCTTCAGGTAATCACTACAAAGTCATTCAGCATCTTGTGAGCAAAGTAACAAAGCACTATCAGTGGATTTAATTTAAGTCTTCATTTCAGATCTGGCAGATTAGATGAAATGAAAAAAGCAGCCAAACTCACTGAAGCAGACAGCTCATATAACATCAGTCAGACAGACATAACTGGTTATGCTGAAGAAGAAGACTATCTACCTGAGAGCTGGGTGTAGACCTGCTGCTTGCGGTTGAACTGGCTGCCACATGGCCTGCAGCACTTGGCTTAGTGCTGGCAGTCACAGTAGCATCTCGGACTGCAAACTTAGGAGCAGCTGTAGCGGGCTTCTCTTTTGCATTCTCGTTGGGAATATTAGCGTGGCTAAGGTCGTCCTCCCAGGATCCAATGGTGGCAGCGAGGTTGGCGAGTCTGCCTCTCCTCCCTACCGGAGTTCCCGAGGAAACGGTGGGGACGGCAGCAGGTGTGACCTCAGCTTGTCTCTGCAACAGGGACAGGGGGGTGCAGTCTGGAACTACCTCAGGGGTGTCTGAAAAGGTGGCAATATGTTAGATTTGGGCAGGGACATATGAGGAATTGACAGCAGTGTTTTTCCTATAATAATTGTACAGAAAAATATATTTTTTCAATGCCAAAAATAACGCCAAATATTCATTGTGTTTTCCCTATATTCATTCGGTGCAGCGCCATGAACTGCAGCGACACACTGCTGTGAGTCCATGGACGAGGCAACTGTCCGTGGTTAGTTCACGTCTGTAAGTGTGTTACCTATACTGCTAAAGTCAGTTGAAACGTTGTTGGTAGCCTTACAGTTACAAATGGGCTCGATAGTGAACAACACACTATCGTGCTCAATAGATTCGCTGTTTTAGCTGAGCTGGACTAGATAATATTCTGTTAAAACAACAAACTGTGTGGATAAAACAAATCTGTGATGCTGTTTTGCCCTCATTGTTCCCTGTGATGTTTATTGGAAATTATGTAATGTGTACATGTGTTTTATGTGGCGTGAGCACAGCACTGGAATAAGTTAGTATTGTAGTGAAATAACAGAAGTAACTGGTGAACCAGCTTTAAAAGTGATGTATTCCTTCTCTACATTTCTCGATTTATAGTTAGATTGTCTCAAACCGCACACAAAATATTCTTACCATCACCATCCCAATACTTTCTCTGCTCTGCCAGCCTCTGCAGACGAGACTTCATGCCAGCAGCAGATGGAGCCAAGTCTTCCACCAGCTCCTCCTTGTTCCTCTGCAGGGCTGAACTGGCAGGCACTGCCTCTACTTCTCTGCTGCTTGGAGGATTAGGAGCAAGGGTGACAGCCATCTTCTCTGGCTCCGGAGCTTCCTGCTGCCCTGGCTGAGACTGGACAACAGGCCGGTTAGCAGTCTTCTCCAGGGAGGAGGAAGGTCGTACGCCAGTAGGCCCCACCGGGGGTTTCCTGTCTGTGGGAGGATCCGAGAGCATAGGAGCCACAGCTCGTGTCATTGCTGGCTCCTGGTTCTCCGCGCCGGCTACATTTTCCTCTGAGCACCTGCGCTTGGAGGGAGAGGGCTTAGAGGACACCTGTGGAACTGGGAGGAAGTGACGGGGAAACATAAGCAATGAGTAGAGCTGCAGCTCAGCGTTCAAACTGGCAGGACAAGTCCCAGCAGACAGCAATCCAACAAATGTGTTATTCATACCTTTATCAATGGCTGGCTCACTGATCACACTGTTGGTGTCAGCCAGCGGCTCTCTGGGCCTTTTGACCATCTGTCTGTTTGCTGCATTTGGTCTGTCCGCCATTTTCTTCTGCAGGTTTTCTCTGCGAGCCCGGGTCCGCTCCAACAGTTTCTGGTTCAACAAAAACAGTTAAATTGTTACTCCAGTGGCTGCTTTACAGTATACAGAGGATGGACAGGAGAAAATTTAACCTGACTCTGCCAGATCGATTGCTTCGCATTTGCTCAGCATATCTATCTGGGAACTTTCCGTTGAGAACGTTTGGGAAGGGGCGAAAATACTGGTTAGCTGATTGGATAAACCATCTGTCTATCACCACCTATGTTGGTGATAGATGGACCAAATCAACCAATCAGATCAACGAAGTGTATGACGTACCAACAGAGCAACGACGGAGCCAGGCTCCCCCTGCTGCTGCAGGCAAAGCTTAGCTCGTTAGCTCAGCAAGCAAGCAACATGTCGGTAAAGGATATTTGCCGTTTGTGTAACAAGAATTTAGGAATAAAAGGCCCCATTTCAGGTTCCCGGTCCATATTCCAAAAGAAGGATCCAAGAGAAAAACGCATTAGCGAGCGGCTAACAGAATTAGGGCTACCGCTGTCTGAAAATGTGTCTAGATCATAGACAGTATATAAAAAGGTCTAGATCAGGTCAGATTTGCATGCGTTGCTTCCGCTTGCTGAGCCTCGTGAGACCATCCTGATCTCGCGAGCTCCTCGTTGCATCACACCTAAACCCGCCTCAAAACCAACGCTGATTGCCCCGGTCATTTGGCGAACGGCTCCAAATTTTCTCTGCCTCAAGATGCCAGACTGATCTGCGAGCAGAAAACTGGAGCTCGCGAGATCAGGATGGTCTCACGAGGCTAGACAAAATTACCATCTGTAAAATATTTTATAAATCAGGTACAATACAATACCACTTCCAAAGTAACTAAATTAACAAAGAACTGACTGTTATGTTGACATTATGGGTTGCACAAAGGTATGATTTAAAGCAGGGCTTAGGGCTGGGCAATATATCGATATTATTTTGATATCGTGATATGAGACTAGATATCGCCTTAGATTTTGGAAATCGTAATATCGTAAATGGCTTAAGTGTTGTCTTTTCCTGGTTTTAAAGGCCGCATTACAGTAACGCATTACAGTAAAGCATTACAGTTTCTGTGTTACCACACTGTTCTAGCTCTATTACAACTATTATTTTTACCTTTACCCACTTAGTCATTATATTTACATTACTGAAGATTATTTATCTTAAATCTCATTGTGAAGATATTTTGTTAAAGCACCAATTATCAACCCTACAATATCGACATTGAGGTATTAGGACAAGAATATCGCTGAATATTTACACTTATTTAAAGCCATGTAAAAGGGTTTGTTCATAGACTGTATATTACCATTTGCACAGTCTATGGTTTTGTTGCATGTCCTCAGTTTTAGCCTACAAATAGGCACACACACGAAAATACAGATATAACGATATTGAACAACGTTGCTTATTTGTGACAATCACATAGCAACAGTAATCATAATTAACTATGAACCATGTTTCACTTCTCAAACATACAAAAACTTTCCTCCTGCTCATCCGCCGGCTCCATTTGTCAACACACTCACTTCCGCTGTCACACAAGAATTTGTGTTGTAGCTTTTGTGTTGTAGCCTTTGCGTTTGTGTTGTAGCCTTTGCATTTGTGTTGTCGCCTTTGCGTTTGTGTTGTGGCTTTTGTATTTGTGTTGAACCGTCTCGTAGGAAATGAAGTGTTTGACACTCAAGATTTCCTGGGGGAGGAGTTCTCTTAATACATCCATTGGGAAACACGCCGCTTGCAAACAACATTTTCAATTGGAAAGCTTGTTCCCACCATTTTCTAACCTGACATAAATGTGAAGTGAGACTAAACAGTGCCACGGAAAGTGATCTTCAACACAACCTGTCTATGTTATGACGGAATCTGAGACTCAGACCTCTTTTATAAATCACACTTGTTGCTGTGAGACTTAGGAATTAGTGTGTGGCATTTTCATATAGGCCAAAACATCCTGATTCCCCCATCTTTCCGAGTAACTGCTGGATCTGTAAATTAGGGCTGCCCCCTCTTAGTCAATAATCACGATTTATCTCCTTCATGCTAAATTACTTATTATTCGAAGAAATTCATCAGCACATCTGTGGTTAAAACAAGGCTTAAAGTGGTGCTTTTGCATGATTATGCAGATCTTTTTTTGCAGATATGTCAACAAAATCAAATAATCGATTAATCATGCAAGCGTTAGACAACTTAGAATTTTAGTGGAGGACAGCCCTACTGTAAATGCAAATGTGTGGAACAACGGACAGTGCACTGTCTTTCTCTATATGGGCTACTTTGACAACACCCAAGACACACAAAACAGTCCTTCTCAACCAGAGATTAAAAAAAGGCCTGTTTGCTTGCCCTCTTTTCTTTCCATGACATTCCCTTCCCTTGGACATGTCACACAATCTGATTTACTGTGCTGTACGTTAACTGTGCAAGCCCAAACACATTCCTGCTGCAGCACCGCCTTCACAATTTCTCCAGGCAGTGTGGAAAACTTGAGGTCACATTTAGCAGCATTCCACATGAATGAGCCACTCCTGCTGCTGTTCCTGGATTTGAAATTTCAAACCATACTGGCCCGGATACTGGAGCAACAAGAAATGTTATATTCAGTATGAATCATTTCTAGTTTTAGCTTGTAACAACAGCATGAGTGCATCAAGGCAAAGAGAGAAAATCAAGCAACGGTTGGAGTGTTGGAGAATTTCCAGTGCTGACACATAATATTGCCTTAAACGGAGACAAATCCGTTTCATTTGAATGACGTTACATTATACTGATTGTAGTGTGCTTCTGGCTGAGTGAATTTATAAAGTCCATAGATATGGGTGTTATAAGACTGTATGGCCAGTCCGACGCCTGGCTATATATTAACGTTACTTAACTGTTAACAACTAGCTAGCTAGCTAGTCCAACATGTAGAAAACTAAATATATTTATAACGTCAGCTAGCCGTTAGAAGATTATGTTACCAGCTAACTGCTAGTTGTTATTTTTATCTCAGATGTGCGATTGGTGACAACTGACATGACAAAGAAACAAGACATGACATTATTCCCTATTCCAAAATAGTATGCATTTCTGTTTTCGTAAAGAAGTTGGTCTCCAGCCATAACTAAGATAGTCTATAACAATAGAAAATGTTGTTAGGTAATGTTAGGTTAGCACTAAGCTAGCAGGTAACGTTAACGCCGCTATTTTAACTCAACGTTACGATAGCTAGCTAGCTAACCTTAGCTACATATGACGTTAACTAGCTAGCTAGCTAGCTAGTTAAGTTGACGATAGCTCACCGACTTACCTCAGTAAATGGATCCATTTTAGACAGCTTATCCTGAATCGAGCAGTATTAAAACAACGTTGTATTTTACAAGTGTTGCACACACTTAGTGTACAAAAACAGGACCTGGGTGAGGCAAGCTGTGCGGCTCTTAGCTTCTCTTCTCTTTTTTCGGTTCCTACTTCTCTCTGCACAACAAAATAACTGTTCAAATTTGAATTTCAGCGCTGGACCTAGTGCGCAGAATCTAACAGTTAAACGAAGTCCTTGACAACCAATCAGAATCAACGAGTCGTACACTTGCACAGCCAATCGCAGCCTGAGTGTATATGCCACGTTACAGCAAGGGACCGCCTTTTATATAGTGTCTATGGGGACCTGGACCGCCCAGGTCGGAGACCATGTTCTCTTATACATCCATGATCCATCATCGTCTATTTCACATTTTTTATGCAGTCATCTGTGTCTGACCCACACATATGGATGTATTAACGAATTATCTTCCTTGACTGCAATGCGATCTGCAACATGCATGCCAAAGACGGTTTCGAGGATATTTGAACATGCATAACACACATTTACACACGTTTTGTTGTGGTTTTATAGTAGTTTTAACTGTAAAACGAGTATGCATACACCGGCGGAGCTAACTACCAAATAAGATGTATAGACATGCCAGATAAAGGAGCAGTATTTTCTATTAAAAGTCCCTATATTTTGTAAAACATAATATAAAATCCTGCATTAACTTTCCAAATGCACATTGCATGTCAGTATGAACCGAATCATTTGTTAGCCCCTGCAATGTAAAACATACATTATAGCCTTTTCTTGTAGGCCTATGTGATTTTGTAAAGGTCCGCTTCTGTGTTAAAATGTCAAGGCGCAATGTTATTTTTCCCCAATTATAAGTAGATACACGTGTGCCTTCAAAACAATTATGTAAAAAGTAATTTTTACAGGACAAAATGGGCTAGATTCTTTTTTTATTGTTAATTACATTGTAAAACCTGCAACCATGTCCATAGAATAATACATAGCGTCTAATCGAAACATGTTGAATAATAGGAGAAATTGAATCCACTGACAATCATTGCTAAATTACAAATTATGTATGAATCTCCGACTATTTAAGACTTAAACCCTGATATTTTTTTCCAGTGTCTCACTCAACCTATTCTTAAAAGGACTTCATTTCCCATGTATCTATGTGTATTGCGTATCAACGAAACCATGGTAACAGATCAGCGCCTGTACCACGCAGACCATAGACAGCTCGACTCTTTCTTGCCAGTAGCTGGGGCTCAGTGTAGGCGGCACGGTTAATGTCAGCTCAGCTGATAGCCTATACTTTAAATATGTAGCCTATATATATATATATGTATATATTTCTGCGTGTCGCGTAACATGTAACGTAAGTCATTACAGTTAACTCACTTAAATCGTCGGGTTTCCATTTGGCCAATATTAGCCAGCTAATTAAGCTAGGTTAACTTTGCTAGTTAGCTTTAAGTAACGTTGTAACGTTTGTATTCTTCGAACAGCACTGGTATTTTAGGTTTAACGTTATATAGACCTGAAACGAGGATGCTGGAGTCAATTAAAGTTACAGGTACGTTAATGTTGCATTTTTCTGGTGTTTAACTTATTTTCTTGTGACCGTTGCTACTAGTAATAATTCGTTACTGATAAAAGTAAAAATTGTAACATTAAACTAACTAGCTACTTATGTAGCAGCTTGTTATTTAAAGCAAGTAAATTGAAATGTGGGGTCCAGTAATTTGTGGACCTAATACAGGTATTATATAGAGGGGAAACATTAACAAAGCATGACTTTATTTATTTTTCTCCGTTTATAATATGTTGCCTGTATAAGTGCTTAACTTACTGTATTTTTGTTTTGTAAAGAGCTAACGTTACATGCTGAATTTTGCTAATCACATGCTTTAAATTAACACTAGTGCTTTGACATTTTGATTAATGGTGATGGATGAGATGGAGTCGCTTGAGCATTGATTTAATTTCTTGTGCAGTTGAACTACGTACATTTAAGTTTACGACTGCGTTTGCTTTCATACATTTGATTTCATATCATGGCATGACATATGTCCAAAATAACGTTCACACACCCCGTATCCAGTCTGATAGGAATTCTGGGTTGGTTACTTCTTTGCCTACAGAATGATGTGATGACAGCCTATCATATTACATGTATTAGGTAATAGTAGATGTATTAGATAATAGTATTTGATTTGGTGGCTGAGCAAGCCAGTGAAGCTCCAATTTGTCCTTGTCCCTCTTCCAATCATTACTGTGCTGTTGAGGTCATTAGTTTGTGCTGTCAGTGGTTGCATGGATTCTGCCTCAGTGCTCCCATCCGAACAGAGAGAGAGCCTGCTCTCACTGTGATGATGTTCCAGGTCACCTTATTGGAAATTGCAAAGCCCCACACTCTGACTCCTGTGCTTCCCTGCCAATCTCTGGAGACAGGATAAGAATAATTTCCTCCTTGATATCAGGATACTGACTCATGAAACTGACTGAGGTTTAGTTGAGTCAGATCACATCATCATCATCATGATTGTAAAAAAAGAAAAAAGTTGCTACTTTGCTTACATAGATGTAATCATGTAAACATATACTTAAAGTTATAGTGTAGTTTCTGTCTCCCCCATGAGGAATTCTAAATAACGACATCAAAACTGTCGGCATATGACACAAGCCTTCCGTGACCGCGCACCACCCCCACCCTCCTCCATGCAGTTGCTAGTAGCCAAGGAGGAAACGGAGGATTAAAAAAACATGATGACTCTTCAGAAGAGGTCATTATCTTTGCTCGAGTTTCTGTGGATGAAAGTCACCAGACAACACAATCTTCTGAACATAGTCACACTGAGAAATACAGAGAGAGTTGTGTGATAGCTGATAGTCTTAATTAGCTTTGTAGCAACTCATTTGGCAATGGCTTGAATGTAATGGACGTTCATTAATATCAAAAGGTTACGCACTAAAGCTTTAACAGAATGGTTAAGAAGCCCAGCGCAGTCCTGGCTAGGGATGCAGCGGTATACTGGTTTCACGGTAGGCTATGTGGTATGAAAATTGACGGTTATCATACCCTTAGTCTCACATTACCAGACCTCTCCACAGCGCTGCGGAGGAATGTCTGGCTAGTCCACACAGCATTCCTGGATGGGAGTAAAACGTGCTCTGGTTTATTGGCGTTTCTTTAAAACAATCACAATCATATTGGGCGGTGCACCGGACGAAGCCACGGTGCTTCAGGAAGGAACTTGTTTTGGTGGAACATGTATATGTAGATAGGCGAGCTCTGGAATCAAAATAGCTGTCGAGTGTTTAGCCTAATGAGAATTTTACTCAAAAAAAAGATGAATATTATTTAATAGCTCGAGTTTAGAATGCCAACTCAAAGAAAGCGGAAGGTGAGGGACATCTGATGGAACCTCTGGTGGCACCTGAAAAATCCCGTAAATGAAACGTTGTCGATATATACTATAGGTGTTTTCCCACCGGAGGGACTTTGGCAGTTCTTAGAACTAAAACGTTCCTAGAACACTTTTTTTGTCGTGTTCCCACCGGACAAATTTGGGGATTTCTTAGTTCCTCTGGCCGTATTTCGGGACTTTTTTAGCTCCTACTTCAGAGCAGGGTCTTTTCCCTTTTCCTAGGTCTACCTAATTGGTCGAAATTATAAGTCACGCCCACTGCCAACCCAGATCTTGCAGTGTACCGTCTGTACTCGCAGACAGAGCAACAGTGGGACATTTTTAGCAATTGTCACCATCTTATTCATCATTAAAGTCACTTCTGACAACGTTTTAGGTGAGAAATGAACTATTTAGATTTAGAATATAGGCAGTCTTCCGTAAATCGTTGCAGAATTGACAATTTGCTTCAAAGTTTTTGGAGTTGAGAAGCTCCATAAAGTGAAGGGACTGCCAGCTGGTGGCGGCCGGATCGCTTGTTCGCTGGTCGGCCTGTCATCCTGTCATCCTGGGACACCCAGCTGTAAACTAGCGGACTCTCAGACCGGTCTCATAAATAAGAGGCTTTTATTTCGCCGTTGTTTGTTTAAATATCACAACACATGTCCATCATAAGATTAACTGGAACGTGTGGTTAACTGCCTTTTTGCCGTTAAACTCCACAAGCGCCTGGTCCGCCGTGCACACACACACACACACGGCCACAGGCAGAGAGAGAGAGAGAGACCTGTTTCTCTTCGGGAGACTTGTTTAAATTATTACATAGATTTAGACATTAGATTTATATAGTTTGGCGTATTTCTCTTCTGATTTTAATTAAGACCGTTGCTGTGCTTGCGTCACTCCCTTACCCCTCCTACCAGTCCCTGTGGTCACTTGGCCGGTGCAAATGCAAATGGAAAAAAAAAGATTTATTTTTGTTTATTGCCTGTATTTCTCTGTTATGTATTCCAGCCTAGTCTTTAAATGCCGCCGTTCAAACTCCTTATGAGGATCCCAGCAAGGCACAACAGGAACATTCTGATGTTCTCCTTCATCATGCTGTTTTGTTGTTGTTTGTGGCGCTAAGGTCTAGTGACGATGTTATAAAGACCGTTGCGGTGCTTGCGTCACTCCCTCACCCCTCCTACCAGTCCCTGTGGCCACTTGGCCGGTGGGAATGCAAATGGAAAAAAAGATTTTGGGGGAGAGTAGTTCTTAGAACTGCTTAGAAGTGTACTTTTCGCCTAAAAAGTACAAGTACTATCCAGTGGGAAAACACCTTATGATACCATCTACATTTGCTTATCTATTGAAAAAAAGGGTTTATTTGTTTTATGTATTTCCAAAAGGGAGACATTTTATAAATACTTCAAACACTTGATATTTTTGAGACAGTTATTGTTTGTTGTTATTGCTATCATCTCTGAGGGACAGCATGTCCCACCCCATGCAGGACACTAACAGGACTGGGTCGCTCCTTTTAGTGACCTGTCCTTCCTTCCTTCCTGCTGCTTTCAGACTTTACAATCAACACTGCTCCCAGTAGATGGCACATACCAAAACTGACAATTCACTCATGTGCAATATCAATGTTTCAAGAAACTGTTCAGTCTGTGTCTGTTTGTTATATTTGGCTTTTGGCGTTTACTTATGTATTATCTTGCTTTTTTATTGATGCGTCTTGCTATTGCACTATCCCCTTTGCTGTGGGACTATGATCTTATCTTAAAGCATTGTTCATCACAAAAGTTCAAGTTATGGTATCTATATTTATTACCTTGTTTTTTTAGCTTGGCATAGGAATAGATCTAATTTTACCCTGCCTTGATAAGAGGATTACTACATCAAGCTATCTGTAAAAGGTCTGCATGTGAAGGTGATTCTAAAGTAAGCAGCAAACAGATTCACTGTCCTCCCTTACTGGTCTCTCATCTTACTTCTTTTCAGAAAGACTCCACTGGCCAGAAGTAGAAATGTCCAAAAAGTACATTTTAAACTCTGCTGACAAGGCAATGAGTCCAAGCCAAGTATACCTGGAGAAGATTTCTTCCAGTGTTCTCAAAGACCTCTTCAGCACTGGCTCCAGCAGCTACAACGTCCTGCTGCAGGCTGAGGAGGAGAAGAAGAGTCCGAAGCAGTCCCCGTACAAAAGGCCAAAAACATCGGTGAAATGTGGCGCCACATTTAGTAGAAGAAACCGCCCAGGCATGGCTCCTAAAAAGTTGCGTGCATCAGAAGGTAGTGGTAAACCTACACAGACAAATTGTGTTCTCTCAGGCAACTCCAATCTGTCTAAACCAGCACGGAACATTGCAGTAGTGGGAAGCACCATGGGCCTGATCCCGCGTACAGTTCCACAGCTCAGAAAGGTGTGCATTCCCAATTTCCCACGCACTAAACTTCCCTCGTTGCACAAAGCAGCAATCACACGGGAAGTGGAAAATGCCAAGAAGCTCTGCATCCTTACAGCCATAAAGCCGTCTAATGTTGAGAAAGAGAAGGCCAAGTTTTTCAAGTCTGACTTCAACTATAATCCACAGTTTGCATACAGCAACCCAGTTTCTCCACTTGTCCTGGCACGGCATAACAATGCCTCAGATCGCTTCCTGACACAGGTAAGGGTGCGTTTGTCTTTGGTTTAATTGAATAATTTTAGATTGTTTCGTTGGGTGAGAGCAATGACATCTACAACAAAAAAAACTTTATTGAAATGCTTAATAATGTTGTGTTATACTGTATATGGATAGGACCATCTATCTGTCTGTCTGTCTGTCTGTCTGTCTATCCGTCCATCCGTCTGAATCTGTCATTGAGGACACTGACAATAATGTCCTCTGCACATATATACAGTATAACAATGAATCAGATGACTATGTGCAATACGAAAGAGGTGTCTCTTAATGATAAACCCACAGCTAATTGTTATCTCTGCAGTTTCCCACAGCTCTTTAAATTATTGACCGGTCTTTCAATTCATTGTTAGGGGCCGAGCAGCGAAAGCATGTATGTCCTGTATTATTATTATTTCTTCTTCTTCTTCTTCTTCTTCTTCTTCTTCTTCTTCCTAAGAAATCCATGTTCCCATGCAAGAAAACTCACCAAACTTTGAACTTAAGTCCAGTCCTATGCTAAACGTAATCAGTTTGATTTGTGTGCTAATTGTCCTGATGGTGGCGCTACAACAGCCATCTAAAATTATAAACTTTAAAAGTTCACAACAAATCAGCCATGCTACAACGTTGCAGCTTATGCCAAACTGTAGCCCCTATAGAGCAGAAACTATGCTCTGCTGTTACCTTGTAGCAGCGTTGAAGTCCATCACTCTACTTTTTGCAAAAACTGCAAAACTTCTTAAACCTATCTCCTCCCACATGTTTATTTCAACTGACACCAAATTTTGGGCAACTTCATCTTCAGACAAGTCTTCAAATGTTTGATTTATCAAAAATTGAGCCCACAGTGCATTAAAATGTTTTACTGCATATAGTAGTGTAAACAAATACTGCAATTTCTTCCATACTAAATCTTTGATATTCATGGAAAAAAATTCACAACATTCGAAGATCATTGTAGTGGTGTGTGGTGTGCAAAATTTCAGAATTTGATCTCAAAAAGTGAATAAAATTTTTTGGGGGGAATTGTGTCCCCATCTATGCATTGCAGCCAATGTAAAATAGAGCATCTTTAAACATCAGTTTGACATTTATTGATATTTTTGAAAATAAACTACAAGCCCCAGTGTGTAACATATTTAGTTGTTTATTATCAAAATCTGTGTTGCCCTTCACAAAATTGTCCTTTTTTATGAATATTGACCACCACCATCAATTCTAAGTATTCCTATTGGCTTGAAATTTTATATTTGCGCTTGTGTGAACTGGGGTACACGCTCCAGAATCATGCACCATCTTGAAATACGTTAGCCGGTAAGGGACATACAGGATTAACTGCTCCGCATTTCGTGCTTTTCACTCAGTGGCACTGACTGCGACGTATGCCAGGGAGGGAGGGGGAGAAGATTACTTGCGACTCACTGCCGGCAGATTTGAAAGCCTGTTGCGCGTATTATCGAGGACATGAAACTGAATCGCGGAGGAAATTAAAACGACGTGACAGGCAAAGCAACGCAACCAAAGTTAATTTTGTTGTGGCTTTTCCAAGATGGAAAGAGCTGATGAGGAGCAAGGATTTTAAAAGGGACGCCGAAGTTGCCTGCTTTCTTCTCAACAGGTAATCCTGCCTATTTGTGTAAATTAGAAGTTTTACAGTTGCTACTTGCTTGGCTAACTATAGCATGGTTGCATAACGCTAGAACAACGTCTAGGATACTTTTCCTCGTGTCAATGATGAAAAAGGATTGTCTACCTTGTAACATAAAGTAATCATATGTGCCGTGATTTCCCTGGCAGACAACTCACGTCATGCAGTTGTAACACAGACTAGCTACAGCTAGAACAGCTGTGTGTAAACGATGGAGATACTAAGAGCTAGTTTCGGTTTCATTGACATTGTTCATGCTGCTCAGAGAAATATATTAAAAACACAAACCTCCGTTGCTTCTCTCCTACGCTGTAAACATTGCCTTACACTATTAATCTCGTACAATATACAGAATAACGATAGCACTGATACTTTACTAACATTAGCTTGCATATATTTGGGAACCTGATAGCTGATGTTAGCAATGAAATGGTACCAAAATAACGAAAACGTAAAACTATTATTACACTGGAAGGGACACTCACGGACGAAGTTTTGCTAATTTCAGGTTCGGCCACCGTAGGAGTTAGAATGCACTCGGAACTCAACTTGTCATAAATAATTTCACCACTAGATGGGAGAAATTCTTACACAATTTAGCTTTAACCAAGTACACAAATTCTCTGAATTTTCTAATAAGACATTTTTTTACAGCAGCTTTAAATTCTGCATTTTCACGCAAGCCTGCTCCTTGTCTACTAGGTGTTGCGATGCCACTGGTGACATCACCCAGATAATAGCTCAGAAACTGCCTACGGCCTCAATAGTTCCGAGTTCGAGCCCATGGTGTTGCAAGATGATCATTCATATATCTAATCAGGCATTGTGCAGTGGACAGCTGCCCTGCATATTTTAAATGTGTGTCTGCATTAACACACTTGATTCTGATTAACAATCAGTCCAGTTGCAGTTTAGGAAAGTCATTTCATTGAGTCAACCCAGGCTGACTCAATAAAATATAGTCCAAATAGCTAGATGAGTCAACACCTGGATAATAGCTCACTGAGATCAGCATTTACCTAAGGGCCTGAAGATTGTGAGTTCAAAGCTCAATGGTCACAATTTCACATCTTATACATAATCAGCCATTGTGCTTTGGACCACCTTCCCTGCGAGTTTAAAATGCTCTGCCCCGACCATTGTTGCAGAGCAGCTATAATTTTGTTTTGTTTTTTGCAAATTTACTGTTTTGCTTCTATCTCACCGCTCGCATCAACTTAGTTTCTAATTTCTAGTTCTAATTTTCTCAGGACTTGGAGGAAACCAAAACACAGCTATAAGGAAAGTGAATATTGGACTTACATTTATCAAACGTGTGTGATTTTCAACTTGTTGTAAAGTTTACCCCCAGGTTGCCAATAATGAAATATTAACTTGAGACCCATTCTTACAAATCTCAAACACAGGTTTATCATCAGTCAATTTAATTAAATAGGCTTTATTGGCATGACATTTGACATGTGTTGCAAAAGCACATAGACTCTATGAGTATGAAATACAATGAATGAAAATAACAACAAGAAAGTGAATAACAACATTATATAATAGAATAAAATTGTTAATGAAATAGGTAAATGCAACAAAATAATATATGTACAAGGTAAAAAAAAAAGAATGGGATAGAGAAACTCAGCATCCAAAACATGCTTGAGAAAAAGAGAGAAAGTACACTCAGTATGTGCAAAAGTCAACCCATTTTGGTGAGAGGCAGTGACGTGTCATTCATCACATCTATCTACAACAATGTCCATAGTGCATGAGGTTGGCGCTGAGCTGGCTGGTTTGAGATCAGCAACCTCGACAAGCCAGCAGTCAAGCTGACTATTGTGATAACAGAGACTTGCTGCCAATGCTGTTTAGCGTCAGGTCCGATCAGAGCTGATGCAGTGTGAGTCTGTTGCCTAAGTGAAGGTGGATTGAGGCTGGGATGAAGTAGTTTGCAAGATGCAAGACTTTGTCCAGCAAACCCTGGAAGATTAATTTAAAACTGCCTCAGTTGGTGTCTTAAATCAACATTAAAGGAGAACTCCGGCCAATTGTTACGGTAATCTTGCTAAATATAACTATGCAGGACCTGTTTATAGTAAAAAAGAATAGCGAAATTGGTCTTAGCAACACAGAGCTGCTGCAGCTAATGCATAGCTCCCACTTAGCTAAAACGGCAGTTATGGGGGCATAAGCTAAATAGTGCCTTTGTATATCTTAACGGACACAAAATGCAATTAAAATGTCTGTGTAACATAAACAGGGCCCTTACATGACAACAAGATGCGTTTTCAACATTAGCTAGCTAGCTAGCTAGCTGTCGTCTGGGACGAGAGAGTGTTCAGTCAGGCTTCGGTAATAATCATCATGCAGTAGTCCCGTGTGTATTTGTATCATATATATGGATATATATGATATATATCCATTTTGTGTGCGATCCATCTGGCGTCGGAGAGTAGGATTCTTTGCTGTGGGGATCGGTGTTACGGAAAGGTAGACGATGAAAGTTTAGGTTCTTGTATTTTCTCATTCTGTTGCCACAATTCGGAAAGGCACAAACACAAACCATTTCTTTTCCACAGTAGATCAACACTTGCTTTTCTTACTCCAAGCTTCTTCCCTTGTGAACACCTCCGCTCTTCAGTCTTCACATGCTACACTGTACACTCCTCCAACCTACACACTGTTATTTACCTTTTTCTTGCTACAACTGAATTCCCGAGACTGCAGCTAGCCGTCGGTTACAGTTTTTTGAATTTACCCAGGAGAATGTCCTCTATTAGCAGATCTTCCGGGTTAAATTTAAGGCTGTTTTAGTGGAATTTTTTCCAAGTATTTGACCGGAGAAGAGGAGGGAGAAACGGCAGACCTCTATGCCGTCGTATATGTGACGTGAGCAACGTGTCTGAAAGTTGTAAGTCTCATTCCCAATCTTGCAGAGACAGGGAGAGTGTAGGTATATGTAAAGAGATAACATAGGCACAGGCTAATTATTGCTAACCAAAATGCTAGTTAACATTAGTAATTAAACTAAACAGCTAATGTAAGTCCAAACTGCCTGCGAGCTTCTCCTGTACTGTACGGTAATTCCTCTACTATGTGACATTAAGTCGCTTGGTTATGACACAATCGTTAGCCTATTTTTACAAAAACGTCTGCTACGGAGCCATAACGTGAGATACAAGGTAATGGAGCCTTTTATACATTGTCACGTTTCTTTAGAAATAAACAATGGACAAATAAAGTCTTTAAACGCTTCAGATGTAAAGTTATTGGCTGTCAAAATGAATGGCATTCAATGGAATGCTAACGGGGGGTGATGGCTTGGTAGCATCAAAATGGCGCCATAGGAGCCACGCGTTGTGGAGGGAAGCTTACCCCCTTGGGGTAGATGGAGCCCTGAGGAGATGCTACTTTCAAATCTTGCTAGCTTTTCAACATTACCAACCCTGCCTTTAATAGTACATTTCCAATGAGCAACACTGAAGCTGTAGAAGAATCACACACACACACACTGTGATTTCAAGACCAAGAATTTAAATTCATGTTACGATCAATCCCCTCTATTACAGTTTTTGCCTATTGCTTACACACTTTTTGCAGAGTTTGGCTCATTATGTTAAAACTCTACACATAAGCCAATCAGGTATCAGGTATAGCACTGGGAGATTAACAACTCACATATATGCTAAAATGAAACACTGCAATCACAACTTAAAGTGTCCATATTATGTTTGTTTTGAGTGAGATACAGGTTTCTGAATGTGTCCTGCCTTCAGTCTCTGGGTGAGCTGTTCAAAATCTGCATGGCTTGTTACGTAACTAGCTGAAACGACAGGCTAAACACAACTGTTAGCATGCTAGCGCTAGCGTTAGCATGCTAGCTCGTTCTCAATGGCAAAGCACTGCTACAACACACACAAGTTCACCATAATCTACAAAAGAAGTACTTACATGTGTGCCCTCGTTTAGAAGAAGTCTCCTGGCTAATCCTGCCTTGTAGCTAACTGACCAAAGTTGGAGAAACAACCTTTCTTTTACTGTGTATGGAGCTAACTGACATGATCTACGATCTGAGCTACTGCGCATGTGCGAGTGGAATCAAAGAGTACAGAAGAAAAGATGATTCACTCTGTCAGCTAAAACAGAGACCTGAACACAAGGTGAAAAGAGGAGCTGCAGCAGTGAGAGAAAGATGTGCTGTACAACAAAAATATGGTGTTTTTTGAAAATTAAACCATGTAAACCTATTCTGGTACAACCTTAAAATACAGTTATGAACCTGAAAATGAGCATAATATGGGATTTTTAAGCTATGGTTACACTGTGTTTAAGGTATGCTACAAGAAGTTTAGGTATTGAGGCTTTGGTCTAAGCATTCGTTTTTAGTGTGTAAGCAATGGGCAAACATTGTAAACAGGAAAACAGCCCTGTGGTGTTCTGTTGCAGGCTCTTTTAATAACACAAGTACACAGACAGTAAGACAAAGAAGGAGCGAGTGAGTTCAACCGGAAATGCAGTAAAATGATCCTGTGTTGAGGATGCTTTTGTTGTGTTTTCTTCCTGGAGTCTGTCCTAGTTTGTTGTGTTTTCTTACTCTATTGAACTGTGAAAGGATTGCTGCTTGTGTCACATTGGTCTTACAGTATGATCGTTATTGCATTTTTTGTGGGGGGATTGGAGGACATTGAAAAATAAAAAAAAACAATGGAAATGTAGATCAGCCCTTATAACATAAATTAATATTCAGCATGAATTAATTTAATGTAAAGCAAGACTGTAAGCTAGAGCTATACAGAAGCACAACTTCAATAACATTAAAGTTCAAATTAGTATGAGGAAAGACTACTGGCAACAATTCCTCTCTACACACTGGACTGGATGATTAAAAACCTAAGAGTAAAACACAACCTGCGCCTCTTAAAAAGCAAGAAGTAACCAAGAGAAAGTCCGACTCAACAGCTTTATTTCACCATTGCCACCCCTAACAGCTACTACGGTATGAAGTAGTTCATGTTCATTAAATGCATGCTTTACTAAAGACATGGTTTGTGGATAATTAATCTATAAATAGGGCCCTATTTTAACAATCTAAGCGCACGGCGTGAAGCACATGGCGCAGGTGCGTTTAGGGCGTGTCCAAATCCACTTTTGCTAGGTTGACGGCAGAAAAAAGGGTCCGTGCACCGGGCGCATAGTTCAAAAGGGTTGTACATAGTGTCTTCATTAATCATAGTTGTATTTTGGGCGTAACATGCAATAAACCAAACAGAGAGTCATCTCCCATTCCCTTTAAAAGCCAGGTGCGTTTGGACCTTGGCGCATTGCTATTATGATGGAGGATTTGCACCGTAATATTTTATTTGTAATCTTTTGCATGTTTGTGTGCTGCTGCACGTCCCTGTGTATGTAACAAGCATAGTGTGCGCGCACTGTGCATAAGCCAAAGGCACATTTGACTAATTCGCTGTTAAAATAACAATGAAATGCTGCGCTATTGACTTTACACCAGGTTTTTGTTGGTTAATGGCGCGATCACTTCCCGCTGCCTCAAGATCGCAATACTCCCAGAATGCATCTGAATACACCCTTAGTCATTATGTTATGATAACAGTGATTTGTGATAAGTGTTTTTGTGTCAGCTTAATTTAGTTTTGTTGTCCAGGAAACTATATGTTAATACCATCTTTTTTTGCACTGTACTCCTGCCTATTGACCTGCTTCTTCAATATCACTTTTAGAGTTTACTGGTGCTAAGCAACATCATCTGCCCATTCAGTTTATTGTAATTATTACTAGAGCCAGAAAAATTGACGGATATATGCTTATTGCAGAAACTGGTATGTTGGCTGATTATTAACTTAATTAAAAAACTGGCAAATTAAGTTTGAGGTAATTTAAAAACAGTGTCTCTATTATGTAGTGTCAAGTTTCTTTTTTATGTATATTGGTCAAAATCCTTAAAACCAAAAAGAAATATATGGGATCCATATCAAGATTGTTTGTTTATGTGAAAAAAAGTCTTGGCTGATATGTTGTTTTTTTTTACATTTTTTAAACTCTCAAATGTCAATATCAGTAGCATCCTCAAAAAATCCAGAAACGGGTCAGTGTGTAGCTATTAGGCCCTTGGAGGGTACATTAATATTGCAAATGTCTGTGATTACTTCACATTTTAATTGTGATATTTTGTGAGTAAAATCCGAATCTGCAACATAACCAATAACATTTCTCTGTCAGGTAAATGCAATAGTACAATGTTTTCCTCTTAAGGTGAAGTACACAGTAGGTCAGTATTATACAGCGGGCTTGCATATTAATGTAGGCTAATGTACGAGGTCGAGGCGGAGGCACAAAAACAGAGGAAGGCCCATGTTGCGGTCTAGATGTATTTATCAATGTCATTAATCTTGTGCAACCGTAATTTCCACTGCAAAGCATGGCCAAAGAAAATAAAATTAACTGAAGAGAAAAAAAAAACATTACCAATAGAAAAATATGTAATAACTAAATGCAAAACTGTGAGAAAATAAATAAATAAACCCTCTACACAGGCTTTGCCCCTTTAACTATGGGCCCTTGGAGCTCTCCACACTTCTTCACATTTCCATTCTTATCAGAGTACAAGTGAAAAGAGATTTTGTGTTTTTTTTATTTTATTATGCCTAACAGCAACATACAGTATAAATAGAGAAAAACATTTGACCAAGTATAGAACCTTGGGGAACCCCATAGGATGAAGAGGATTTGCCAATTAGTGGCAACCTCTCTGCTTCCCATAGTTGGTCCGTAAAAAGAATAATAAAAAATATTGTTTGCTTTTTGTTTTTTCGAAACAAATTGTTTCACTAACTGGTGGTTTGTTTAATATCTCTCTCATTATCTAACTGTTTGTGTTTCTTGTTTGTTTTGTTAACCTATTGCCAAATTGCCTAGTAGTGCATTTCCAAAGCATCAACAACAGAAGATGTCAAAGACATCTTAAGTCATTAGACATGTCACGGGCAACTTTTATGACTTTATCATCTCTTGCAGGCAGTGCACATCATGGAGCTTGCCCTGCAGCGATATGGCAGCTATGAGAAGTTTGAGCAGGCCACTGGGGGCAACCTCCTTAACAAGAGTCGTATCTGGCACAACGTCAAGAAATACATGGAGAAGGAAGGCTGCCTGGGGGAGGTAAGAGGACAGGCTACACAGATGCATTGCTTTTTATTTGCATACTCATGGTGTTGTAGTGTATATTGTTTTATTTATTTCATTATATAGTTTTTTTCAAACACAATGACAAACACACAAACATAGTTCTGACCATTTCCACTCTAAAGCATTTTACATACAGTAAAAAAGTAATTAAGAGACTAATTTGGAGCCTGGTATTTTTCTGTGGCTGTACTGCAATCTTTGTCATGCTGGATTTGCACATCATTGCAGAGCAGCAGTCAGCAGGGCATCAAAGTGAATGAGCTTCAAGGAAAAGTAAGACTGGCACTTCACTGCAGTCATCCTGCAGTTTTCTTGTGCAGAGCTGTGTTTATGTAACCATCAACAAATACATGTTACATCATCAGGTTATTAAAGGGATACTTCACCGATTTAGCATTAAGCTTTGTATCAGTAGAAACACGGTAGTATTTTCGATTGACCGTGTGTCCCTCCCTCATGTCCCCCTGAGACGAGAGATCTCTGTATTGTGGGTCTGGTAAAAAAAAATTCCGATGACGTAAAACGACGTTTTTTGCATCATCGGAAGATTTTTCCCCAGAGTCTGTGGACTACAGCCAGCTACTTCCGCATGTTTTCAACCCGCCCATAGGGGGTTGGACTGCCGAGTCCATTCGGAAAAGCCTGATTCAAAATGAGTCAGCCATCTTGAATCTTCGCTAAGGCTCTCTCTTTTTAGCAGTAAACTTTTACAACAATTATGTGTATTCAAACTACTGCACATGTGTACCACTGGGATACATTGGTACAGATCGGAGAATATTCAGGAAACGTTATTACAGACGGAATAATCGGCACACTAGGAAAGCTTCGCCTGCACGGAGACCAGCACCTCAACCAGCGGTGTTGCTTGATGCCGCTAGCCGGGTAGGGGACATCCTCATCGGCTAGGTGGAAAGCTAATGCTAGCCGGCCACCTGTCCCATCCATCCTGCTGGCAAGTGTCTGCTCATTAGACAACAAACTGGACTACATTCAACTTCAACGGAACTCCAAACGCAAGTTCAGAGACTGCTGTGTTTTTGTTTTTGTGGAAACATGGCTGAACAACAGTGTACCAGACTGTCCAGCTACCAGGTCTGCTAGCCATCCGAGCTAGAGATGCTCTGTCGCCGGGTAAAAGACTCGTGAAGGTGGGCTGTGTTAACATGGACTGGTGCAGAAATGGGGTGATTTGTATCCAACTAACTGCTAACTGCTGGTGGAGTTTGTGACTGTTAAATGCCGACCATTCTACATTCCACGTTAATTCACGGCTGTGTTTATACTCGGTGTTTACAGCCCACCAAGCGCTAATGCTAGTATGCTTAGCTGAACTTTACGGAGCCTATAATGTGTGTGTGCACTAAATGTAGCCTGTTTCGTATGTCAATTCAATTCAATTTTATTTATAGTATCAAATCATAACAGGAGTTATCTCAAGACAATTTACAGATAGAGTAGGTCTAGACCACACTCTATAATTTACAAAGACCCAACAATTCCCGAGATTCCAGGAATTCCCCCAAGAGCAAGCATCAATGCAACAGTGGCAAGGAAAAACTCCCTTTTAGGAAGAAACCTCGGACAGACCCAGGCTCTTGGTAGGCGGTGGCTGACGCAGCTGGATGGGGGCAATAACAGTCACAGAACAGATAATGAAACAGAATTGTGAAATTGTGGTTGTAGGAGCGTAGCAGGGGACAGCATGGCATAGCAGGGAATTGCGGCAGAATCCCAGCCACTGCTGGAACCATGATTTTGGTGCCATGCTTACGGTGGCCCTGAAGTGCAAATCACGAC
Organism: Gymnocephalus cernua; assembly: GCA_023631565.1. Taxonomy (NCBI): domain Eukaryota; kingdom Metazoa; phylum Chordata; class Actinopteri; order Perciformes; family Percidae; genus Gymnocephalus; species Gymnocephalus cernua. The sequence continues at coordinate 28,225,223 of CM042438.1, read as the reverse complement.
AGAAAATAGGAAAACACTTTAACAAATCAAAAAACACAACGACAAATACAAAAACACTTTAACAAATCAAAAAACACAACAAATACGAAAACACTTTAACAAATCAAAAAACACAACGACAAATAGGAAAACACTTTAACAAATCAAAAAACACGACAAATACGAAAACACTTTAACAAATCAAAAAACACAACGACAAATACAAAAACACTTTAACAAATCAAAAAACACAATGACATTACCTTCTACCGGAAAAGGTAGGGTCTATCTAGCAGAGGACGGACCCTCCTGATTGGACAGACAGACTGTCTGTCTTTTAACAGGAAGGAGAAGTGACAAACCTTTTATATACTGTCTATGTGACAAACACGGACTAGCCAGCTAGCCGTCTCTCATTTCAAAACACTGGACGAAATGGATGTGGAACTGTGAACTGTGCTGTTCAATTTCTTTGTTGAGATGGAGAAGGTGAATCAGCGTCAGTCTGTTTCCAGGAGGAGACTATTCTGTCAGGAACTTGACAACGTGCCGGCAACGTTCGAAGGTAGGTAACGTTACCGACACTGATAGGCTATAATGTAAGCAATAGTCGTTTTCTCTTATTTATCCCATGTCAACAAATTAAAAACTCGTGGGAGTTCATGTTTGTAGTCGTCACTCGTCATAACACTTACCAGTAAGGACAATTGCATTACAACAGATTGCATTACAGAGTGGACCTAATAGAAATCAGGCCTTGCAGCTCCCTACCTACGCAACAGCCCCCAATAGGTCATTTGGCAAAGTAAGAACTGCTGAGCCTTCCCTCCAAGTCACTTTCAGGGCAGATATTTAGCATTGCAAAGTAACTAAATCTACAGTAAGACAACTCAGTCACACACTCTCTCTAAAGTAGCAGATGATCTTGTGTCTTACCTAAATGCAGCCAGGTAGTCTGCATCACCCATGGGAAGTTCCAGTCCTCCAGTAAAGGCCATGTTCACATTGAAGCCTTCACCTGATCCACTGCCCACCTACAGCACACACACACACACACACACACACACACACACACACACACACACACACACACACACACACACACACACACACACACACACACAGTTACTTTGTGCAACAAGTGGGTGGGCAGGCAGAGAGACAGACCGGTGTTCCTTCCCACCTCGTCAAGTGCTCCACTGCCAGGGAAGAAGTTGCCTTCATCGTAGCGATGCAATGACAGGTAGAGAATATTGGGGTCTGCGTAAAAGGCCTGCTGGGTGCCATTACCATGGTGAAAATCCTGGAAACATTGAAAAGGTACTGGTTAAGGCAACATTTTACACAGGGGGTGTGGTGTGAGTAACAGAATATAATAACAGCAGCTGTCACCAAAAGGGCATCAAATGATTTGGAATGAGTTTCACAGAGACAGGACAACCAACTCCTGCACCAGGACTAACTGAATGACACTCAGAGACTGCAGTACTGCCAGACAGTCAAGTCTGTACCTCAGCTGCAGTCTGTTGTGATGTTAAAGAGGGATGGTCGGGAGGATTCAATAAAACTCATCTTCAAAAGTTCTTCACTTTTGCCAGCAAGACAACATCAATTAAATGACCTCATTGCCTATATCCCAAGAATGTTTTAATACACTGATCCTAAAAATGTCCCTGTTGGATGGAGTGGCATGACACTGACTTTGCTAGCTGCACTAAACGTCCCCCTGTGACAGACATAGAAGAAATGAAAAAGCCCTTCAAAGGCTTTTGGTAATGGCCATGACCAGCCAGGGACTCCTAGACATGACCGATGCTTTGTCATACCTTTTTAAAAATTACTTTGTCGCTTTTTTTTTCAAAAGAGACAGCTGATACAAATAGCTGATATTTTAAGCCATTTTCTTCCTCTCATAACAATTACACTATACAGGTTGCTGACTGTTTTTGACCCAGTGGTCTAATGGGCACATATACTGTATGTATTTCTAGGTTTATGTGGTTTATTTTACAAGATATCCTGCCTACCCATTTCTGAAAAAAAGAAAACCTAATGAAAACACACAATATAAATAAGATGTTCAACTGCCACCACAACAGCACTTAGGTGTGAATTCTATAATAGATGGTTATGTACCAAGCAAACCATTGCGCTGTATTTGGTACTCACCCAGTCCACAATGAGGATTTTACTGACATTGAGTCTCTGCTGCAACAGCCTGGCTGCTATGGCGACTGAGTTGAAATATCAGAAGCCCCTGAAAGTGGAAAGTAACGAGACAGTGCTATTAACTTCCTGAAATCATCATATTTACAAGCTTGAGCAATATTATACTTAAATACAGTCATGACATTAAAGTATATCTGACATTAAGGTACAACACGTTAATGTATGTTGTGCTGAAATTAAATAGAAGCTTTAATATTTGCATATACTATATTACAAAAGTGGAATGCAAGTTGTCTAGAAGGACGAGGCTAATAAAGGCTGTTTAACAGAAGTGAGGGAGTAGGAAATGTCAGGGAATTGTATGTCCTTGAATTGAACTTGCCAGAATAATGAAGTTATGGAGAAATGTCTGATAAAGTTGTTGTTATTCAGGCTAGAACCGATCTTTCTCTTGCTCAATTTTCCAAATGTACTTACATCGGTGTGCTCTCCTCAGCGTGGTGTCCAGAAGGTCGAACTACAGCAAAACCATTCTGTCAGGGGAAACAAAAATCAATCTAATGATACATTTCCTTTCTCTTTGAGAGATTGAGAGGTCAGATGAGGATGACAACACAATTCAAAAGCATAATGAATTCATTATCATGATCTTGCGTCTACGTACAATGTGCGTCCGTCAATACCAAACCATAATCTTCTCACCACCATAATTCTTCAAAGAAAATGTCACCGTGCCTTAGTTCAATATTTAAAACTTCTCACAGGCAGAGAAATTCATAATCGTGTGCATACGCAAACACAGAAACAGATGCTTACAGCCGGGGCCTGTATGTGGGACTCCCAGCAACTGTTTTTAGGGCTCCCACTGCTTTGAGGGGACATTAGATAGATGTTTGGGCTGGTGGTAGGAGCCAGCTGAGAGTTTATTGTAGAGACAACGGCCTCAGCTAGTTTGAAGACACTCGGTTAAAGCGGGCTGCATAATACAATATGTACGTAGGTGTATGAAAGACCTAGCTAGCTAACTGCCTAATGTTAAATGATAGGTTCAGTTAGCTAGCTTAACGTTAGCTCGGGGTGTATCTACCTAATTATAATAGCAATTTGTACCAGCATTAAAGCGTTAATCTTTACATTGATGTAACACATTAACTGTGATAACAAATGTACGGCAAAACATTAAATATACTTACCGTAAAACTTCAAATAATAGCCGAGTCCCAAATAGACGCCTGTCTCTTTTAAACGCCAGAGGTCCGTTTCAGGTAGGAGGATTAGTGGAAACTCTGAGTTTGTTAACCCTGAGATGAGGGAAACTCTGAGTTTTCCGTTTCAGAAAGAGAGGTAACTTAACCTCAGAGTCAGTTACTATGGTAACTGAGCCTATGAGCCTAACCAGAGGTCCGTTTCAGGTAGGAGGATTAGTGGAAACTCTGAGTTTGTTAAGCCTGAGATGAGGGAAACTCTGAGTTTTCCGTTTCAGAAAGAGAGGTAACTTAACCTCAGAGTCAGTTACTATGGTAACTGAGCCTGTGAACCTAACCTGGTCGGGAGCAGGTTTTCTTCAAGAAACCTCGGGTTTCTTGAAGACTCCTCCCCATGGATGTATGAAGAGAATTAACGCTCCTCCCTCTGACACAGCGCTCTTCATTTCCTCATTCATTCATTCAGTCTGTATCAGGCGCATTTCAGCGCAGTTTGTTATATTGGCATGAATAAAATAAAACATTGTTGGTTTATTAACTGTTAGGCGGACTTTAAAACATTGTTTTTTCTCAAAACATGGCATTTCCTTTTATCGACGATCCGTTGATGAAGACGCTGTATGGCAGGGAGTTAAACATATGTCGGGAGATGATATTGACGCATATTAATTTCCAGATAACTTCCTATTTGAGCGCTATGGTTTTTCTTCCCAGTCTATCAGTTATGTAAGCTACATAACCTTATCCGTCCTCATATCACTAACGTCACCCATCGTGGACATGCTCTATATCCCAGCACATTCTTGCATTACAGTTGTCTCTACAACCTTGGTGATAATAATAATTTTAATAAAGCGCCGTCAGAAGAGATCGATCTGAAACGTTGTATAACTGCTATAAATCATCTCATGCTTTGTGTTTGGGCTTAATTAAATCCTGACATTCTAAGATTTTAATAGATGTGCTGCATGACCATATATTTTGAAGATTTAATGCATCAAATTTATAACAAAGTTTAAGCAGCGTCCACTGAGCGTGAGTGTCCCGTATACGGGTCAGTGAAAGTAAAGAGTTTAAACATGTTTAGTGTTCCCTGGACACAGACCAGTCAGAGACATTAAAAAGGAGTTCCACAGTATTGCAGGTGAATGATGTAAACCCTTTGAAATGAAAGATTATGAATTATAATTCTGTTAATGATGGTGCTGCAGCCTCAGAATGGGATTAGTAGCCTAGGACTTTTTCGCCCGCAGTATTGCACCTAACTGAAATAGATTTTAAGTAATATTAGCTTATGATTAAATATGATATACATCATAAGCATTTACTCTAGAAGCAATTTTCTCCAGCGCAATTTCTCTCTCTTTGCAGCAGTCGCTGTGTTGCTTTTTTAACGAAATACATGTTCAAACTTGCTGTATGTGCGCATGAGTATGTCCGCCGACCCGTTTGTTTGTGGTTGTTACCATGGTGAATCGTAGTATCATGGCTCCATTCATGCTGTCTTTGGTGCACGCGCGTAATCCTGAGTCAACCTACTCCGAGTTGATTGAACCAACTCGAATCAGCCGTTGTGAAACCGAAAACTCTGAGTTTCCCATCTCAGGCACAATCAACTCAGAGATCAGGCTCAGACTCAGAGTTTGTTGAACCTCCTACCTGAAACGGACCCCTGGTGTGACAACAGATTTGGGTAAATAAAGGCCGGTCTCAAATAGAGGCCTGGTCTGTTTTTGTTGTTTTTTCATTTTCTTTCGTGTTGGGTTGTATTTGATCTTTTAAAACCCGTCAGATCGTTTGTTCTATGTTTTGATTTGATTTCACGTGACTGACGCAACCGTTCATAAACGACTCATTACTATGGCAACATAACAAACAGGTTAATGAACTTTCTTTTAGTCTTCAGTTTTTCTTAATTCTCTCAATACCACCATGGAGACAAAAAGAAAAAAGTATGATTTGACATTTAATCTGACAGTTGTCAAATCTGCCGACACAAAATTCGGGAGAAGCAGCGGCGAGACATTTCTCGACTGATCCTGAGAGAGTGCGAGAATGGCGTAAACATAAAGCAGAACTGCGACGTCTGTCCGAGGAAGACGACAAAAGGGCCAGACTACGAGGTGGAGGGAGGAAGAAGGTCAGTGAAGAGCTGGAGGTGAGCGTGTGTGAGTGGATCCACAGCATGCGGGCAAAGCATTGTCAATTAAAGGCCCGTCTCTTATAGACGCCTGTCTCAAATACACGCCGGTGCATTTCGGCGATTTGGGTAAATAGAAGCCCGGGCTATTATTTGAAGTTTTACGGTACATTTAAATGATTATAGCGCCGTCAGCGATGTCTCTCCAACTACTGCTTAGGTCCGCCATTGTTGTTTTTTTTACGAGCCGGCAAAGCCCAAAGCCGCGCTTCCTGTTAAAAGACGGACAGTCCGTCTGTCCAATCAGGAGGGTCCGTCCTCTGCTAGATAGACCCTACCTTTTCCGGTAGACGGTAATGTCATTGTGTTTTTTGATTTGTTAAAGTGTTTTTCTATTTGTCGTTGTGTTTTTTGATTTGTTAAAGTGTTTTCCTATTTGTCGTGTTTTTTGAATTTGTTAAAGTGTTTTCCTATTTGTCGTTGTGTTTTTTGATTTGTTAAAGTGTTTTCATATTTGTTGTTGTGTTTTTTGATTTGTTACAGTGTTTTCCTATTTTCTGTCGTGATTTGCACTTCAGGGCCACCGTACGTCCTAATCCCGGGAGATCATCCTGGGTGAACAGAAATAAAGACTCCGGGGAGCAAGCTCCCAGGGCTAGGTTAGTAACACGCATTTCTTGGACATGGATGCACAGAAAAGGGAACATAGAGGAGAGAGAAGTGCAGTGTGTCAATGTCGTTTTTATATAATGTCGTTTTTATATAATTTAAATGTGTAACACCACTTGAGCCACGGTGAAACATTGTTTTGTGTATATAGTTGAAATGACAATAAAACACACTTGAGTTGAGTTGAATGTCTCACTGTCTTGTCTGTCTGTAAATGGTAGGCGTGGCTTGGGAGTGGACTCGTAAAGCAGCGAAGCAGGTGCATTCTGGGATTTTGCGTCTTTCATCCATATGAGCCAAAAACACATTTTCTGGCTTTTCTCAGCCTAGAAGGCACCAATTTAAAAAAACAAAATCACATTTCTACTACATAAGTGACCCAATTTAAAGATTTAATCAGCTTTCCAGCAGTGAAATATTCTTTAATGTCCCACCGAACACATTATACCACACGCACCTTGTGTATACTTGGTAATGTCTTAATGGGGTTAGACATACTAGACAGTGGAAAGAAAATACAAGGGAGTGGATAGCATTAAAGGAGAAACCCACCCAAAAACTCACTTGACACTTGCATTTCTTGGCCCATTATGTTGAGCCCAGCTACAAATGATGGAAGAACATATTTCAGCAATGTAAAGCATCAGTGGTTTTGGAGTATCTCAAATTATACTTTCAGCTTCTTTATAGGGATAAGGATCTGCAAGGGTTTGCACAATGTCAATTTTGTTATCTGACGCATTTGTGGACATAATCCAAATGCAGGCCAAAACATTAAGGAACACACACGCCAAATTCACAAGTCTGAATATGTCTGTCTACGCAGACATTCAACGCAGTATAAACAGAACACATGCAGGACAGAGTCACATAAGTGGCTGGAGATATTAGGGCTAGCAGTCTTTTCAACAACATTCCACAGGTTGAAAACTATACACCTTTATTAACTATACACACCAACACTTTGTTGTCATTATTCTTTGTTAATTGTCATGCTATAAACAAAGAATGAATAAAAGAAAAAGAATAAAAACGGTTAATATTTCCTCAACAGGTCAGTCACAAACCCTCTGTCAAATTTGCTGGATACTGGAGAGCCTTACTATGTGAATCAGATTAAACTAAATGCAAGTAGGATCATTTTGCCACGGGAAGTTAATATGTCTCATCCCCTTCTTTATCTATATATATAAAATCAAGGAATCCGATCTACTTCACAATTAGCTTCCTGGATGCTCAATAAACTTGGGGTTTGGCATTTGGAGCAGTTTGGACAGAGCTGGATGATGGATATTAAAACATTGTGAATAAAAATACATGACCACACAATAAAAGTTAAGAAAACAAAACTGCCACAACGCTGGCTACCATTGTTTACCTGATTCCGTGTCTACCCTTCACAATAAAAGCCCAGCTTGCATTTACTCAGAGCATTTCCCTAAGGAGGAACTCACTAAAAAGCTTTTTTTGCTGGCACTAGATATGTATATATGTAAGCTGTAAGTTCACCACTGCTAAGGCAAAAGATAACATCATCTTGGAGCTGTTTTCCTTTGTATCACTCAAACTCACCGTGTGTAAGTGTGCTGCTAACTTATAACACTATTAACATTACCGTTGTCAAAATACCTCCGCTAATTAAAATCCATACTTTAACTTTACTTTATAATCATCAAGCCACTAAGCCTGTTTGGAAATTAAAACCTCTGCTGAAGTGTTAAAGTTGTTATAAGATAATAATGACGAGACAGCACCGCCATCATTAAACGCTGACTCAATATGCTAACTCAATATGACTATCAACATGCAATATTGTTGACGACAAAGACGACACAAAAATGTAGTTAAAACAAAAAATCTCTTTATTTTCACCAGCACCACCTTTTCTTCCCACCTTTCTTTCTCTCTGGCAACACACACCCACACTCACCCTCAGAAGCCAGCTGAGTCCGTCTCTGTATTTGGTCCAGTTCTGGTGGTTGATTAATGCAGATTTTTGCTGATTGGCTCTCATAATGGGCCGGATGGCTGGCGCATGGCCCACCGCCATGAGTCCACGAGGCATAAACCTCCAAGTATATGTGCGCCTGCTCTACCCACTGATCCAACCCGGCCACAAATGTCTGTACATTTTAATTGTGATATTTTGTGAGTAAAATCTGAATCTGCAACAAAACCACTGACATTTATCTGATGGGTATGTAGTTGTACAATGTTTTGTAGTACACAGTAAGTCAGTAGTATACTGTGGGGTTGCATATTAAGTACTTTGGGGGCCATCTGTAAGTTCATTTTGGGGTACAACGGTTCTGGAGAAAGCTACAAGCAGCAATACAGGAGGCCAAGTAATCGGCCCGTTCCAAACAGGCACGTTTTGAACGGGTAATGGGGAATGCCTTGCTTTGGGTGCATTCACACCAAATACCTAGCTATCCTTCTTCCCAGCCACATCCTTCAGCTCCAACTGGGTAATTCCAAGAAAAGAACACACGTACCACAGCTAACACAATAGCTAACAACTTTTCTAATTTTATAGTATCATAAGAAAGCCTTTTTGCACACCTCTTTTGGTCGGGCAGGTGCGTAGGATGTGATCCAAAGTGGCAGATCAGAAGTTTAGAAGAAAAATCCCACACACTGACCATTACGCAAGCAAACAATTTATTTACAACGTTTTGGTCTTAGACCTTTACCTGATGAAGGTCTAGGACCGAAACGTTGTAAATAAATTGTTTGCTTGCGTAATGGTCAGTGTGTGGGATTTTTCTTCTAAACTTCTAATTTTATAGTAAAAATGTAATGTTGAATTCTATCTGTTGATAGATCGTAGTCCAGATGACAGATGACCTCCTGTCCAGAGCCTCCATGACGGTGGTGAACAGCAGACCCACACTGACCATCAACATCTCCACCGCCCGAGAGTACTGGCTGGAAGGCATGCTGAGGCATGAGATTAGTGGGTACAGGGCTTATGTTTTATTTTTTAACGTGGGCTTCCTGGAGGTCACCAGCTAAATGGGAAATCATTTCAATTTGACTGTAATGAAGTTCATCAGAAGTAATTAACCTCTCTAATCACAGGTCTGATTAGCTGTCATCCAGTATATATTACTGAAAGATAATGTATAATTGGTATTGATACACTGTGCAGACCATTTCATGGATCTAATTGATGTTGCTACTAATAAAGGCGGCTTGAAGTTGAACTTGAATACAACCATATAAATAGTCCTTGTCTCTGTCCACCAGGCACACATTATTTCCGTGGCATAAACAACTGCCACCAGCCATGGAGCAGCAGCGCGGGTAGGAAGAAGCACAACCTGAAGCCTCTGAACCCCACAGAGGAAGGCCTGGCCAGCATCCACAGTGTCCTGTTCAGGAAAGACCCCACACTGTGGCGCGCCGCCCTGCTCTACTACACCGTCTACCAGGCCAGCCACATGTCCTTCTCTCAGCTCTTCCACAATCTGGGACGCTTCGTCCAGGACCCCAACACCCGCTGGGACTACTGCGTCCGAACCAAGAGGGGCCAGACCGATACAGCACAGCCAGGTCCCCATGTCACCACATATAGGGGTTTAAGATTCAAAAGAGAGAGTTTGCATTTATATATGCAGCCAATGTTTGGCTTGACTACACATTTAATGTAGAGACAATCCAACACAGTTTGTCTCCTGAATTGATTCACATGTGATACATTTAAAATAACATTCAAAAAAATTAATATTAGCCTTTTAAAAGTCTTACTTGTTAAACTTCTGTTGGTCTTCTTTTCTCATATCTGTCATTGCAGGGTGCTTCAGTAAAGACCAGGTCTATCTGGATGGCATCCTGAAGATCCTGAGATACAGAGACAAGATCAACTTCCCACTGCTGATGGCTCTAGGAAAGGTAAGGCAGCTCAACTATCGCCATATTAGGGGTGTGAATCTTCACTGGCCTCACTACTGACCTCTGCTGAATCAGCACAGGAGGGCAAAGAAGTGACAGTTTTCTCTCAGATATTTGTTTATTAATGACCACTCTTACAGGGCTGGGCCCCCATCATATTAATTACTTGGGCCCTATTTTAACGATCTGAAACGCAAGTATTAAACGCAAAACGCAAGTAGCTTTATGGGCGGATCTCGGGCGCTGTTGCTATTTTACCGGCGGGATAAATGAGTCTTACGCCCGATGCAAATCTAAAATGGGTTGGTCTGAAGTAGCTAGGTGTGGTTTGGGCATAACGTGCAATAAACCAATCAGAGCGTCATCTCACATTCCCTTTATGAGCAGGCGCACTTGTTCCATGGCGGATTGCTATTATGACGGCAGATTTGCCTGGCGCACGCCAGGAGCGGTTCACAGGCGAGGAAACGCTCTCGTCAGGGCTGGAGCGGGAGCTGTCCGTAATAAATGCTCATTTGACCAGGTGGCAATGTTGCTGCGGCCTCTCGGGCGCATCTCCTCAAGTCTGGAGAGCATTGCTGCAGCCATGGAGCGTGGGCTTCCAAGCGCACCACCTGCTCCTGTTGTGCCCCTCCCCACTCCATCTCCGTCCACCAGGAGCACATTGCGCATTGCCACTCCCAATATTTCCTCATTTATCATCAACACATCCATGATTCATGGAAATGTTGTGTAAAACACAACAAGCTACAAAGAATGCTGCGACTTTTTGAGGACTGTACTGTAAACTGCCTCCTGACCTATCCACACACCTGAAGTGCATTTTCACTAATATTCTTCCTTGTAATTATGTATGTTTGCAAAAATGGGAACTGCTGTGTTAAGGAACGGCACTGGGGGTTGGACCCAAAAGCAGATGACAAAACACTATAATAAGATTAAGTGATTTAATACGTGAATAGATATATACAGTTCTCGTGCTGGTGACAAGGTGGGGTTGTGTCGAGGGGATCCAGTGGTTAGTGGTGAGTGTGGTGCGCTCTCCAGAGCATGCTAGGTGAAGATGTGGCGATGACCATGTGGTGTGGCCTAGTCCAGAGTCCAACAAACAAATGAAGCTTGTATCCAATCCTTACAATCAGCAAGGAGCAGTCTGGGAAGCAGGCAGGCAGGCAGGCAGGCAGGAAGAGTGAACATGAACAAGCAAGGAAGACTGTAACCAAAGAGAACACAGAAAATGTTAGCTACACAAGCTAAAACACCAGGAACACAGATTTACACAGGGATCCAGGAGTGCAACTATACCACGCTAGTAGACTGTACGGCAACAAGTGGATCACAGAGCCAGCTTTAAATACTGCAGGAGGATGATTAGGAATGAGTTTCACCTGGCGCCACCTGCCACCTGCGAATTGTTTTCTGAAACTGCAAAATAGCACCAGGGAACATTTGCGCCTGAACACGCCTCCTCTTTTCGCTGAACCGCCCCCGGGAGCGCAAATTCATTCCCTAATTTACCGACGTGTGTCTATGGAGGGAAAAGTCCGCTGTGCGTCGGGTGCAAAATAGGAATGATACATGTGTCGGTGTACAAAGTCAGTTGTGCTGGGTGCAAGATAGGGCCCCTTATGTTTTAATGATGCCTGATGTGTTTTTAACTTTTGTCTTCATGTTGTTGTTATTGTGTTGTCTTTTTAGTTGTTGGAGCTTGTATTGCAAGACAAATTTCTATGCCTACGGACAATAAAGTGTTATCTTATGTTATCTTATCACCGGCTGCATCCAAACATCCACCCTTTGGACTTGCAGACCCTTGCAGACATCTGTCATATGTACCGTGATGTGTTCTGGATGTCTGCTAAAATGATGAATCATGCACAAGTTGAAGGAGTTGATGGGATAACATTTCACTGGAATTGTGCCTAGTACAATTTCATGTGGCAAACAAGATTGATTCCCAGCCACAGCCTGTCACCCTCTCTCTACTGTAGCCCTAAGATCTCACAATGCCTGGTGTTGCTCACTCGATGTGACAAAAGCATTTTGTTTTCACATGCAGGTAGGCCAAGGCCAGATAGGCAAGATTCGCTAATGTAAGCCAACACATTTGAATAGTAATTTCAGCATTCGATAAGTATTTAAATGGTTGCCTTTCTAGGCAAAACCATTATTTTGCTGTAGAGTTAAATGGCGGCATTTTTTTCCGCTCTGAGTAAAAAAAAATTTAACTTTTGTTAAAAAGTACACTCCTGCAAAAAATATGTGAGGTGCTCAGCAACACAAAAGCAGCGAGCAAAACGCTTCACTCTCATTGAAAACAATTACAAAAAGCTACCTCAGGCTGCAAAAAACGCACTCTCTCTGATCGGAAACCTGACCACAGAGAGTTGCACAAAACAGCCTACAAAGTGGTAAATACTAGTAGTGTACTTCTTTACCTGATAACCTCCACTGCCAGAAACTTCTCTTTCTATCTTCTCTGGATGCACTCATTCCTTCTCTTGAATGTCTGCAGCTCCAACATACAGCAAAGATGATGGTGGTTGTGTTGACAGTGTCCTGTAGGAAGGTGCATACATTCTGTCAGTTATGTTACCATTCAAATCTACGTTCCTTCCTTTGAGTGGCATCATGGTTCTAATGGTATATTGTCTCTGCCAATGCTTCTACGACACCACTATATACTTTTTGACATTCAGACGTATGAAATGTGTTTCATACGGCCATAATCTGTGTTTGACTACACAGAAGATGGTTGTAGTTCAGACATAGAGTAAAATGAATGGAAAGGCTGGATGAGGCTTATATAATAACCTCTCTAAGAAGGGAACAGACCATGTTCTTCTGCGTCAAACAAACTGAAGGCACTGATAATTAAACATGTTCCAGCTGTAGATCTTAAACCTGTGATGTGCTTTTATTAACCACAGTGTTATGGCGGAATACACAAAATGAAAGTAAGCAAAACCTACTCATGAGTGTGACAATTCAGGTTATCACTTTTTTACTTAACACTAATTTAGTTATTTTTAAAGTGCTCATATTATGCGCATTTTCAGGTTCATAATTGTATTTTAAGGTTGTACCAGAATAGATTTACATGGTTTAATTTTCAAAAAACACCATATTTTTGTTGTACTGCACATTGCTGCAGCTCCTCTTTTCACCCTGTGTGTTGAGCTCTCTGTTTTAGCTACAGAGTGAGACATCTCACTTCTGTTCCATCTTTGTTGGGAGTTGCATGTGCACAGTACCTAGGTAAGGACTACTAGCCAGTCAGTTGCAGAGTATGAGGGCGTGCCATGCTAGCAGCTAGGCGCGCATTATAACAAAGTGACGCACGTTTGTCTCTGAAGTAAAGGCTGGACTACAACAGAGCAGTTTGGAGCAGTTTTTGAACTGTGTTTTTTGTTGGAAATGGTAAGTCCCTTTTGGAGGGACTTTTTCACCTATTACATGCACAAAAAAGATATATAAAACAAAAAAAAATAAAGGGAAAAAGCCAAAAAGCGTAATATGAGCACTTTAAATTAAAAGGTCAAAATCATATGGCATAGGGCAATATGAAGAAAATCAAATATCACGATTTTTTTGACCAAATACCTCGATATCGATATTGCGACGATATTGTCGGGTTGACAGTTGGTGCTTTCACAAAATATTTACACAGAGATTTGTGATAAATAATCATCAGTAATGTGGATACAATGACTAAGTGGGCAAAGGCAAATAATTGAACTTTGAGAACAGTCTGTAAAGTTCAGATGTAAAACCAAGAAAAGACAATACATGTCATTTTACGATATAAAGATATCCACAATCTAAGACAATATCTACACTTAGCACAAAAAGTAAGGGAATTTGTGTTTGGTAGATTATTTCTCTGTGGTAACAATGCTTTTTGGCAATGAATCTTATACCGTTGGAAAGCCTGTTTAGTTCCCTTTCAAATGGTGCCCCATTTGGAAGGAACATGCATTTGTGGGATGAGCAGGAGTGCTGAGTATGTGGGTTGCGCCCATGAAAAATTTGCCAAATCTTCTCTGCCATTGCCAAACAACTTATTCTGCCATTGACTCATTTGGTGTTTGGTGTATTGGATGATTGAAGTTTGAAGAAACAAGACATATTGGCAATTTAACAATTTATTCATTTCACAAACAGGAGCCTCAGTTGCGTGTGGAAGAACCATACACAGCCACAACAGCCTGGCACCTCCTCCTCATGCTGGTCACCAGCCTGGTGACACACTGCTGTGGGATGCCATCCCATTCTTCAACTAGCATTTGTCGCAAGTCAGCCAACATGGTTGTGTTGGTCACTCTGGCACGAACAGCACGCCCAAGCTGATCCCACAAGTGTTCAATGGGGTTGAGGTCAGGACTGCTGGCAGGCCATTCCATCCTCTCCACTCCCACATTCTGGAGGTAGACTCTGATAAACCCCGCCCTGTGGGGACGAGCGTTGTCATCTTGGAGGATAGAGTTCGGTCCCAGACTGAGGAGATATGGGATTGTCACTGGTTGCAGAATCTCATGTCTATATCTCTCTGCTTTGAGATTGCCTCCAATGATGACAAGCCTTGTTTTTCCAGTGAGGGAGATGCCGCCCCACACCATCACACTGCCTCCACCAAAAGGTGTTACTCATCGGTGCAGCAATCAGCATAGCGTTCTCCGTGTCTTCTCCACACTTTGACCCTATGATCCAACTGTCGTAGGCAGAATCTGGACTCATCACTGAACATAACGTTCCTCCACATGTTCAGGTTCCAGCGCACGTGTTGCCGACAATTGTTTGGCAATGGCAGAGAAGATTTGGCAAATTTTTCATGGGTGCAACCCACATACTCAGCGCTGCTGCTCATCCCACAAATGCATGTTCCTTACAAATGGGGCACCATTTGAAAGGGAACTAAACAGGCTTTCCAACGGTATATGATTTATTGCCAAAAAGCATTGTTACCACAGAGAAATAATCTACCAAACACAAATTTCCTTACTTTTTGTGCTAAGTTTATATTCACGATATCACAATATTGATTTATATCGATATGTTGCCCAGCCCTATGAGAAACAGAGAGTGCCGCTGCTAGCATGGCTGTGTCCTCATTCTGTCTCTTCTATTTTTCCTGTGGGCTCAGGTGTCATTTGAAGACGTGGATCGCCTGAAAGCACTGGCTCAGATGGAGAACGTCCGCATCCCACACTTCATGCAGGACCAGGCACGGTACGCCGAGCAGCTGGCGAAAATCATGGCGGTCAACCAGCTGACTGACGAGGAGCTCAAGGCCATCATCTGAGCCCGCTGCGCTCCACCTGCACAAACCTGATCCCACCTGAATAAAAGCTGTCACACCCCTGCCAGCCACGGCCTGCATGCCTTAACTCCATCACCGCGCATGGTAGCAGAGTGCGTGATTTGTGCAGCATGCTGTGTTGCATTTAGTGTAGAGTTGTGTGTCAGACAGACATGGAATTAGATATCTGTTATAGCCCAGTCATTTATCCACTGATACTGTAGGGGTCACTCAGAGTATGTTGTGTTTAGGGCTGGATGTAGTTATTTTTTTATTTATTTTGTAACCAGTGCCAATACAATACCATGATTGCTGATCAATTCATCAATTCATTTGAAAATGAATTTCTATAACATTTACCAAGCACTTTTTTACTTGACAGTCTCTGATAATCAGTTTAGTTTGTAGTTCAATACCCAGTCTTAGGTTTGGGAGGATTTTCATGAATATATTCTCTGTAGATTATAGTTTTTAAAAGAGAGATTCAATATCCCATGATGACCTAAATTAGAGCCTGACTGATACTAGATTTGTAAATTGATATTTGAGACTTTTTTTTTTTTTTACGTAAGCGCACCACATAAACAAATGCAGCCAGCGCCGATAGCGGTAAGCGGTAATCGCAGGTGTGTTCTGGGATCAGTGTGTTCGCAGAGATTCAAACAGTACAGCACCTCACACACAAGTAAGCTGAAGGGCAGGGGCCTGTACCATGAAGCTGGTTTAGGTGGCTAGCCAGCTATGTTTCAGTTTAGTTTCCACCAACCCTGGGTTTTAGGTACTATGAAAGTAGCTCGGCTTTAATCGGTGTTCGTTGCCATGGTATCTTACGCTGCACGGCTAACCTGCTCCGGGGCATGTTATGTTCTGGATTCGAGACTCAGTCTGAAGTTTGACCAATCAGTGGTGAGCAAAGAAACATATAGGTGACGTAATTAATTCCCAGCTTCTGTTGTCTGTTGCAATCATTGCAATGGCTTCACCTTTTCTTCCAAATCCTGTGGACCTCTCAGCACAAATTGTTAGACGAGCACTTCGTAGAGAAAGACTTTTTAGGGACAGACAAAATCCCCTTGACTTTCCTGATACTTACTTGTATGAAAGATACAGATTTTCCGCAGAAGGAATAACTTATCTTTGCGAACTTCTTGAGCCGCACATAACAAATGTGACTCGTCAAAGCCATGCACTTACTGTACCGCAAATGGTATGTGTTGCGTTGCGCTTTTTTGCAAGTGGTACATACTTGTATGCGGTCGGTGATGCGGAGAACCTAGGGAAAAACACGGTTTGTCGAACCATTCGCAAGGTGTTCCTCGCACTGCAGGGGTACATAAATAGCTTCATTGTGTTCCCTGGACATTTATTGACCATGTCCATAAAAGAAGAATTTTATAAAATTGCCGGTAAGATATATTGAAAGGGTGACATGAACAAATTTAACCTTTCACAATCAGGTTTTATTTTCCTTCAAAAACAGCTTGCACTTAGAACACTTAAGTATTATACAATAGTCTACAGTAGCTACATGTTAAGAATAGTTTTTAATATATATATATATATATATATATATATATATATATGTGATGATTTTTATTTGCAATTTAAATTAATCTTTAAATGAATAGTAACTAACAGATTTCATCTGCAGATGATTTGTGATCATGAATGCATTACATTTTTAATATGATTAGCCTATATTCATAATTTTACATTAATGGCCTATAGAATGTGTTTCTTTAACTTACGCATTAACGCAATCAGCAATCTTCCTCCAAGTTTGTTCTCTTGCTTTGGCAGCAGAGGCGGTATTACTGCGTGCTTGAAAAACATTTTTATATTCTTCATATTTCTGAGAAATAATTTCTGGCTCTTCCGCAGAAAAATGTATTGCTCTCGCTCTGTGCATATCGAATGTGATTGGTTGTTCGGTGGCAACGTCACTCTTTTATGTGCACGCACGCGCGGAGTAATCAGAGTTTAAGGATCAAACTCAGAGTTGACAGAGAAAGTTGATGAGCTGCGTCATGGTACCAATAAAGCCTGATTGCATCGGTTTGGTTTTGTCAACTCTAAACCAATCCTGCAACCCTGAGTTTGTTCAACTACCATCCTGGTACAGGCCCCACGTCTGTTGCGTTAGCTCCAGCTCTTTGTCACACATGCACACACGCACAACAGCCAATAGGAGTGCTCTCTTTCTCTGGAATGACCTGTGATTGGCCAAAGTCTCCCGTTACTGGCTAGATTTTCTAAAACCTGAAAACAGCAACTGTAATTCTTGCCCAACTACGCCAAAAATAAAATGCCTACCACAGCTTTAGATTATTATAACAGTTAAATAATATATTTTACAGTTAAATAATATCAGTTAATTTCAGTCCTCTATGGTGGACAAACTATGTAATGGTGAGAAATTTCTGTACTTCATTTTCTTGGTATTTATCCAGCCAACATTCGTCCATTGCATGTCCTGTTGCCCTAAGAAATCTAGGCTTTTGTTCTCCTTTTGCTAACGTAAAATGGGTAAAACTAGCGAGCCGTGCTATCATCACGATCATAACAACAAACCATCTGAGAAGTGACATGAAAATTTCTTTTGGAATTAACACGAGATGGAAAATCTGGATAAAGGTAAAGCTCTTTGACGACTTTTCAAATACAACTGCCTTACATTAACGTCACTGCGATTGAACGGAACAACGCTAAATAACTACAATGTATTCTGGGATAAGACCAATTGGGTTGCAATCTGATTAGTTCAAATGATGTGTTAATTTCAATTTATTCCAAATGGAAGTGATAGCCCTAATGTCGGGCTCTAATCTAAATGCTGCCCCAGAGGCGATCTCAAGCAGACAATGACATTCTTGGAGACTATTTAAATTATTGTGGACTTGTGCATGAATATGGTTAGTTTTAGCATAAGCCATCAAAAACGTATTGATCTGTTCCTAATATAAGAAATATTTGTATTTCCTGTACCTAATCTCATGATCTAAGTGTACTAACCTAGTGTTTTATATCTGTCTCTTAAGTGAAGATAATGGACACATTCTTGCACTGTGTTTTCTCTAGTTACCACTTAGGGTTACTGTTTTTCAAGTACATGTGTTGGGCAGACAGATAACAGATAAGGTTTAAGTGCTTCATCAGCGTAAACAGCGTAACACACAGACCTGCTAATTACAGCTGAGCCTGTCAGCATTGTTCTCCTATACATGGGCTGAAAAGAAAATGTCCCTGAAGTGTGAAAGTCACTTGTAATACAGTATATTTTGAAGGTGAGTTCCTCACTATGCTCTATGAAGCCCTAGTGGTCCAAGCCCTGTTTGACTACTTGCACTTGTTTTTACCTTGGATCTACCTTTTCAACTGCACTGATATGAGCAGTTACTGTGTTGGTGTCATTTATGATATATTTATGTTTTACAAACAACCAAATGCCTTGTGATTTTACTGTGATGAGTTTCAGTGGCATTAATACCAAGATTGACCTAATGTAGAGAGCACGTGTGCTTCTCTGCTTCCTCAAAGACCACTTCAATGGTACAGTTTAATTACACGGCATTCCTATGTGATGTTTTCTATTTGACTTTTTTGTGAAATTCGTAAATAGAATCTTTAAATAAAGTGGACTACCTGAAAATGAGTAATGTGCTTTGTATTTCCCAAAGTATGTGTTTTCTCACAAAACAACTGCATTTTGAAATTGTATTCATACTGTAGCAGCTGGATGTGATGTTGAATGGCCACTGGCCAGTCCCACACGGGTTGCTTATAATAAGCCATTTTGGATGAATATAGCATTAGTAGTCTGTTGCCCCATTGCCGCTGGAAATTCCGCCGTATGTCCTTTTCGGCCGGATTTCCATTACCTAACGCTTCCTTTGTGTTGGCGTTCTAACCTCCGGTGGATTTCTGAGAACTATGATTAACTGCTCCTCAGATCTCTGCAGGGTAAATCCAGACAGCTAGCTAGACTATCTGTCCAATCTGAGTTTTCTGTTGCACGACTAAAACTACTTTTGAACGTACACATGTTCCACCAAAACAAGTTCCTTCCAGAGACTATTTAGCAGAGGCACCGTGGCTCTATGCGGCGCTTAGCACCGCCCAAGACGATTGTGATTGATCTAAAGAAAAGCCAATAAACCAGAGCACGTTTTTCTCCCATCCCAGAATGCTGTGTGGACTAGCCAGACCTTTCTCCGCAGCATTGTGGAGAAGGGTCTGCCAGTATTCTAACAGGGTCTAACAATCTGACTGACGGCAGTAACTAAATCTGTCACCACACACACTGCTGGCGACTCCAAACCCTGTCCAGAGATGTCACACTTCCCATTCACCAGCGCCTGGTTTCATTGGGAAACTGGAAACCATTAAGGGCTCGAGTGGTGACTGATGGCTACAAGCAGTGACATGCTGGACAATAGGTATCAGTCTACAGTAGACAGCAGTCACACACACTGACAGGCTTCACCTCCCACCTCCTTACACTTGGATCTGCCATGATGACATATATTATACTGTATGTGCACATCTTGCCTTACGACTTAGTGTTTTTTTAATTTTTGCATTAAATAACTAAGTTTTCATATTTTTCTTCACAGTTTTGATCAATGTGTCTTACCCTTCACAAACTATGAGTTTATATAGTCTGTATTTCTGTATTGTTTTGTTTCATGGGTCTTTACATTTTGTGTATTTGCAACCAGCAGTGGGTGGTTAGGACTGTCATTTCCATGATTGTATGAGTTCTAGAATAAACCTTAAACCTTGTTATTTAGAAGACTGTCCTGCTGAAGTAGAACATGTTTTCATCACAAGAGGAGAAAGTTAAAGTAGTTTTTGTGCAATATAGCCAAACCCCCACCAGAGGACAGTAGCACATAATACAGTTTCAAGAAGTGACCTACAACTGAAGAAACAATCCAGAGAAATCCTCAAATCCCACAAGTCACTCACAATTATAAAATCCATCATGTAATCATTTTAATTCTAGGTGACACACACTGCCACCTGAAAGCAGGACACATTAAGTATGTGTTATATAATGGAGTATAAAAGTTCACATTTATGAACATATTCTTTGATTCAATATCTGTTCTTCAGCTATACAGTAATATTTATCGGTATTCATGTTGTTTGAATATATTGTGCAATATAAACACATATATTCAGTATTTTGACAATATGGCTATACAATAAAACACAAATTACAATTTTGATTCTAATTTTTACCTTTTAATGACAAATGACAAAGTCCACACAGCATTCTGGAATGAGACAAAAACGTGCTTTGGTTTATTGGCATTTCTTTAAACCAATCACAATCGTCTTGGGCGGTGCTAAGCACCGGGAAAAGCTGCGGTGTTTCTGCAAAATAGCCTCAGGAAGGAACTTGTTTTGGTGGAACATGTGTACGTTCAAAAGTATTTTTAGTCATGCAACAGAAAACTCAGATTGGACAGATAGTCTAGCTAGCTGTCTGGATTTACCCTGCAGAGATCTGAGGAGCAGTTAACCAGAGTCCTCAGAAACCCACCAGAGGTTAGAACGCCAACACAACTAAGAAGGTTGCAACCTGCCATCCCTCCAGGACCGGTACACCAGTCCAGGGGCAAGCAGGAAAGATTGTGGCCAATCCCTCCCACCCCCACCTTTTTAAAACACTCCCCCAGGCTGCGATCCATCAACACCGAAAAAACTCAAGTCACAAGAACAGTTTCACTTTGACTTGACTTTTGCAGTACTTTTTATTATTATTATGCACCAAACTTCCACATTTGTAAACATTTACATTTTTCCTGAAAGAAAAGCATTTATGCAAATGTAGAACATGTACAAATATCAGTGCACAGTTATCATCTTTAAACAATGTCGGTTAATGTTTGCAGGCTTCTAGAAGGAGCATGGCTGGAGTAAGCCCCTAGGGGGCTCCATGAGCTGCAACATGACCATGGACAGGTATTCAGGTCTGGGACAGGATGCTGACAGGCAAGAAGGGCTCGAAGTAGTGATGGTCAAATGAAGTTTCGCAAACCACTGTCTTTATTTTTTTAGCTCAATAGATGGCGAACTCAAAGAAAAAGGTTAAAGGAATGGCAATTCAGTGTGTTTTCAACCCTTTGTTGAACAGAGAGCCCCATCTAGTGAGAAAAAAAGACAAAATGGTTCACAAAGCTTCATTTGGCTATCACTAGCTAGAAGGCTAGAAGGCTTGGGCAAGGAAGCAACATAGATAATCTGACTGAGGCACTGGGGCTTGATGTACTGTTGGCGTAAAGGAGGGACCAGGGATATGTGGGGCACATGCAGATGCTGCTCTCATTATTAACTTTGTTTTCAGCAGCAGGAGGCTGTTCTCTATGTAAAGGCTCTTTACACTATCTGCTCAGCAGGAAACGGCACAAAGCATCCAACTGATGGATGTGCAACATTATCATTAGCATAAATGCTAATGTTGCTCAGTGTCTGCTGGATTTAAATTGTTTACTGACATGTTTGCCATATCATAGACAAAATACTCAGATATCTGACGAAGAGCCTGGTGGCTTGGAACGACACTACTTTGAAGCATTAAAATCCTTCTAACAGGAGCTATTTTGGGCTTGATAATGTTTTAAGCCGCCAACGTCTGGAAGACTGGTGGCTTAAAACACCAGACACCAGACATCCTATTTTGTAGTGATGGCCAAATGAAGCTTGGTGAAGCATTTTCTTTATTTTCTGAGCCCACTAGATGGCGCTCTCTGTTCAACAAAGGGTTGAGAATACACTGAATTGCAATGCCTTAGGCCTTTCTCTTGAAACCAAGAGTGTGTTGATTCCAATGGGAGAAGTGAACGTGAACACAGATTATGAGAGATTCTTTCGCCCCATCGTCACCAAAGTTAATAATGTACCCTTTCCTCACAAGCCACATATCTCCAGAACATCAGGAGAAAACTTTGTTCGAGACCTGTTTCTGTCTCAGGACCAAACTGTCCCAAGATCTGGCGACACAGAGAAGCTAACGTCAGCTAACGTTCGTGAACGCCCTAACAAAACAAACTTTTGTGATGCTAAAAATGGCTTTTAGCTGTGTAAATATCTAATGTTAGCAAAAGAAAATATTAATAAGTTACAAAAAGTTACATACAAATATAACTTTTCATCCATCCACATGACGTTCACTACAATTTCAAATGAGGTCCACAGCCATTATGGAGACAGGAAGTGTGTACCGTTTCATACCATTGGCGCAGTGCATAATGCGCTATCTTTAGTTATAGAGAATCTTTGGTTCAATCAAGTTACCACAAACCAATGGACTCACAGTGAATGTGGGGCCGCAGGCCTGGTGCCTGCTTTGCCTGTTTGGTATTCGAGCAATGGGAAAATCAGATTTCTTTGTAGTGTGTACAGCTGAATGAAATGATTTAGCTCTCTCAACCAAATGTGAAGTCACCTGCACACAGATCATTTTACTCTTCTTATCGCCCAGTGTTAATGGCCAAACAAATTCTGTATATTCTCTTAGAATAAGATCTTTTCCATAGGTTGCTTGTTTTGTAGTTTGGATCTATTCATATCTGTGATCAAAGATTGAGTTTGGCATTTGGACCTCTGTGGAGCTGGTTAATGAGCAGTTGAAACAGCAGCAGTGTCCTCTGATGGCACTCTGCCCTGGCACCTCCTTTCCATCACAGAGGAAGATGGCAGCTCACATGTGCACACAGAGGCCTGGCTTATATAATTTAGGAGCTCTAAAGCTGGGATGTTATCACCCTCTCAACTGACAGAACAGATGAGCATTACAGCAGAGCCTCTGAAGAACTGCATCACTCAGACGATTCGGATTAAATCCTGCACTTATTTGCATTAAAGACAAGTCAGACACAGCTGGAACATCTATCAATTTCTCTTTATTTTATATACATTATAGAAAATGTTTGGCACATTTATTATTATTATTATTATTACTTATTTATTAAGTATTATACTTGTTTTTCTTTCTGAACATTTTATGGCTCTTTCAACTAAATTAGTTAATATTTTTACATTGATAAATTGAAACCCAAAAGGCAATCTTGGCACTTCTTCACATTCATCAGGAAACTCTTTGCTCCACAGCTAACCATGACAAAGCAGGATCCCAGGCAGGACAAAGTCCGATGTCATCAGCTGATGTCTTTACTGTGACAGTGGATGTTGTCACCGCTCATGTTTGGGCATGTCCACTCTGTCCACCACTGCCATACCAGGCCTAGTCAACTCCTTAGGGGATACGTCTGCATAGAACTCGGCCACCACGGGACAGTGATCTGACACCACACCACCCCATGACCAGTTGTCTGGGATCCAAGGGTTGGTCAAGCCCTCCCGAATTACCATGCAGTGGCCTGTCGGAGGAAAAGACACAAGGAGATGGAAGAAGTCTGCAGACATGTGGGACTGCATGCAACTTAGACAGTGTACCAAAGGATTTACACAGTGAGGCCACAGGGCTTAAAGTATTCCGGCACAATGCCAGATGTCCGGCGTGTGGCAGTGAGGAAAACAAAAATATATATTTGGGAACTTGCATGATTTCACCTACCAATCATATGAGAGGAACGCAGCTCTAACTAACGGTGCAGGGCTTCAAGTACTTGGGCCTGGTGCCGGATTTCTGGCATATGACTATTTTAGAAAAATAAATAAATTAAAAAGTCCACATGTGACTTGTTTTTGATGCGCTGGGTTTAACCAATCATCGAACTTCCACCTAACAATGAAACGAGTTCTAGCCAATCAGATGCAAAGTAGGGGGCATCTTTGCCAAAATGCGAGAGTGCGGTGTGGCCTCTCGGAGACCGTCTCCGTGGTAACGCAGCTACAAAAATGGAGGCAAAGTTTGTCAAACTTGGAGCATGTAGATACAGCTTTAGTTGAGAAAGGAGTTGAAAACAAATGGCGCTGGGCATGAATAGAGGACAAGAGGAAACGGGTGGAGACGGGAAGCCGTTCAGCACTTGGTGCCTCAGATTGAGGAGCCGGGTGCTTCTGCAGCGTGTGACGAAGGAAGAGACGGGACGGCAGCAGCGGTAAAGTGCTTGCTAGTCATTAGATGCTAGTCACAAAGCTTCGGCCCGTGCACTCTGTCATACGAGTACGTTACCAGCAAAGAACGTTACCGTTTGTGATAAAAACAATACGTGTGTGCAGGTTCATAGCGGAACATGATTTGACATTAACATGGCCACTGTGTAAAAACTATCTGAAGCCCAAACTACTTTGACAAAGCTGTGTGTTTGGAATCAGCATGACAGTTATTAAACATAACGGCCTTGTCCCAGAGTTTAGACGTTTAGCTATATGAAAAGATAAACAATGCCAAGTTTTAAATAAATGTAGCCTACATGAAGCAAATAATGTCAACATGGACAAAATCATGAATGTACTAATTCGCTTTTTTGATGATGATCTGGCCAAATTAACAACCCAACATCTAGAAAGTTCTGTTTTCACAGTGATTCATTGTAGGATTATGATATTGCAATATGGAAAAAATATGGAACACTGACTCTTAACTGTTTTGCCAGTCAAATTAACTTTGAGTGCATATTAAAACATTACACACATTTAAACATCCCCCCTTTCCAAAAAATGTCAGGTTTAGGATTTTATTTTCACTTTAAGCCCTGAGGCCAACTTTGATCTAACAAAAGCTGCTGAACTTGTGAGGACCTGAGACTTGACTTAGTTTTGACTGTTCTGAGACTTAAAAACAAGACCACTAAACAATCAAGTTTTGACCTGGTATATCCCAGGACAACAATAAAAAAAATGAAACAACTAGCAGGCCTTGAATACTTAAATATAAGGCCTATGCATCGAAGGGACTTGGTCTCAGTCATGTAAAAAAGTCAAGCTTTCAAATGATTCAAAAATCCTGCCATTTTTATTTTCACAGTCCTGAAAATGCATATCCTGCCTTGCAATTTTCCTTTTTATAGACCTGACTTCTCCCTGTCTCAAATAACTTAATTACTTCAAACTGAATGTTCACTTATCTTAAACGTACAATATGTAGGCCTAACTTTCTGCTGCTAGGGGGTGTCTGCGCGATGTGAGTCTCAACACGATTTGAGTCGCATTGAGTTGCGTATGCTCAGATTTAAACGGTTTACGGTATAATGCCAAGGGGTCAGGAAGGGATCCGGATCCGGCTGCAAGCACGGTTTACGGCATAACGACAATAACAGAAGATGGAAACAGCAATAATAGAAGATACAGAAGATGGAAATCATTTCAAAAAACGTTTTAGTTATCAAATGCTATCTATGATTGTTTGATTGCTACAAATATTTTAGCCATCTATGATTGTTTGATTGCTAACGTTAGCTCAAAACGCCATTCAAGTGACAGCCTTAGTTGTGTTTGATTGCTAACTTATAGCCAGCAGTGAATGAACTTGGTTATGTAGCTCCATATTTATTGTACTGACATTACAGAAGTCTCTCGTTAGCAGGTTGTTGTCGGCTACTTCAGCCTCTAATCTA
Source organism: Gymnocephalus cernua (assembly GCA_023631565.1). Lineage (NCBI taxonomy): Eukaryota > Metazoa > Chordata > Actinopteri > Perciformes > Percidae > Gymnocephalus > Gymnocephalus cernua. The sequence goes on along the minus strand of CM042438.1, from coordinate 28,199,339 downwards.
CAACTGACGTCAGGGATCATGCCGTGAAAATGTGATGCGCTACGCTAAATAATAAATTACTGCTATGTAATGTCATTGTCGCAAACTGACGCATGCGCAACTCAACGCGACTCAAATCGTGTTGAGACCATAGGTTGAGACCAAGGGGGCAAGCCTGCCTCCTCAGAGCGAAGCCGCTATGGCGCCATTTTATGCTACCCAAACCATTACCCCCCTGTTAGCATTCCATTGACTGCCATTCATTTTGGCGTCACTTTGACAGCCAATAACTTTACATCTGAAGTGTTTAAAGACTTCATTTGTCCATTGTTTATTTCTAAAGAAACATGACAATGTATAAAAGGCTCCATTATCTTGTGCCTCACATTATGGCTCCGTAGCAGACGTTTTTATAAAAATAGGCTAATGATTGTGTCATAACCACGCGACTCACTGTCACATAGTAGAGGAATTACCGTAGTACAGGAGAAGCTCGCAGGCAGTTTCGACTTACGTTACCAGTTTAAGTTTAATTGCTAATATTAACTAGCATTTTAGTTAGCAGTAATTGGCCTGTGCCTATGTTATCTCCTTACATATACCTACGCTCTCCGTCTCTGCATGATTGGGAATGATTGAGATTTCTCTCGGCACAGCTACCAGAAGACTTACAACTTGCAGACACGTTGCTCACGTCACATCTACGTCGGCAAGCTCAGTTTGCAGCTGCGCAGTAACGCTCAGTAACGCTCAACCATCACCGGAAAAGTGCTTCTAATATACTTCACTGGTCTCCGTCCAGAGCAACGGGATTTGTTGGTCCATTTCTATATAGGCCTATGCTAGCATCTAATGACTAGCAAGCACTTTACCGCTGCTGCCGTCCCGTCGGCAAAGACCCGCCCTACTTTGCATCTGATTGGCTAGAACTCGTTTCATTGGTAGGTGGAAGTTCGACGATTGGTTAAACCCAGGGCATCAAAAACAAATCCCATGTGGACTTTTTAATTTATTTATTTTTCTAAAATAGTCATATGCCAGAAATCCGGCACCAGGCCCGAGTACTTTAAGCCCTGCACCGTTAGAGCTGCGTTCCTCTCATATGATTGGTAGGTGAAATCGGAGATCCGGCATGGTGCCGGAATACTTTAAGCCCTGTGTATTACTGTGTTGCAACGTGGCATGTCGCAATCACAAAATGATGCCGTGGCAAAAGAAAGCAGTATTACGGTTACAAGTATTTCTTTCTGTGACATTGTATGATTTACAATTACTCCTGAACGTATCATCTGGGTGCCAGTGTTCTGACGGAAGTTACGAGTAACTAGACGGTGAAAGGTTACATGACGCCACTGACAGGCGACTAGAGGAAACGCTCCGTGTCTAAAAATAAAATAACAGATTTCTCTGAGTTTAAAGTTTGGTGGAAACATTTGGGATAGTGTAAGAACACAACTCAAAAATATATATAACATATGTATGGTCGTTTTTAGACATTTTAATGCAGAAATGTTACATATTGTACCTTTAATTGACTGAGACTTGACTTTAAAAAATCTCAAATGACTCACTCTTTTACTTGGACTAGTCTTGAATGACTTGAGACTTGACTTGGAATTATCTTGAATAATTTGAGACCTTACTAAGACTTGTTTTAATTGACCTTGACTCATGACTTGACATGGACTTGAGTCAAGATTTGAGTTGGACATATCTCGAATAACTTGAGAATTGACTTGGCTTGTCTCTACCGACTCTGCCTTGACTTTTACCCGTCTCAAATGACCTTTTCACTTATAACTTGACTCAAATTATATTCGTCTCCAATAATTTAAGACTTTATTTGTCTCAATTGCCTGACTCGAGACTTGACTTGTTATGAACAACTTCAAATTTCTAATTCAAATCTATTACTGTCCAAAACACACCCATGCAGCACACCTACCAGAGTAGATCTTCTTGAGGGAGCGGCTCAACCAGATGTTGTCCAGACAGCGGGTGCCCTGTGGTGAGCGGGTGCTGATGTTGGTGAACTGGGAAGACGGTATCAGGGCACAGAGCTTCTCCTTTCTCAGGATGTCCAGCTCTGAACTCTGAGCAGGGGAGCCAAAATCTCCTAGCAGCACCAACTCCTTCTCAACTGCAGAGAAAGACATGAAATGTTTGAGAATGGGATGGAATTCTCGTAATGTAGACTCATAAGTCTTCATGCAAACATGGAGGACGCAGATAATCTGCCTGAGATTATTGTAGTTTTTGATCCATCCCTCCAAATTGTGTGACTCATTCACTGCGTCGTACACGTGGTGTGATGTGTAGAAGAGGTGACGTGACAGACTGACCTTTGAGTGTTTCCTGGACGCTGGGCGGGAGGTGCGGACACTTGGCCTCGTCCGTGTTGTGGTTCTTGCCGTTGGACTCTCCTGAGGCCTGAATGTGGACGTTCACCACTGTCAGCTCGTATGAACCAACCTATTGGAAAAAGAATCGGTCAGCATACAGTCGGCAACTTAACAAAACAAAGGGTATGTATGTATATGCTGTTTATCATGGTCTGTCCGAATATTTGGATAAATTGTATTTTGATGCTCTGGCAAACAAATTATTGAAACTTTCATGGCAATAAAGCTCCTTTTAATTTGATATGCATGTGTTAAAAATGTGTTGTTGTTACCATAACTTGGACATCATGCCGGTCAAATGTAAAACCATTGTTAACAACCCGTCTTATCCCCTGACTGCTGGGTCTCTTGCCCTGTCGGACTTCTTTTTCGCAATATTTGTGTGTTCCCAGATCTCAGCAATTCCTTTGGTGAGGTAAGTGTTTATTCTGTCTATCACCAGACCAAGCTCAATCTTTGAAGATTGAACATTAGTCTGGGGAGTCTGCTCTGTATTTTCTCTGCACAAGATCAAATAAATATAGCATATTTAGCCATATTTTTCTATTTACGTACAGAAATGCCACTAATGCACATAGAGCAAAAAAATAAAATATAAAAAGCCTGTAATAATATACTTGACATGACACTCATGGAGAAGCACATATTGTCCCTGCTGCTGTGTGATAGCTACAGAAGAAATAATCCTACAAACTTCATTTATCAAACTTCAGCTCGGGGTACATTCATTCGCATGAGCAAAATGTTTTTTTTTGCTCTCTCTGTAATGTTTATGGACCAATATATTGATTTCCTTCCCATTCTTTATTTTAGTGAACATAAAAAAGACTCTGATTTTCATCACTGAATACATTTGTCTCAAGCAAAGATATCTCATCTGAACGCTGCAATCTGTTTTGGGAATCCATCACTACTTACAGAGAAGTGAGCCAGGTACAGTCGAGGGTAGGAATGATTTCCGTTGCCATTGACAACAGGAGACTCCAGCACTGCAGCATCCTTCAGGTCAATACCAGACGAAGTGTCCCACAGAAAGCCAGAGTAGCTCACTCCCTGGGACAAGTGGATCATGGGAAATGGAGTCACATATATACTGTATTTTTGTTTTTTAAAGACAATGGTATTTTCTTAAATACTTTAAAACAATTTAATATGTAATTCACTGCATCACAAGGCCATCTATATGAACCAAGGTTATTTTAGTTTTGACTTTTGAATTTCATTTAATTTTAGTTTTAGATTTTGAAGCTGAGGATTGATCTCTAACATTTGGGGACTGAGTTTGGGTTTGATAGATTTGGGTAGTTAAAGGCTGATGATAGCAATGTTTCTGTGTTAAAGCTACATCAGCTGCCAAAGGTAAACTGCAGAGAAGCAGTTTTCTGTCCCATGACATTCAGTGTAAACCTCTTATATCAGTGTTGGTCAAAATGGCTGCCATACCTTGCTGGAGTGTCCAGTGGGTTTTTCAGACACAACACTTTTCCACAGCCCTCGAGGCGATTTCCACTTCCGTACACTGGCCAGCGTTCCTAGGTTTAACTCCACACAGAACTGCAACATAAAACACAGAGGACATGTTGTCAGCACTATGCACAAATACCAGATTTGTTGTTATTTACACTTCATTATTTGGCAATGATGTAAATGTTGATTGTAGTTTTAGTTCTGCTAACTCCTTTTAGACGGAGACCCACAGTGTTTTTAGCTAAGTATGAACAAGAGAGTGAACCCGCTAAAGAAAATCACTTGTAATTCAGGTTGATAATTCCAGCGAAAATTGACCAAAAGGTGTTTTTCTGCATTAAAACACGTGAAATAAGCCGTGGAGACAGTATTTTTCGTCGATCAACCACTACAGAGCTTGGCCCAGCATATGCTACAGCCCCAAGTTGCAAACAGTGGACGAGATAGGGGCCGTAAGCCAAACGCATTGTTTAACCAGTAATATTGTTAAAAACAGCACCAAACCTCGTCAGTAACTTGCTCAGGGTCCCTACACATAAAATGAAGCACCAACAACTTACTTAGTGAACCCAGAGTTTATCACAGAAGACTGTTAAGAAAACTTACCAATTTGTCTCAGCAGCCATATCCTCAACACCGAAATGTCACGCGAGATCTCGCACGTCTATTGCCGGAAGGGACTACAGGCAACTAAGTTGTTGGTGCTTCGTTTTATGTGTAGGGACCCTGAGCTACTGACGAGGTTTGCTGCTGTTTTGAACAATATTACTGGTTAAAAAAAGCGTTTGGCTTACGGCCCCTATCTCGTCCACTGTTTGCGATTTGGGGCTGTAGCATATGCTGGGCCTAGCTCTGTAGTGGTTGATCGACGGAAAATACTGTCTCCACGGCTTATTTGACGTGTTTTAATGCAGAAAACACCTTTTGGTCAATTTTCGCTGGAATTACACTTTTATACCTTAATTTAAGATGGTATCTAAAATGATGAAGAGTTGCTACCTGAAAAACACCATTACAGTCAGTATAGGCCTATGACAAAGTTACAGAAGTTATCCAAAGTAGCTTCAGTATGACCTTGCTTAGCCATGCTAACGCTAAAAAAATCATTATTTTGTTAGCTAAAGCTAAAGTTAGTAGGCTAGTTCTTGAGATTAAGATTTCCATAACTACAGTCCTATCTAGTTTCCGGCAGCATACATGTAACTATGTCAAAACTCAAAACCTCATGGGAGGATAATATTTTTGAAAAATATCTATTAAAAAGGGTTAGCATCTTTTATATACTGTCTATGGTTAGTATGCACAATACACGGAGGCTAATGCGCAGTGGCACAGAAGCTAGCCTGAAGGTGGGTTTTCTTCTATCTGTGTATAATGTTTATAAGAGTAGACTTTAGGTAAATTATAAGTAAACCAGATATAATTCAAACTGAGCTAAAGTAAAATATATTGGCCAACTAACCAACCTAAAATTCACTAGCTTGTAAATACTAGCTTATTTTCTTACAGTTGAGAATAATCCATTTAAACTTACATTATATTGGAATATTTATCATTTATACTAATATATATATTTTAGATCATTTCTATATGAAGCGCCAGATTATCTAGTTAACTGAGCCATGAAAAGACACATTACAGGCTGGTAATTACTAGTTAATTTGGGGGTCATTTCTTGGTGTTAACAATGGGAATATCTTGGTAAAATAAGGGTTAATGTCTGTAATGGGGTGATAATAGTACACAAGCAGGGTTGTAATAATTAATAAAACATTTATTAAAATAATAAAATGGGCTAGAACAGTGCAGTAATAACATGGCAATGATGTAACATGTTAACAAAATGCGTCTTTGCTTCTACACACTAAGATTTCCTTAACCACTGAGAGCAGCTCTGTCTGAGAAAAAATTGTAACAATGTTGCTGTACGGCTAAAATTAAGAACTCTGCATTATAAGACACCAGTGCCAAGGACACTGTGAGTTGATGATTATGAGAATCAGAGCATGGTATAGTAAACACAAAAACCCCATGAATAAAGGGAAACTATCTCCTGATGTTCATCAGATAATTAAATGCCAACACGGCTTCATCTCTGCTTCGGATTTGATTCTTATCTGTCTGAAATACATGACAGTGCAGTTCACGTGGAGAGTTGTACTATAGTTTAACACTTGAGGGCAGATTAACTGGTCATCAGCAAAAAAACAGGCACTGAAAAACAATGCAGAGTTCAGTGAACTCTAATAACCTCATCTCACAGAGGAAATACAGGAGAAAGAGGAAGCTTCTCGTCGGGATCACTGAGAAAGCGCTAAACCAGTAGTGGTGTAATGTTCTGGAGAAAAAGGCAAAGGTCCCTTGGTGTGAAATGAAATAAGTAGGAGAAAGGAGAGGAATAGAGGGAGTGGCACAGAAGAAAATGCTCATAGGCTCAGGTTGCTGCTATGGCTGACCTGCCACTGGCTCTAAATTTAACCTGAGGGCTCCCTTTGGGACACCGGAGAGTCAGAGGAACCCCACCTAGTGCATGCACGCAGGCACGTACATGATCTCTCCATGAGGGGTCCATGCTAAAATGACACGTATTAATATTTAAGTTGACAATCTGCCACATTTTAATAATAATAATTGTGTTGTACAATAGAGCAGAAGTCTCACAAATACAAACCCCAATTCCAATACGAACCTTAAGTAAGGACAGAGGGTGTTGTTTGATGTAGCAGTTTGTAATGCTATTTAATGCAAATTTATGTTATATGATTTTGGCCTACAGAAATAAAATTTCTAAATATTGGTTAACATAATGTAGGGCTGCACGTTATGAGGAAAATATCTAATTGTGATTATTTTGATTGCGATATGATTCACGATATTAGAGGGACTCATAATTGATTTATCATTATTCTCCCATTCATTGAAATAAAATGATTATGGTGTTATTTTTGTGAGGATCTGTACCAAAGATGTTTCCTTCACTCTGTAGGATAGGATTTGTAGGCCAGGACTTCTCGATTATTGCGATTTTGATAAAATTGCAATTGATTGTGCAGCCCCAACATAATGTTCTGTTACTGTTTTTGTGAGCACTAAATTGTGCTATCAATATATTTAATTTGTCTTTGTCTGGGCTTCAGGGCCTTGTTACATGATGTAAAGCATGAACTGCATAGTGTTACATTTTGACCTCATAGGGCCTGAAACATCCATAACACTTTCACAATAGCAGTTCAAAGCTAGATAACACTAAATTACACTGAAGTCCTGCTACAAAATCTATCAGGTCATCTCAGTGCTACCATAGCTCTACCGGCTGCAGAGAGATATACAACCACATAGAACTACATTCAGGCCCGTCACTGAGTAATGATATTAATAATAAAGCAATCTCAGAGTGCCAGCATGTTAGAAACCCTCAACAGATTTACTTTAGCTGTAGTCCCCAGGGGCCATTGAGGCTGTAAAGTGAACAAGGTTGAATTGCTCACAGGTATAACTTTGCCAAAACACCCTCATAATTCAGCCTGTGAGGAATGAAGTGCGGGCACAGCATGTATTCAGCGCCCTGGCACAGAGCCCAGGACTGGAGGAATCACCCGGCAGAGCTGGGGAGTCCTGCGACACTTGGACTAGACCATGCGGGAACAAACTGGAGCACAGGCTTGTGTCTTACTGCCAAGGATATAATTATCTGATTATTAGAATGGGTGTTAATCCACAGTACAGACAGAGGATGTAAAACCTCTTCACCATAAGGGCACGTTCACACCAGCAAGGGGATCCAGCAATTTGGCGCAGGGTTGTGTGGCGGTGGGAGCGTCACTGAAACGGCCCATTTGTGTAACGTCCTGTTGTGTTTTTTAACCCCCTCAATGTAGCACAAGTAGACCTTATATTTGACAATTACTGTTTTTTGTCAGATCGTTTATAGAATCGGTCTCAGCTTTCCACTGTAGGCCGCTGTGTTTTCCACTACCCCCCCATTCAAAATGAATGGGCAGACCTGTGCTTTGCGACCGGCTGACGGCCGATGCAGGCAGTGCGAATGCAGGCTAACTGAGAAAGCCCGAGACAAGAAAGCCTGTGTTACAAAACTGTGGAGTTTGAAAGATTTGGGGTTTTCCCCAGGTTCTAACCAAACAAGGTAAACAACACTTATGAGTAGCCATTTGAGCCATTGGTTATATAAAAAAAGATTACTGATATGATGACTGATATGAAGCTTTATTTTATCTGTTAAATTATTTCAATGGCCCCATGCTCTTTCCTCACCCTGAGCATGTTTAACCCCATTACAGCATCATAATGTAGCACTGCTATCTGTTTTTGACAATATTCTGCACTATGCATATTTATTTATTTATTTATTACTCCGTGTCACCTCCTACTGTGCAATATGTCATTGCTATTCATCCGCACCTTACTCATGCGTATATCTGTGTATATATACTGTCTGTTTATATTGTACATATTACTATTATTATTATAACTCTTATTGTATTTTTCTATTTCTTATAATACTTTTTGTATTTTCCTATGTCCATTTAATGTGTATTTGTGTTATTCTGATGCATGTGAATTTTTCTTTTGAGTTGCTGTAACAAGGGAATTTCCCCAGTGTGGGATTAATAAGTCTATCTTATCTTATTACAGGTAGGGCTCTAAGAATAGCACAATCATCTTTTTATTCTATTCAATTATTTAGTATTGTGGCTGTAATGAACACTGCAGCCTCTGGGAGCTGCTAGGAGAACTTGGGGCATAAAGCAATAAAGGACTTGAGCTTGTACAGTACAGTATGTCTCTTTATAGTATATTATTATTTACTTTATATTACCTCCTGTTTTGGATGTCTATACTGTTATGAGCAAGTTATGTTTCTGTTTTCAGTCTCTCTTGAAAGAATCTCATGAGGCTGATTTAATAAAGGTTAATAAAAAAACATCCAGTTGTGTGATTAAAGCTTATTTCATTTCATTGTCACCCTGACATGAAACATGAGCAAAAGAAACTCAGCTGCCTCTTTAAAGCAGGATGGACAAATGAAGACATTTAGAGGCAAACAACAGTGAACCCACTGACCCGTCAGATGAGTGCCAGTTAACTGTGTCTCAGGTTGCCAGTAGCCACACAACACAAAACAACAAGGAGAGTGTGTGTTTGTGTGTTTTGAAGTATTTATAAGGTGAAACGCTAGGCCATTGGTCCAGTTATTGCTTGTTATTACTGTATTTGCACAAATGCTGCTTGATAGTAACCAGGAAGGCCTTTTACATTATGACTAATGATGAGGTTGAAACCTAACCACAGACAGAGGTTTCCTTAGCGACAAAACAGACAAGAGGACAACAGTCTAAAACCAGCACACACTCTCTGTATGACTAATCACAACATCTAAAAAAATCTAAGTTACAGGGGCAGTGCTGATTCTAGACCGTTTCAGATGGAGGGGCCAGGCTGGGGCCACATATGATTTTAGGGGTACCAAATATATTAAGCCCAAGTGTCACATACCACCACCCCTCCATAGGTTTGGTTCAACAAAAGACTAACATACGGGGCGGCCTCTAGCTCACCCATTAAGAGCCTTCACCCCATGTAGGCTGAGTCCTGCAGCGGCGCGGGTTCGGGTCCGACCTGCTGCCCTTTGCTGCGTGTCATCCCCCATCTCTCTTCCCCTTTCATGTATATCCACTGTCACTGCTTAATGGGGTGAAAGGCACCAAAAAAATAATCGTAAAAAAAAAAAAGACTAACATACACATTTAACAATTAACACAATAATACTCATTCAGTGTTAAGCTACATTTTATATATTACTGCACATGAATAATATCCCCTCTTTGGGGATAAAGGTGGGCTTAAAAAATTATGAAAATATTTGCCACAGTTAGGGGGGCCAGAGGGGTGTCGAGACTTAATATTACAGGGACACTGGCCACCCTGCCCCCCCCCCCCACACACACACACACACACACACACACCAAAAATTAGTTATGCCACATATTTAGGATCACAGAAATCCTCATGATGCACATTTTCACAGAGTATATTTTGTCAGAGTGATGTAAGTTATGATTTTTAAAAGGCTGTTCAGCCATGCTAGCTGCAGCCTGCCTATCCCAGCCCAGCTCAAATGAAGCTTAGCGTATGTTCGTTCAGGAATACTTCTATCCTTCACATTTTCTCTTTCTCTCTCCCAACCTAGTCAGCTGACTGGGCGTTCACTCTTTCAGTTTAACTAACCAGATTTTGCCACGATCTCTGTGAGCTATCGCGCTGTTGCATCCAAACTTTAAATATGTTCTCCTCTCGGCTGCTGTCGATTGTTCTCATCATTCCCAGCGCCCAGGGTTCCTCCATCACCAGAGGCCCTACTCCACACAAACATCCTTCCAGATCTGTAGGCTCTTCCTTCATCACCTCTACCCGTATCTAGACTCCATTGGGGGGATATTCCTATATATCCATGGCCTCCATACCCCTTATAAATGTAACACTGCAATGGAGTCTAATCGCTAACTACTCTAACATATCAACCCATTATGCACCATGTTAATTCAACTAATTTCACTCTTAAATTAAGTCTCTCCTGATTGAACTACCACTTTCCCAAACTTGGATTTTGTGGCTGCAGTAACTGACAAGATGGAGGCTAACGGAAAATCCAGCCTTCAAAAACATCCCTTCAAAAGACTATGGGTCATTTCACTGATGCTCCATCAGTGTTATTCTACAGTTGATGGTTCAAACATTGATGGACTGAAGAAGAGACTTCATCCAATTGGTTCAGCCGTGAGGAACGTACAGCCCAGTATTACTTAACTGTTACAGGCTATCGTAATGTAGAGAATTGGGTTTCATATTTTCTACATTGAGACAATCTTCCAAGAGAGAATTGTGATCTATCTGATTATATTTCTTCCCCCACTCCTACGATAGACTGTCATCCTAAGTAATGCAAGGCTGTTTACAGACTTTTATTTAAAAAAATAAAATGCCTATTTGGGTCCCCAAAAAATAAATCTTCTGAGTTTCAAACAAAATTTAAAACTAATGCATAAAATATATGTTGGAAAGCTGCACTGCACCAAGTGAAGTGAAAGATCTAAGAGAGAATGGAAAAACGTCTCACGTTCACTCTGCAGGAAGAGACACTGCAGGGATAGAAGATGAGAAGAGACGATGCTTATGACTAAGACAAGTCAGAAGAGATGAGAAAACAGGCCCAAAGAAATCAGCGTGGGCTGCTGGCAGGAGTGTTAACACTGCAATGTGGGCTACCTCTTGTTCAGAGGTAACTCATCCTCCCACCATCTCCCTCTCTCTGTCCAAAATACTCTGTTGCTGACCTACTTCGCTTTCCATGGAGCTCCACTTTCTCTGCCAACAATCCATCTGGTAGCCAACACCGAAAGTGTCATTGCACACGTGCAACGAGTGTGTAGGCTGAACAGGAACACATCCTGCTGCTCAGAGCGTACTGATGAACTCTGACATTTAATGGATACACAGACATCTGTGCATCAATGCAGTCACCCTACATCTCTGCTCAGTACTACATATATCGTATAAAATTAAGTTGCATATTAAACTGGGCCTACAATAATATGTTGCGGCCTAAAGCCTTTATACACACCTTTTTTACATAGAATCCTAAGCTATCAAAATAGCCTAATAATTGTTGGCATTACATGTGGCACAGTGAATCCTTAGGATTAATGTATCTGTGGATGGCAACCTTAGTGACTACCTTACCTATAGGCCAGTAAGCCTACCATCAGTGGGGATTTATATGTGCTAATATTATGTTGGATTCATGTTAAGACTTTTTAATTTTTGAAAAAACTTTCAAAAATTAACAATAATTTGGAGGCCCCCCTGCATTGACTCTGACGACCCCCTAGGGGTCCTGGACCCCCAGTTGAAGATCCCTGCGCGAAAGACTCTAACATATCAATCTATTATGCACCGTTTTAATTCAGCTAATTTCACTGAAGTCTCTCCTGATTGAACTATACAACAATCCATCTGGTAGCCAACACTGAAAGTGTCTTTGCACAAACAAGTGTGTAGGCTGAACAGGAACACATCATTCTGCTCAGAGCGTACTGATAGACTCTGACATTATATGGATACACAGACATCTGTGCGTCAATGCAGTCGCCCTACATCTCTGCTCAGTAAGAGAGTGGGTGATCTGACTGTACATCGTGCTTTGTGTTTACCAAATGTTTTCCTTAGGCTCCGTACTGACTGACTGAGGTCCTAAAATGTTATGTCTTAAGGATCGGTCACACTATAGACTGTAAAAAATAGTGGACGCAGCAGCAGTGACATCACCCATTGGTTTGTGGACTGCCGTTTTGAATCCTCGAGTTTGCCAGTTTGGTCGTCGCCATCTTGTTTTTTGGAAACTGGATGTGACGGTTTTGGACGAGAGGCTGAAGCTGGGGAGGATGACGTGGCCAAGCCAGTGTTGTTTTTGGTTGTAATGGTGCTAAAGGTTACACCTTTAAGCTAAACGCTAAAGAGGGAAAAGTACGGCAGAACAGAAAATAAGTTACCAGTAAAGCTAGCAGTAGCTAGTTAGCTTGGTTGGCAGAACGCTGAACAAGACATTTTTAGGTGACCAAAATGTTTCTATCAGCTTTGATGAAGTGAAAACATGCAGTGACAGGGGCAATGTTTAAGACACATACATGGACAACACCCAAAAACAAGTTCACGGCTACTTGATTACGACAGGTTGATGTGTAGCCACGCCCTAAAGCATCCCCTGCTCTATCGTCATACAGATTAAACAAATGAAATACATGTAAAATTAGTGAACTTTTGAGGTGATGGTAGGTGAAGCTAGGTAAACCACATCCTGACTCCGGCTCCAAAGATTTATATCAATTTCCTTATCCCACTCTCATAAAGGAAGCAAGTAAGACTATCAAAGAACTCTGTTGTAAAGCTGTTTCCAACCGAGCACTTGTATACTGTACTTATAGTGTGTGGTCTAGACCTACTCTAACTGTAAAGTGTCTTGAGATAACTCCTGTTATGATTTGATACTATAAATAAAATTGAATTGAATTGAAATTGAATTGAATTGTATACCTCTCTACAGTGACAGTGGGGAGTGCAAAGTTAGGCTAACCTTTATCAACCAAATCTGTTACAATAAACCCAGGTTGTTATTATTTCTTTTGTAAAGTTTACCATTACAATTAGGATTTAAGATTTAATACCCGTATATTTAATAGTAACCCACCAGATTAGCAGAATATAACGTTAAGTAATTATGTAATGACTGCATATTTATCACTGGAGTTGTATTTGAATATGATTTCACGTGACAAATAAATTGTAAAACAGTGTTTACTGTTGCACATTTCATATTTTCCTCTTATAAGATCGGTGCAAGTAATGGAGTAACACGGTGAAGAAGGCAGTACAGGACAAACATCCTCTAAGCCAAAATGTGCCGGCATCTTTTTGCAAAATTACTTTTTCTTAATTAAAAAAAAAAAAACAATCTTAATCTAATGTATCATGATTACTGCTGTAGAGGACACCATCCAACTCATGGCAACCCCTGTAATATTTATAGTAATGAAAGCACAGGTGAGCACTAACACAGTTCAAACACAAATGTGGGCCTAGAAATAGAAGCCAGTTACACTCTGGAGATAGAGAGAGAGAGAGAGAGAGAGAGAGAGAGAGAGAGAGAGAGAGAGAGAGAGAGAGAGAATAAATAAATGGGAAACAGAGTTCCTGAGTACATTTCCCTGAGCGGTTGGTCATCTCATTTACACTGCTGCAAATCCAAGCAGCCTTCAACCCCTACAGTGGCAGGCCTCCCAACCAACCCAGTGACCGCGGCAGAGAGCAATGGGGTGCACAGCTCCACTTTACCTTATCAAGAGCCTCCCGCTCCAGTAGGTCCTGCACGGCCAGTAACTTGACGCTGGAAACAGAAAGAGAAGATCAGTTTGACGTTAACATATTCACTTCTTTTTTTAAAGGTGCCCTGCCACACGTCTTTCATTACTTTGTGGTAATTTCTGAAGGTCTACCATGGACAAATGCCTTGGTTACCTTGTTTCAAGCCATTCTAGCGTGGTATAGAAAGCCTGTAGGAACACTCAGATCCATTTGTGCCAGTTCTCATTAATATTCAACGAGCTAAGCTACTTGACTCTGTTTGGCTAACAGCTAGCCAATGAGAGCCTGGCTATCAGCATCCTTTACCCAGCGCAAATGGGCGAGCTCATGAATAGTAATGAGCTCAGACTAGGGCTGCAGCTATCGATTCTTTTTGTAATCGATTAATCTAGAAATTAATCGATCGATTAATCGAATATTTTTTTTTGCGTTTTGAAACAACAAAAACAAATAATGTATAACGAAAATGATGTGGCTGTAAAATGATCAAGCATTTGGCTTTTATTTCTCAAAAGAACAGAGGTATTTATTCCAACTCCAACATTTGGCAATTTAATTTAATTAAGTTTCATGCTGTAATCTAGCCCTGACATCAAAGGAAATATCTGTTTTATGTAGATTTCTACACCTGCAGCATTTACCATTAGGCTACTAACAAATAATATATAATTTCTGGGGTGAGCCTATTTGCTATGGTAACCTAGCAACCTGTGTGTGTGTGTGTGTGTGTGTGTGCACGCGGAAGAGTGAGAGATGAGGGTGTGTGTGTGTGTGTGTGTGTGTGTGTGTAGGTTTTTTTTTTTTTAGGCTATACTCTCTTGCAATTGAACGTGAAGCTAAAGCTAAACATATCTAGTCAACCCGCATCACGACATCGCTACAAATACAGTATGTGATTAAAATCAGCGGCTGCTTAGGCTACGTTACCTTGTTTCAGCGACGCTCGGTGAAACGGCGTGGGGCGGATGTTTACGGTTCAGATGCTGAATCATTGAAATCGTACTGCTGTGGTCTGCCAGGTCAGTAGACACATTGCACCTTGTTCTCTTCCCAAACTTTAGACATTCTCTGCCGTTTCTGGACACCTTTACTCTCCGCCATCGCGCTAACTAAATTCAAAATGTATCGCGCGCTAGTGGTGTGCTTCCTGAACAACGGTCCGTGTGGAACAATCACATCCCTGCGTGTATAGTCCGCGTCATAGGAATTTAACGAGGCTTCGAGGCAGAGTTTTTGCCTCGAGGAATTTTTGTAATCGAGTTACTCGAGTAACTCGATGAATCGTTTCAGCCCTAGCTCAGACAACACCACGTCAGACTGATCAGCTTTTGGAATTGGCCTGATTTCTCCGCTTATTTCTTTTCAGTGGCTAGAGCTGACAGAGGAGGTAGCAGTTCATTTTCACATTCACCACATAACACAAACAAATATGGACCGTACAGATTTCAAAAGATATTTTTGAAAACGGTTTTGTGTGGCAGGGCACCTTTAAGATTATTTTTATGGGCATTTCCGCCTTTAATGATAGGATAGCTCAGACATGAAAGGGGAGAGAGAGGGGGGAAGACATTTAGGACACTATCACAGGTCGGACTCGAACGCTGGACCTTCTGCGTCGAGGAATTAACCTCAATATATGTGTGCCTGCTCTACCAACTGAGCTAACCACAAACATATTCACATTTTGACTGTATATATACCAACACCTATCAACTAACATCTATAAACCACAAACTGTTTCACTGGCTGAATCTGTGGCCAACATGTGTAGCCAGAGTAAAATTATTTAAAAAATGTTTTAAATGTCATTATATCATCTGATGGCATTGGTTGTTGTCCATTTAAAAAAAATAAAGCCGGCTTGCTGAAAATTGGCGCAGTGTATGTGTTGTGGGATAACTTGAGTTTAGAGCTGGGCGATACAGAAAAAATCAAATATCACGATATTTTGGACCAAATATATCAATGTCAATATTGCGGCGATATTGTAGGGTTGACTATTGGTGCTTTTAAAATATTTACACAATGAGATATATAAATAATCCTAATGTAATGTTGATACAATGACTAAGTGGGTAAAGGAAAATACTACAACAGCGAGAACAGTTTGTTAAATTCAGAAACTTACATCACTTTACTGTAATGCAGCCATTAAAATATCAGATAGATACTTTATTAATCCCACACAGGGGAAATTCCTTTGTTACAGCAGCTCAAACGTACAATTCACACACATCTCAGAATAACAAATACACATTAAATAGACATATGAAAAAATTAGGGCTGTCAATCGATTAAAAAATGTAATCGAATTAATTACATACTCTGTGATTAATTAATCTAAATTAATCGCATACATAATCTTTGCTGTGAAAGTATTTTAAATATTTCAATTCAAATGAATCAATGAATAATCAGCATTAGTGACATTAAAGTTAAAAAACTATTTTTATTTTCACTGTTCAAATAATGTCCATAACAATCAACAATATGACCTAATATTCTGAGGAAATAAATTGCTTATAATAAATAATATAGTGCTTCAGGAATAGGGTTATTTCACTAGTAAATTGCTATTGAACGACAAAAACATCCACAGCTCCGGGTGAAAGGTCAATATGGAATGGATTAATCTGCGTAATTTTTTTTTATGCGCTATTTTTTCTCAGATTAATTAATCGAAATGAACGCGTTATTTTGACAGCCCTAGAAAAAATATACAAAAAGTATTATAAGAAATAGAAACAAAACACACTTGTGTCATATCAAGATGTCATATGCGCTATTTTTTCTCAGATTAATTAATCGAAATGAACGCGTTATTTTGACAGCCCTAGAAAAAATATACAAAAAGTATTATAAGAAATAGAAACAAAACACACTTGTGTCATATCAAGATATTACAATATCCAAAATGTAAGATGATATCTAGCCTCATATATATTGATGTCGATATAATATTGATATATTGCCCAGCCCTACTTGAGTGCACTGCTGGTTACCACACTGTCTTCTTTGGTACTACCGGTACTGTCAGAGCCGGAAATGTCAAATTCTTCACATAGTCGCTTTAAAATGAGACTTAAAGGAAGACTATCTGCTGAACAGCTGCCAGTGGTAATGACAGAATAAGATGTTAGATGTTAGTGTCAGAATGTTCTGGAGATATGTGGCTTGTGAAGAATGTGTCCAATATTAACTTTGGTGACTATGGGGCGAAAGAATCTCTCATAATCTGTGTTCACGTTCACTTCTCCTATTAGAATCAACACACTCGCTAGTCTCCTAAAGAGGCGGGGGCATGGCGGAGCCCACGTCTCGGTTCTAAACCGTCTCTGGTTAAAGTTCGCTAACATTAGCCACCTAAGCTACTGGGCAAAACCCTTGAGTGTATTGAAATAAGCAAGGGTTTGTTTTGTTTCATAGGAGTTCAACTTTTCATTTTTGTAAGAGGAAGATTGAGTTATTTCCTCTTTCAAACATTATTGTTAAGGGTGCTCCGATCGATCGGCAACCGATCGGTATCGGCCGATAATGGCTTTAAATAGTTTGATCGGTGGTCTCCATAAAGGCCGATCAGATAGGCCGATCAGATGACGCACTACCACGGATGTATTAAGAGCGCACTACTCCTGAGAACATTTTCAAAATGGCGGCGTCCCTACATTCAGCGGTCTGGCAGTTCTACAAGGTGTCTGAACGGTGGCAGAACAGCAGTTGGCCCGCGGCCGGCCGCGGAACGAAGACGCTAGGAAGACGGCTACCGCTTTTAAAAAGTGGCTGCCACTGGTGGTGCTCCGGCAAACGTGTTTGTGATTACACCATTCTGACGCTTCTACTGCCTCTGGAGCACCGCTGGTGTTCCGCCGACTCATTGCTATCTGGGAAAAAGACAATACACTAGCGATTAGCAATGTGTGTACCGAGGAAATACCACGAGGCGGAAAGCTCCAAAGACATTTCAACAACACCAACCTCACCAGACATTTGAAGGTTAGTCACAGAAAGGAGGATGAGGAGTTTTCAAAGTTAGCTAACGCTAAGGCAGAGCGGAGTCGTGTAGCTAGCAGCTCCGGCGCCGCTCAAACAGCTGTTTCCCCGTGTGTGTGTGTGTGTGTATGTGTGTGTGTGTGTGTGTGTGTGACGGTTTGTGTGTGTCGGTGTGTGTGTGTGTGACTGACTGTGTGTGTCTGTGTGTGCTGAAGAAATGTGCAGTGATTGAAAGGACATTTTTTTGATTTTTAGCTAGGACAGAAAGCCAAATAGTTACGGATACATTCTCTAAACATGTGTGACTGTTATGTAATGGCGTAATTTTCAGTTCATAAAAGTGATCGGTGATCGGTATCGGCCGATACGTCTTCCAGCAATCGGTGATCGGCCCCAAAAATCCTGATCGGAGCACCCTTAGTTATTGTCTTTCAGCCATTTTGGTCAAAATGACTGAAAACATCCTGTTTTGTGTTTGCCCATTCTTAAATGAATCCATTAATAACCCATTGTATTAATTAACCTTTTTCACTAACTGAATCAGTTCACTTTCAGAATCAGAAAAAGCCTCCATGTTCTCTGACTAAACCCACAGACAATAATGTGAACACTCTCAGAGGAACTACTTTCTATTGTTATTTGAATCAACTGAACCTTTAAGGAAACAATCAACCCTAACCCAAAGGTTTACCATACCTTATTACGTATAATACATATTTAGTCTAGCTACATCATAATGTTCATAATGCTAAAACCAGCTCTTTATTTTATTATCATGTACACAGAGAGAGAGTCAGATAGTGTTGACACAAAAGACAAGTGTCCCTGTTCAAACTGGATCCTTAACATAATTAACAGCGCAACAACAACATTTCCTTTAAGGCAAACTCAATGTTTTTTAAAGTGTCAGAGAGCTGGGAAAATCAGACTAACTTCTGCCAACACATTATTGCACTGTGAAGGAGGGGCCTTTACAGCCCAATAAACATTTATCTGTTTACTTTCTAAATTATTTTCCAGACCAACAGTCAGCACAATAAAAAGTAATACATTTCTGAGAGGCCCTAGTGCTTTCACTCTTGCCATTATTTGGCTCTGAAGAGGAACTGCTTTGCAATGCAATTTGCGACAGAAGTGAGGAAAGCATTCCCCAGTATTTCACTTTGATTAATGTCTTTTACAAATGGCCTCTGCACATGAAGTAAGTCTTATATAGTAATAAGAAGGAAATCAAAATAAGTCCCCCAAATCCAGCTAGTTGACACCCACAATCTTCTAGAGCTCCATCCAAGCCGTTTATTAGAGCTCGATAGGATTGGGCATCATGAACCGGTTTCAACTTGGAACCGTTTCAAAATTCCAATGGCATCGCTTTTTTATTGGAATCGTTTGGAAAAGTTAGTTTAGAATCCGATCATCGGTTTCAAATTCAACACAAGTAACTAACAGCCATGGAGCACAGTAAGCGGCGCTCTAAAGTATGGCTTTATTTTACGTTGGAAAAAGCCTGGTAAAACTGTAACTATTGAACTATTGAATCCAAATAAATAAATGTAAATATATTTTCCTCTTATCTGTGAAATAAGCATGTGACCTGTTTCAACTCCACTGCTCAAAGAATCAGAATCGATAAAAACTGGAATCGTAAGGAAGAATCGGAATTGAAATCAGAAAAGTTCAAATCAAAACAATGCCCAACCCTAGAGCTCGAAGAGAAAAAGTGCTGCTTGAGTTGCACAAGGCATTATTCTAATGCACACACTCTCAGCTCAACATGTAGTACCTTATTCTGAACTGATTCACTGTGATGCAACACACTGAAACCAAGTTGGTGGCAATGCTTTGACCTCATTCACCTATAACCTACTACGGACGACACACACATTTACATAAATGTATTGCCAGAGGACTATAGCTCAATACAAAAACTGAGTTAGTGCATTGAACAAACTCCCAGAAATCTGCAGGTCCGCTGCAACTCTCTGTTCTTCTAAAGCTTTAGTGCGTAACTTTTTGATACTAATAAACGTCCATTACATTCAAGCCATTGCCAAGTGAGTGTCTACAAAGCTAATTAAGACTATCAGCTCCACACAACTCTCTCTGGATTTCTCAGTATGACTATGTTCAGAAGATTGTGGTGTCCGGTGACTTTCCTGTGCAGAACCTTGAGTGAAGATAATGACCTCATCTGAAGAGTCCATCATGTTTTTTAATCCTCCTTGGGTACTAGCAACTGCATGGAGGAGGGGTGGGGGTGGTATCATGTGGATGCGCCGACAGTGTTGTCATTACTTAGAATTCCTCATGGGGGAGACAGAAACTACACACTATAGCTATAGAAGATCTTTCTTTTTGATGCTGCCTTTCTTTAAATAATTGTTAATTTCTTATACTGCACTGTAACTTTTATTCTCGTACTTTATCTGTATTATTTTTAATTGTTTTTAACTGCTCTTTAACGTTTTATGTAAAGCACTTTAAATTGCCCTGTTGCTGAAATGTGCTATACAAATAAAGCTGCCTTGCCTTACTAATCCAAGATCAGCCACACAGAAAATCAAATTGCATGACAGTTTTTTCTATTAGTGAAGTGCTGCTGCTGCTGGGCATTACAGGAGCTCTCCAGACTGACTCACATTCACTTCCCCGAGTGTTCCACTAAAGCTCAGTGACCAGCATCATATGTAATGTAATCGGACAGCAGTTGTAAGGGAGAAAATAGAAGAGTTACAACACAAATGCTTGTACGCGTCATGCTTCAAAAGCTGTAAAGCTGTCAAGTAGGGCAAAGTCAGCCATGAGGAGTGCTTTCTGTACTCGTGGACACTGCTATGCTGGTATGCAGCATTCAGGCCATATAGGAAAGGAGGCAGAGACCTCCCTACCTGAGAATATCATCCTCCTCGTGTTGCAGGTTTACAGAAAGTGGAGACAATTTCTTCTTTCTTGAGGAGCGTAACAGTAGCACACACCGGACGTGCAGAAGTAGTCAAGGTACAGAAGCCGAGATGTGTTGATCCATGGAGCCAATATGTTCCAGCAGGTGACGGTGGCAATCTCTGCATGTAGGGCTACTTAAAATACTGCTGAATATTGATTGTGACCGGTCCAGTTGTTTGGTCCGCATCATTTTGATTGACAGCTTTCACACCAGCCTAAATGAACTGAGCCAAAAAATAAAATGAAATGTTCCAATACCATTTTTCCTTTCCCAGGATTGATTCCAATACTTGCCAATAGTGCTGTTAGCAAGCCCCGTTTCCTCCACCCTCTCTATGCCTTTGATCCGCTGATCAGCGGTATGAGTTCCACATTAGCACGTTTATTGATTTAAAAACGGTTCGCCAGAGTAAAAACAGACCGTAGAATGCTGTGATTGACCAATCCGAATCAAGTAGGCCTACCTATCAAGGCTGTGCAATATATATATATATATATATATATATATATATATATATATATATATATATATATATATATATATATATATATATATATATATACCCTGTATGTATATGTGATTGTTGTACGCCCTGGCTCGGGTTAAACCCTTTGTAAACCATGAACAAATACATACAGAGAATGAAAGCCATAGAACTTTTAGTCATGACGTGAAAAGTCCATAAATAAACTACTGTGCATAGACCCGCAAACTCATTTTAGACAGTATCGGAGGCATTTCTGCTATGCCGTGCTGCTCCCTGCCGATAAACCAGAGCACGGACTAGCCAGACCCTCCTCCTCAGCACTGTGGAGGAAGGTCTGGCAAAGCGAGGCTAAACTATCAATAATCCTTATTTCATGTTTCTACTGCTTGAACATGCTGCCCCACCTGAGTGAACAGCCTCAGGTAACATAACACTGCGAGTTGGAGCAGAACCTTTGTCGCCTCGGTAATCAGCGAGTCTACAGATCCTGTTTTCAGAACAAACAGGCCTGCAGTCACAGAGACAATACCGCTTTTCTCTGCTGTAGGTGTGATCTCTCTGCACAATGAAGGAAACTCTCACAGAAACCTTGCTTCTCTCCTGCTGGCTATGATCCTGATCCTCCCGTTTCCACTGGCAGGGATTCAATCCCAGCACACCCTGAGCTGACCTGAGCTTTGGCCATGTCAGTGGATAATGCTGAGTCAGTGATGCAGGTCGATAGAATCTGCTGTGTCTATGGGAGATTATCCTAATGCAAACAATACGTAAGAAATGAAAATAAGCACAGTCGGGTACACATAAGGGCAGATATACAAACAAAGGTTGCAGACAAACTCTGTGACATCGAGCCTAATCCGTCAGTGTCACCATGAAACAGAGCCTTTCGGTGAATCTCTGGGCCCCATATCTCGTGCTGTTGTGCAGACACAAACATGACATGATGAAGCAAAACAGTCTGCATGCATTTGTCAGATTAAGGCAAATCTGAGGGCAGACATAAGGTTGCATTAGAAGTGATGAGCGGCAGCAGTGAACATGACAAATAATTCCTCTCAGGATTTCATAGCCTTGAATGAGGAAAAGGCTCCAAGCTGCAGTTCACCACACATTTAAAGAGCACACAGATTTTCTATATACTGACTATGTTTACATGCATGCACACACATAGTGTGATGTTACAACCCCAAATCAGAAAAAGTTGGGACAGTATGAAAAACACAAATAAAAAAAGAAAGTAGTGATTTCTAAATGTACTTTGACTTGTATTTCATTGCAGACAATGTGAACACAAAATATTTCATGTTTTGCATGGTCAACTTAATGTCATTTGTAAATATACATCCTTTCCTGTCATTCAGACCTGCAACACATTCCAAAAAAGGTTGGGACAAGAGCAATTAAGGGCTAGTAATCAGGTAAATTGGTTAAATAATGATGTGATTTGAAACAGGTGATGTCAACAGGTGACTGTAATTATGACTTGCACTGTAAAAAAAATCTGTAATTTTACATACTTTTTCTTGTTAATTTTACAGATTTTTTCCGTATTTTTTAAATACATGAAAACACCAATAAATTACAAAAATAAATTGTGAATTTAAATGTTTAGTGTAAAATAACAGAAAAAATCTGTAGCTGTGAATAAGCATAGCATTTCCATTATTTTAAAGAAAATTTATGTTTTTTTTTACATAAAATTACTTTTAAAATACATTCAAAATGTATCGTATTTTCACAAATATTATTTTTTTATTTAAATGATAAAACTGTTAAATTTAAGTTTAAAACTGTAAAAACACTGCTAAAAGTAGATACAATTACGGCAATTAACAGCAACAAAAAGTATTTTTTCTGTAATTTACTCGTAAAATTATGGACATTTCAAAACAAAAACCATGAATAATTGCTTTTTTAATCAGTGTATAAATGTCTATACGCATTGTTAAACTGTCTATAAGCATTATTAAACTGCCAAAATACAGTTTTTATCATTTAAAACAAAAAAATCATTGTAATTACACACAAAGAAGAGAATGTATTTTTTTTTCACATAAGTCTGTAAAAACACAATCAGAAGGTATCATATATTCACAAATATTTCATTTATTTAAAAGATAAAACTTTTAAGTATTAAGGTTTGATACACGGCTAATACAAAATGGTGGTATCCCAGACAGTGAACTTCCATGTACAATTCAAAGACTTTCTCACTTTCTTGATTCAATTTGATATGTTATGACTTTCTAGAGCCAAGTTTGTGTATCTGTGTGCGCTTGAGTTACTTGGTATACAAAATAGATGAAAATCCATGCAGGGAAAAAAGACAGGAATGTGATACAAACAAAACCCAAGCAGAACATTTTAACATATCTTATTAAATGGTTTGTATTATGCCTATTTAAACACCATATACTGAATGGCCATAGCACACCGTACCATATATGGAACATTTAGGGCAGTCTTAATAAATCCATCTGTATGCCAGTTTACGGCATGCAAGCCCAAAGTAAATTGGTTGGACTCTTCTGACTTTATACTACAAAAACTCTTGATGAAGTTAAAAAATCACTAAGCTTTTTAAGGTAGCTCAATTGGAAAGCATAATTAACGCCAAACAAAATCATCTGTATATCTATCCAAGGTCTGTG
Source organism: Gymnocephalus cernua (assembly GCA_023631565.1). Classification (NCBI taxonomy): domain Eukaryota; kingdom Metazoa; phylum Chordata; class Actinopteri; order Perciformes; family Percidae; genus Gymnocephalus; species Gymnocephalus cernua. The sequence goes on along the minus strand of CM042438.1, from coordinate 28,175,483 downwards.
ACACATTAAAACCTGATGGTTGAGTATGAATGACATGTGGTGAGTTTGAAAAAGGTGATTCCTGCAGGCACTTGCTCCTCATTGACCACTGCCACCAGAGCCACTGCACCTTCCTGGTATGTCTCCAACATCCTGAAAAGGGAATACATATTCATTGTGTGTTCACATATTGTACAAAATATCATGTTGATGTCAGAGGAGAATGGGCAGACTGGTTCGAGATGGTAGAAAGGCAACATTAACTCAAAGACCACTTGTTACAACCAAGGTATACAGAATACCATCTCTGAACGCACAACACATCCAACGTTAAAGCAGATGGGCTACAGCAGCAGAAGACCACACCAGGTGTCACTCCAGTCAGCTAAAAACAGGAAACTGAGGCTACAACAGCACAGACTCACAAAAACTGGACAATAGAAGAAATTAAGGGTGCTCCGATTGATCGGTCACCGATCGGTATCGGCCGATAATGGCTTTAAATAGTTTGATCGGTGGTCTCCATAAAGGCCGATCAGATAGGCCGATCAGATGACGCACTACCACGGATGTATTAAGAGCGCACTACTCCTGAGAACATTTTCTACATGGAGCTAAAATGGCGGCGTCCCTACATTCAGCGGTCTGGCAGTTCTACAAGGTGTCTGAACGGTGGCAGAACAGCAGTTGGCCCGCGGCCGGCCGTGGAACGAAGGTGGTAGGAAGACGGCTACCGCTTTTAAAAAGCGGCTGCCACCGGTGGTGCTCCGGCAAACGTGTTTGTGATTACACCATTCTGACGCTTCTGCTGCCTCTGGAGCACCGCTGGTGGTCCGCCGACTCATTGCTATCTGGGAAAAAGACGATACACTAGCGATTAGCAACGTGTGTACCGAGGAAATACCACGAGGCGGAAATCTCCAAAGACATTTCAACACCACCAACCTCATCAGACGTGTGAAGGTTAGTCACAGAAAGGAGGATGAGGAGTTTTCAAAGTTAGCTAACGCTAAGGCAGAGCGGAGTCGTGTAGCTAGCAGCTCCGGCGCCGCTCAAACAGCTGTTTCCCCGTGTGTGTGTGTGTGTGTGTGTGTGTGTGACGGTGTGTGTGTGTGTGTCTGTCGGTCTGTGTGTGTATGTGGGATGGTGTCGGTGTGTGTCTGGGTGTGTGTGTGTGTGTCGGTGTGTGTGCTGAAGAAATTTTTTAGATTTTGAGCTAGGACAAAAAGCCAAACAATTCCTGATACATGCTCTAAACATGTGTGACTGTTATATAATGGCGTAATTTTCAATTTATAAAAGCAAACGGTGATCGGTATCGGCCGATACGTCTTCCAGCAATCGGTGATCGGCCCCCAAAATCCTGATCGGAGCACCCTTAGCTGTGACATTCAGATGATGGGTCAGAATTTGGCATAAACAACATGAAAGCATGAATCCATCCTGCCTCGTATCAACGGTTCAGGATTCACACAGCCTTCGCATCACGGATGCGCAGCTGACAAATCTGCAGCAACTGTGTGATGCTATCATGTCAATAATGTTTCCAACACCTTGTTGTATGCCACAAAGAATTAAGGAAGTTCTGAAGGCAATAGGGGTCTAAACCGGTACTAGCAAAGTGTACCTGATAAAGTGTCCAGCGAGTGCATGTCAGAGGTTACACGCATCAACTAAGCAACTTGCTCAAGGACGCAATGGATTTGTTGGAGTGAGAATAGAACACAGGTCATGTGTTATGCACTGCCTCACGACCCCCAATCTGAATGTTAAACGGAAATACTAAAAGAACGAAGCGACTGTGTCGGTGCCACCATAGTCTTGGTAATTTATGGGAAACACAGATAATCAGTCTATGTTGTCGTTTAAAGTCAAAGCTTTTAATATTGCCAAATTGAGAGTTTTGTTTGACAGTGATTTCACATTTTTTGATTGTATGAAAGCTAAATACAAATAAAAGGTGAACATACATTTCTTTAGACATGTCAAATTATTTTGAAAGTTTGTAGGTACAGACATCCATTGTGGGCGTTGTTTGCAGTTTTTATATTAATATTGTATTGACCGAAATTACGGAATATATTGTGATATAAATTTTGGCCATATCGCCCAGCCTTAGTCATCACTGCTATAAAATAAAAGCCTTCGCAGAGTCATGTATTTGTGACTTCATGACATTTCATAAAATTCTGATTCGGATTTTAGTCAGCCTTTCATACTAACTTTATCTGATAAACCCAAGATTACTACTAGATTATATATGTGGCAACAATATGAAAAATGGAATTGTGGAGGATTAAATATTGTACTCTGTTCACAACAAATAAGTAACCTTTACAACAGCTGTTCAAGATGAAGTTCTAGAAGGCCTCTTACCAGCATCAATGACTCTTTTAAGAGAGGGCCTCAGCTGCTGCCACATGGAATGGTTATTTGCCTGGGTGAAGACAGGGCTGGGCAGTTTCTCCCTCAGGTGAAGTGGTGGCTGGCTGGGTCTTCTTGATTCTGCATATAAGCACAGAACAAAAAGTATAGTTAAACCTCAATAACGAGACATTATTTTACTGCCATTATTAGATATTAATGCATATTAGATTAGTTATTAAGATATACACAACATATTTACATAAAAATTAGATAGCTAAAATGCAGCTTAAGCATTTGTTTCCATGTGTTTGTGGCACTGGTTTAACTGTATGCCTGTCGAATAGGCAAGTTAACTTACATATACTTTTGAAATGTACCTCATAAAAGCACAGCTTTCGACATGTCCACAGTGAAATGTAATGTTTTTCAAGATGCATTATATGAATTTTAACATGAAAAATAAACCAATAAATCGATGCTTTGCAGAACTCACAACCCTTAACGTTAGAAGTGAATGTCACTTTTGATAAGCTAACGTTAATGTTAGCTTAACTTGGAAGGAGTTCGTTTAGCAACTTTTATTATCGTGGCCTAACACCGTTCTGTAAATATGTTTCTACCGTTTCTTTAAATAACTGAATATGTTGGTCAGTGAATAGAAAGCATTTTGTTTATTAAAACACTTACATGAAATGTGTTCAGTACTGCTCCAATCCTTCAATGGCGCCCCACTCCTCCTTCACGTCGCAAAAAATGTCCTCGTTGTGAAAAATACTCTTCCTCCAGCAATGTTTCTTACTGGATTGTGGCTGTTTTACCATCGTAAAAGCTCCGTTGCACAGCTCTGAATCTATGACATTGTTCATTTCAAACATTCAAATGTAACGTTAACGTCACAGAAAGCCGCCCAAGAAGACCACATAACCGACTACCTACTTGTGAACTACAAATGCACCGCGCAGCCCGCGCAATCATACACATGCGCACCCGTCACCAACTCGACTGGAATGTGGGGCGTGTTCGACCACTTTCATGAGAATGCCGTGCGTGGGCTTCATTCCATTTCAAATAACCGCCTGTCTGCCGCAACCCGAACCCTAAAGCCACTGTCTCTGTTAAAATAGATTACTTATAGCCTGTGATTATGAACATTTAAGTTGTTCATTTAATTGTATATCAAGCATTATTGTTATTATTTTGTATGTAAAGTGATATACAAATAAAGATTGATTGATTGAATATTGATGCCAGTCCAATGAAGCACTTCACACACTATGCCTGTCTCTTTTCAAGCAAATCAAAATAACCTATTACATATATTGTGTGTGTAAACTGACAAAAAGCATAAAAGCACTGCAGTAAATATTGAATATTGTTTACCAGTAGGCTATGTCACCATTATAATACAATATTACTGGCTATTGTGTTTTAGTATACTTCAATTAGCTGTGCATAAACTCAATAAAGACACTTTGGTGTGAGAAACCTGGGTTCAAATCCCACTGTGATACATCCACCATTGTGCCCTGAACAAAATGGGTTACCCAAAATATACAGGTCTTGATTTTCAAGATTATTTCCATATGTATCTCCTGCTCTCCTACATAACATGACTACTTTCATTAAAACATAATCAACTCTTGAAAGGTAGTTGTTATGGGACAATATTACTTGATATGATGGCAACCCTGCTAGTATGTTGGGCATTATGTGGACATGGATACATCAGTCAAGCACTGTTGTGGTGTTAAAAAATATGTCAACTACTACATTCACACTGTCCTATTTTTTAAATGTGACGCATATTAGACTGTAGTGTAAACTGGCCACAGCCTGAAAGAGGATGCAAAGACATGCCACATGATTTTTGTGGCCAGCAGCATTAAAGCACTCAGAAAGGGCAATATTCTCAAAAAGTACTTTTGTAATACCATTACCAACATATTTTGAACCTTTTCATGTGTTTATGTGAAAGAAATAGTAAATTAAAGCTGTCTGATGATTGCACTTAAGTAAAAAAGTACAGTAACTGGAGGTTGCTGCTTGCTTTGGCCCCTTTCAGCGCATTTGCTCAGGGATCACTTCAGCTACCTAATATTTGACTTATTGTTATAACATCTGGTCTGAGTCACACACAAAAATCTGCGGTCTAAACACACGACAAACCATTGGCTACTTTCAAAATGACCACTGTGTGTTACAGCATTAAAGCATTCTATAATGTTCTGATATTCAGAATGTATAATTCCATATGTGTCTGTCTGCCTTCACATTCCAATCTGGACAGTGAAATTGGGATATTTTGCAGGAAAAACAAAATTCTTCATAAAAAGTAAGAAGCATACTGTTTTTTTTTTTTCAAATCCAACCACATGGAGAGACTTTTCCATGTGAGGAATTGCAAACAACTTCTTGTATTGAAATATCTTGGAAATATATGAAACAGCACGATAGACTTGAAAGGGTTAAATCTGGAACCATTCTGTACACAATAATTCAGAGTCGTTAACGGATCTGCCAGGTGCAGACAGCGGGTCAACTTCAAAGACAACTCTCTGCAAAGACCTATGGCAAAGACAGGAGCAGGAGATTTTGGGACACGTGACTCTAAACGTGTGAAACTTCCAATCATTTTAAAGAACAACGGCAACGTTTGAGTGGGAGGGGTTACGTTAGAAAGCGCGGTGGATACAGCGTAGAGACCGGTAGAAATATACAGTGTGAGCTGGAGAGGAGCGCGGCAGTTCAACGTTGTCATAGTGTTTGAGACAGTGTGGAAGAGAGCGACTTTTATGTGCAACGCGTGCGAAATTCAGAATGCAAAAGATACCATTGACAGTCTGCACGTAAACAAGAACTGCAAGGTACGTAAGCCCGACATATACAACTGTATAACTAACGTTAGCATTACCAACACAAGCTTGGTAACTTTAGTTAGCATAAATGTTAGCTTGTTAATCATTTACAAACTTTGACTTTACTCCAGCTTGGCAGACGTGCTAATTCTGTAACTTGTGACCTGAACCTTGACGTTACTTAACGTGGTTAACAGTGTGAAGTAAATTAAGCAACGTTACAGTAACGTTAGGTAGCTAACGTTATGAGTGAAGTGTTGGCTCACTAGCTAGTAAAATGTAACGTTTGGTTGAGATAGCTAGCTAGTGTTAACTGTTTTACCTATTTAGCTAACGTTACTAGCCCACAATATTTTCCAATGCATTTTTTATTTTTATTTTGGCAGATTTCTTAATTAAGATTGCCTATGCACTCAAGATTGCCTATGCACTCAAATACTATTTTTCTGTCTCTCAACAGATTTGCTGACCTCAAAGTAATCTGAAGAGGTGAGTGTTTTGCCATGTTCAAAGATTACACTTGTCACAGGTGTGGTGTTTCTGTGAAAACCCTAAAAGGTTATGTACAACATCAAGGGCTACACAGAAATGAGGCTCATTACCAGAATGCATGTTGCATAGCAGGTTGCAAGTCTCACTTTAGAAATTATAATGCATTTAAATGCCATGTTTACCGTCATCATCGGCAGGCGTCTTCTGTGTCACAGTGTGAGACTTTGCAGGGACCATTTAAATGTGAACTTACTCACTGTAAGAACGAGTTGCTTGATCTAAAAGATCTTTTGTCTACAAACTTATTGAATAATTACTGGACTTTATGGTCTTTGAGCACAGTTTGTCACAAAAATACAGATCCCCTGTCTTGTATGTTTACAACAGGAAGCTCTCCTTTGGCAGCAGAGTACTTAATGCTTTCTGTGGACCAGACCATTGTGAATGGTCACATCAATGCCTTCACTGATGCTCTTGTGTTGATGTTTGCCACGTACTACTGCCTGAACATCTCTTACCCAGCAGCCCAAGGAGCAACATTGGAGTTCTTGCAGAGGTAAGAAAACAGAAGTCCATTTTAAATATCAAAACAGATATAGAATGACCAGAAAAATAGTTACCCCTTTACAATATAATGCAATTTAATAAAAGAACCTTGCACAGGACAGGATTTTACAACTTTGACTGTTGTCACAGCCTTTGTCTTTTTCACTACATTTTCTCAACCGTAGAGTGTGTATTAATAAACTTCTTAAAAGGTACTATGTGTCTAAAGTGTAGTGGGGAAAACAATTAACTAACCTTATCAACAGAATAAGAGAGTCTAAGAGTTATAATGTCATGTTAAAGACATCTATGTATTGTATTGCAGAGATATTTACTGAAGTTAGCATGCTAACAAGCTAACCCTGGCCCATCTTGTGTGGTTATTCTACTTTTTATATCAAGAGGTGATAGTCTGATAGTAAAGCTTATGCCTCCTCCCCTCTAGTTTCAGCTGAGATGTGTATGATGCAACAACTGTGTGTGTGCCTTGTGTGCCTCAGCAGCACAGTGAGCAGCAGGTCCACAATAACCCACTTTATATTATAATACTTAAAGTTACAGTGGCCAGTATTGTGCCAGTATGCCTCCTTGCTGTGCTATCTGAAATATATCAGTCCCTCCAGAAAAACGTGATTATGCGATTGCATAATTCAATGCATAATCAGCCAAAGTCCGCATATTTATGCGGGGGGGCGCATTTTTTCAAATACGCCGCACTGTTCTGCATAAATTGCAGATTTCTGTGCAAAATATGCGGGGCTTGCATGATTTCATAATCCCTGCATTTTCATTGCAAAAAAAGTCGCATATATCTCAGCAGAAAGATGAAAAATGTTGCGTTTACTCATAGACAGTATATAAAATGGACACAGCGATCCCGCTGTTTTTGACGGAGACAAGTGAAGCCTCTTTCCAGCACTTTTCCGGTGATGGGAAAGTGTTACTGAGCGTTACTGCGCAGCTGCAAACTTAGCTTCCCGCCGCCGATGTGACGTGAGCAACGTCTCTGAACGTTGTAAGTCTAAGGATTTTTGCCTGCAACAATCATAAAAAAACAGCATTTTTCTGGAAGGACCTATATATGGAAAGGGCGGGTCAGATCTGTGCCTGAAATAGTTGATAGTAACAGAAGCGGAACAGTGCCTGTGTGAAAAGCCACACGCAGTGTGCCGGCACAGCGCATGTTGTGCAATACGTCACAGCCTTTGCCTCGCGTCTTGGATCGATATGTGAAAGTACACAGAGCGGTGGAATTATGCCATCTTTTTTTCAGTAGGGCTGGACACTAATTCAATATATTTTACGTTACAGCATTTGTCACTGAACGACATTCAGGACACAGCCATCAGTTTATTGTATTCAAGTCGAGCAGTTTAGAACACAATTGGCTGTGTTCTAAACTGCGTGTGTATAATGCCAGGACATAAAAACTACACTGCACTTTTGTTCCCATCTATATGCTGATGCTGTCTGTTTTATCTCATGCTGCTGTTTTTGCAGACATTTTTGACTTGAGTGAGGAATTTTTCAGAAGCTCAGATGCTTTTTTTTTTTAGGAGTTTCTTTTTTTTTAAATATAGTTTTTGAGAAAGTGAGTGAAGTAGCATACTTGATAATGTCTGCTCATTGTTAAAACAATAATTAAGATATTAGCGTAGACGATACATACCTCACACCTTTGGTGCCTTCTTTTTTTAATAGGAATTTGACAGGTGAATTCTCACATTGTGCCGTTTTTTCTTTTTTACATAATACATCCAAATGTTGAATTTGGCACATACGTATGTTTTCCAATTTGTTCCTGATTTGTCCTCATGTCAAGATATAAAGTATATTACGGAGTCCACATTTTATTACTGAAATTGTTTGATGTGTTTCACTTCATAGATGCCTTTTCAAGATCAACCCAGACAAGGGATCGAAAGTGGAGAAGAATGCTACCAGAAAGCAGCTGGCGGTCAGTCCAAAGGTTCTTTCCTTGATAACAAAAATTGCTGACTATGAATGGAGGGAGTAAAAAGAAACACTTTTCAGAAGGGAGGCCATTGCAATCCAATGTCCCTAGTTCTTTCTCATGCACAGTTCATGTTGGTCTCTACTGTATTCTTGAGTGTTCTTTAATTGTTGTCAGATAGTACCACTGTGACCCAGATGAATACTAGGTACACATTGTAACCATATTTTAAGTATAGAATTGGTTCACAGTACTGGACGAAGTTACTACTTGAAAATTGTAAGCTACTCCAGTACCTTCAGTTAAGTTACTGCAATAACAGTGGAAGCAAGCATAACACTGCACCTGGATTAAAACTTTCCAAAACGGGCCAGTTTTTCAAGGCATCTGAAGAACCAGACAGACTTTTAAATTGTATTGCTTGTTTTTTGTTTCAAGTCTCTTTATTTCACTGTAGGGTTGGGCTATATGGAGAAAATCAAATATCACAATATTTTTGACCAAGTACTTCTATCGATACTGCAACGATATTGTAGTGTTGACTATTGGTGCTTTCATTAAATATTTACACAATGAGATTTTTGATAAATAATCATCAGTAATGTGGATATAATGACTAAGTGGGTAAAGGCAAATCATAGAACAGTTACAACAGTCTGGTTCAGAAGCTCAGAAAATGACATCACCTTACTGTAATGCAGCCTTTAAAACCAGGAAAAGACACTTAGGCCATATTACGATATCCAAAATCTAAGACGATATCTAGTCTCATATCACGATATCGATATAATATCGATATATATTGCCCAGCTCTACTGTAAACTGTTCTTGAACTTTCGCCCACAAGCAGCCAATTGTTGGACTGCTAGCAGTATGTAGCCATGCCACGTTAAGCTTTGTAAGCAAGTTTGTTGCTAGAGCAGCAACTGTTTTCATTTCTGATCTGTTTGTCAACAGAATAAAATAAATGTTGAACAGTAGTAACTGTGTCCTGGTAGTTTCTGAGAGCTGTTGTTAAGCTAAATCTTTTTATAATTTGTCATTTAATTACTCTGTTATAGCTCGATATTTTTGAAATTGTCCATTACATTTGCAGGTTGAATGTTTATAAATATATACGTTTTGTTGTTGTTATTGTTATTATTATAGCAGTGTTGTATTTGACAAAATTATCAGCAGAATGTTGCTATAATCAGTATTTCTTTGACAGTATTTGGACATTTAAAACAAAGGTAAATCCATTGTTTTTATGGCAAAGTATGCTTATTTAACATTGAAGATTAATTAAATATACATGATTATGTAAAATGACATATAAATACTCATAATATGCTTTATAAAGTCTAAATTTAATGGTATATTCCTGTAATTATACTAAAATTCATTGTATTTATGGCAGAGTATGCTTTTTTTTCCACATTAAAAATCAATTAAATATACAGGATTTATATGTAAATATACAGGATTTATATGTAAATATACAGGATTTATATGTAAATGTCCATGTAAAAACCTATAATACACTTGATATGATCTAAAATTAAGGGTAGATTGTTGTAAATATAAAGCTTATTATCTGTTTTACAAAAGTATTTTGACATTTTTTTAAAAGTTAAATCAAATATTTTGTCGGTGATTTATCACTTTATTACATTAACTATTTATTAAATAACACAATTTTTACATAAAATTATATTATAAAACTCAAATAATAGTGGCACTTTTCCATAATTTTAAGCCAGATTATTTGTATTATAGCAGCGTTCAACTGTATTTATAGGTAATTTAATTGTTTTTTAAAGGTGTATGTCCTTTTTTAAACATTAAAAAGCCCAATAATAACATAAGATTTAATGTGATATTAAAGATACAATCTGTTATTTTATTATGGAAAATTACTGTGTTTTTACGAGATTGTTTTTTGCCGTTATTTTACGGTAATTTTTTGGCGCCCCAGCTGCCGGAATATTACCGTTTTTTCACAGTTTTTTTTTTTACAGTGTGGTACAAAAGCAGCATCCAAGAAAGGTCTAGTCCTTTAGGAGCCAAGATGGGCCGAGGATCGCCAGTTTGCCAACAAATACGTGAGAAAATTATTGAAATGTTTAAAACAATGTTCCTCAAAGAAAGATAGGAAGACATTTGCTTATTTCACCTTCAACAGTGCAAAACATAATTAAAAAATGCAAGGAATGACGAGGAATTTCAGTGCGTAAAGGACAAGGGCGCAAGCCTAAGCTGAACAACTGTGATCTCCGATCCCTCAGGCAGCAGTGCATCAAGAATCGTCATTCATCTATAAGCGATATCATCACATGGGCTCAGGACTACTTTGGCAAACCTTTGTCAAGTACCAAAATACGTAGTTACAGCCACAAATGCCAGTTAAAACTGTACTGTGCCAAAAGGAAGCCCTATGTTAACAGTGTCCAGAAGCGCCGTCGACTTCTCTGGGCTCGGAGGCATCTGGGAGGGACCATCACACAGTGGAAACGTGTACTGTGGTCAGATGAATCAGTATTTCAGGTATTTTTTGGGAGAAATGGACGCCGTGTGCTCCGGACCAAAGAAGAAAAGGATCATCCAGACTGTTACCAGCAACAAGTCCAAAAGCCAGGGTCTGTCATGGTATGGGGTTGTGTCAGTGCCCTTGGCAAAGGTAACTTGCACTTCTGTGATGGCACCATTAATGCTGAAAAGTACATAGAGATTTTGGAGCACAATATGCTGCCTTCAAGAAGACATCTTTTCCAGGGACGTCCATGCATATTTCAACAAGATAATGCAAAACCACATTCTGCACACATGATAAAGTCCTGGATGCGGAGGAAGAGGATACGGGTACTTGACTGGCCTGCCTGCAGTTCCGACCTGTCTCCAATAGAGAATGTGTGGCGCATTTTGAAGCGCAAAATGCGACAACGAAGACCCCGTACTGTTGCCCACCTTAAGACTTGTTTGCAGCAATAATGGGACAAAATTACACCTGAAACACTTCATCACTTGGTGTCTTCAGTCCCTAAACATCTTTTAAGTGTTGTGAAAAGGAATGGCAACATTACAAAGTGGTAAATGCTTTACTGTTCCAACTTTTTTTGAAATGTGTTGCAAGAACCAAAATAGGAATTTTGTTTTTTTGAAAAGAAACCCATGAGGAACACATTAAATTATGTGCTGTTGTATTGTCTGCAATGAAATACAAGTCAAAGTACATTTAGAAATAGTTTTCCATACTGTCCCAACTTTTTGTGATTTGGGGTTGTAAAACAAACCTGTAATTCTTCAAATGATATTCCCTCAAAATCTTTCACAACAGATTTTCTGAGAAAATGAGTTAGCATGTGCTTGTTTTTGTTTTTTTATCAATTTAGACATCGTAATTGTATATCACGTTATCTTGATATGATTCCATTGAAAGACAATACATTATCATATTGAATTATTGCCAGCCCTAGGTTTACTATTCAGAACAAGTATTCAATTTAGCAATTTCTGTATTTAACCTGAGCCATAATTTCCTCACTCTCTCCAGTACTCAATCCCATTGATTAAAGTGGAGTTGCATTTAGCTTACTAGTGACCATAGTAAGGCAGTGTGATTTGCTGCTGCAGGAGACAAACAAGCCCAAATCAGCTTTGTTTAGCAAAAGAAACATAGGAGCATAGTTTTGGCCCCAGTGACTCCTGGCTAGCAGGGCTTGCTGGGCAATTTCCCTAACTCACTGTCCAACCACAATAAAATGCTGTGCCAATGGAAATTTCCACATGAGCACCCAACACCCTGCGTCAGCTCAGCACAGACCTCCTTTGCAGCACCCCATCCTCTTAACCGCAACACCCATGCTGGCCTCAATCTTGCTTGATTCCTTTATTAAATCAGGTTGGCTTAGTGAGATCCAAATCCAAATTATTAACATCACTGAAAATGTGAACACCCAGCATGTTTGTGTGTGTGTGTGTGTGTGTGTGTGTGTTTGTGTGTCTCTGATAGTTCTGTCGGTCTGTGAAGGGATTAAAAGAGCGTGTGACGCTGCTGCCAAACTCTGTGCCTGCCTATCTCATAATCCAGCCCTACTGTACAGACCACAAATGTTGGGTACATCATCTCGACAGCTGCACTGGGCTTGTGTATGTCAACAGATTTGCAAGCAGAGATGTGCACAGTCTAGGTCACTTAGCCTGGGAGTGGCTCAGCAGAGCCACAACATTTCTGTGGTATCAAAGAATGGAAGCGGAAAGCTTTGTGTAGAACTGTTTGCCCAATACTAATTTTTAAATTTTTGGGTAAACAAGTGACATCATGGTTAATGAATACAGGCCATTACGACTAAGTTTGTCTCAAAGTTAAAGCTATAGTTCAACAATTTGTGAAATACACTCATTTGCTTATTCCCAGGAGTGATATGAGAAGAGTGATATCACTCTCATGTCTGGACTTAAAATACAAAGCTTCGTATTAAGCTTTCCCCTGCTTCCAGTTTCTTAAAAACCTAACTGTAAAAATGAACCAGACAACAATATGTAGCCTATATCCTCCAAATTGTGTTCTTGGCATGTTATGTTTTCTTTTTGCAGTCACACCTAGGCTCAGGGCTGGACTGGGACAAAAATCGGCCCGGGCATTTTTGGCCCAGGCGGCCCACACCCACCGTGATTGGTCAGAGACATTCCCTGCAGACAGTCCTCTTAAAATATGCGTCCATTCTATGATATGAGTTGCCTAGTGTTCTGCGTTCATGTGATGGTTTTGGATCCTTCAAGAGGTCTCAAGACTTATCTGTTGATCTTACACTTAAATAATTAATTCATTCTTAGAGTTATGATTTGTATATTTATGGTATTTTTTATTATTATTATTGATATTTGATATTGTATTGCCATTATTGTTATTATTACTATTTTGCTTAATATTGGCTTAGCAACTTTTAAAAACTGTTTACTGTTAATTTTAACCATTGTAAGATTCATATTTTGTCGCTTTGGACAAAAGTGTCTGCTAACTACAATAACCATAACCATAACCCTTCCCAAAAGCTACAATAAAGCTGGGAGTAGTACATGCCCTGGAAAAGAGAAGCAGTGTACTCACTCACTTTTGACTGGCGACCTGGAGGCCATAGGGTAGCCTACACAATGTCCATACTCAAGTGCAAGTCATTGCCAAAGATAAAGTTTAAAGTATAATTTCAAATTATTTAACAACATTTAAGTATACAAGTGTATTGTCAGTAAAGTCAATCAAAATGTTGCCTTGGCCCACACCAATGAACAAGAAAGATTTACTCTAACAAGGTAACCTTTAAAAGAGTGAGAAACAGAGAGAAATGTCAGCTAAGTTAAGGTATAATTCATTTAACTTAAATCTCTGGGCAATGTAGAGAGACAGCTGTACACAGTATACATGATCCTAGTAGAACAGGCTGTATACATAGCATACATGAGCCTAGTAGAACAGGCTGTACATAGCATACATGAGCCTAGTAGAACAGGCTGTACATAGCATACATGAGCCTAGTAGAAAAGGCTGTATATATAGTATACATGAGCCTAGTAGAACAGGCTGTACATAGCATACATGAGCCTAGTAGAACAGGCTGTACATAGCATACATGAGCCTAGTAGAAAAGGCTGTATATATAGTATACATGAGCCTAGTAGAACAGGGTGTACATAGTATACTTGAGCCTAGTAGAACAGGCTGTATATATAGTATACATGAGCCTAGTAGAAAAGGCTGTATATATAGTATACATGAGCCTAGTAGAACAGGCTGTATACATAGTATACATGAGCCTAGTAGAACAGGCTGTATAGATCACAGACTTCAGCTACCAGGCCAACCCTTAAACAGTTAGGTTACCTGACAGCCACTAACTTTAATGTTACTGCCAAACTGCTTGTTGTCATTATGACGTGTGGCGCGCGCACACCCGCACACCCGCACACACACACACACACACACACACACACACACACACACACACACACACACACACACACACACACACACACACACACACACACAACCTGTTAATTCACGTACTTCTTACCGTCGTCAACTAGGCCTACTCTCTCTTCCATCTGTTCCTCCCTCTCTCTCCCGTGGCCCTGTCATGGTCGCTCTCCTCCTCGGCCTCTTCCCTGTCATCATGATGTTGTTTCTGCTTCTCTGTATAGCCAGCCACCTCTCCTCCTTCCTCTACTTCAGGTAGCCTAATGCTGATGTTGAAGCAGCTACTACAGCCCCAAACATGTCAGACATATTGGCACATTTTGAGGCATTCGCCTGTAGATACTTAATCTTTTTCTGTAATTTCTGTACACATCGCTTGCGTATGGGGTTCCGTTGTCGTTTGTCCTTTTTAACACGGATGCTAAACTTCCAGCATATTATACGTTTACAGCTCGTGTCTCAGGGCCGGGAGTGGGGAAGGGTGTTCCTGGATTTGATTGGGTTAGGTCTAGCTTACTGTAGTTGAGCTGATTCCGGTTTCCAACTTCGCCCCAGGGATGTCAGTTAAAACACGGACGGAGACAATTATCGCTCTTGACGCTTTATTACACAAGGCAACAGTATAAAATGGGCGTGGGTAGCTCTGCTGTGGCTGTGTATTTGTGTGTGGTTCTGCAAAGAAACAAATAACATTGTGAAGGCTACCATACACAATGCATATGAATACATATAGGCTAGCAAACAACAACAAACCCACTATTAATTACACTATATCAATGTAATGTAACTACTGCAGCATAATACAATACAATAATAATACAATAATGTAGCTAAATACAAACGTGAGCAAAAGCTTCCAACAACAGGTGATTAACACAAACATCGAAATTACCAGCTAACTTACTTCAATGTAAAAGAACTACAGACCAATACCACAACAGGCCCAAATGAACTGACAACGTAAGCTATGGGACTTACAGTTCTCAAAGACGCACACACGCGAGCTCAACTGATTATCCTCTGGACGCACACAGTCTCTTTTCTCTTTCTCCCACTTTTCTCTCCGTGTGGCGCGTGCGCGCGCTCGCAGTAAGGCGCGTGTCCGCGCTACCCCCCGGCATGCAGCCACAATCAGTCCTGACAGACGGACTTTTGTACAATAACCGAATGGGCCGCTGTCAGTTATCTATGGGCCGCTGTCAGTTATCTATGGGCCGCTGTCAGTTATCTATGGGCCGGCGCGGCCCAAAAAAATAAAACAAAGGCCTATAAATTATATCGGCGATTCGGCCCAAAAGTGCGTCGGCCCACCGGGAAAATGCCCGGTATGCCCGATGGCCAGTCCAGCCCTGCCTAGGCTTTATTATTATTCTTTATTTGCTTTATGGTGTGTAAAGACATGAGCCAAATGCTTTTCATTTCTGAAAGGAAGCAAACCTGATCTGCACTGACTGGCATCATTGTTAGTTTAATGCTAAACGTTCTACTGAACAAACAGTTCAATCAGAAGATACCACGATTCACTCTCCTCTCCATTACATATAGCTTGGGTCACTACATCACATTTACTGTATTTATCCTGTTTAGCAGTCCAAAGTAATGTCAATGTAATCATCAAATTCATTGTAAATTATCTAACAAAGAATAAAAGGGGGTTTATTGGAAATGCTTTTTTCTCAAGCCTCTGAGTAGGCATGTCAGTGTCCAGAGAGCTGCCAGGCTTAGCCCCGGGAAGGGGCATGGAGAGACAAAGTAAGCACATTTGTGCTGGTAACTAACTTACAAGCCAAGGACAGGCTGCATTTTCTTAGCAGTGGTACCGAAGAATTAGGACCACACCATTTAGCATATAAACTGAGAAGTTTTGCAGGTATGTTTTTGGCTGTTCTATGTGCTACAACTAAGTTGCTTCATCCACACACTCCCGTCATAGCGTAGAAAAGCACATTGCTATCACCAGATAAGTGACAACTTTGTTCGGCTCCTTAACCAGTGTAGCAATAAAACATGCCATAATTAGCAAGCTAACTAGCTAGCTGTTGGTCTCAGGACCTGCCGTCATCTCTCATTCTGGCTAAAGTCTCTTAGCGGCTGGGAGCGGCAGAGGGACAGCGGAGGGGGATAGCTAGCTAACTTGCTAACTTACCATTAGATGAGATGACTACCCATACAGCTACTGTAGCTAACATTATATGGCAAATTCAATCAAAGTGTGGCCCAGTGCTGTTATCCCTGGTCAAAACTCAAAACAATCATATAAGCTAAGCCACACAACCTCCACGATAACACCAAGGTAAACAATACAACTTCAACATTTACAGTAACATATGAAGTTAGGTAACATAATATTAAGCAGCATGTCATTTTGTAACATATTTAATGTAACTGTATCTAGCTAGCTAAAAAGCTCAACATATTTTATGGGAAATAGTGCTGCTATATGTTACACGATGATTAGTCTATATTGGTGACGTTTCATTTCCGGATTGTTCAGGTGCCGCCGGAAATTCCGCCGGAAGTCCCTAATTTTTAGCCAGATGTCCGTCACCTTACTTTTACCTTACTTACTCTTTGTGTTGGCGTTCTAACCTACGGTGGATTTCTGAGGACTCTGGTTAACTGCTCCTCAGATCTCTGCAGGGTAAATCCAGACAGCTAGCTAGACTATCTGTCCAATCTGAGTTTTCTCTTCCACCAAAACAAGTTCCTTCCTGAGGCTATTTTGCAGAGGCACCGTTGCTCCATCCGGCGCTTAGTGCCGCCCAAGACGATTGTGATTGGGTTAAAAAATTATCTCTGACATTCACAATTTCAACCGGACAACTGTACTGCTGCATAATTGTGTTTTAATCGTGATTGAGCGATTAATATGTCCCTGTTAATGTCTGTTTACGCTACATGATGGAGATGGTGAGTTTTTGGAGCTACCTCTACCATAAGGTATGAGGAGGGGTAGAATATATTTGTAGTCACTTTATTGTTTGCAGTTGTGTTGTACATTGTATTGTATTTATGTCTTGTGTCTGTCCATGTATGTATTGTATTATATGTATTTTTATGTGGCAGCCTTTTGTCCAAGACAAATCTCCTTCGGGACAAATAAACAAATCTTTAATCTTAAATCTCTTGAACATTAGCATTTGGGTTGTTTTTGTTTGTTGTTGGTGATGTAATACATTTAAACAAAACTGTTGATTGGCTATAGGCTAAGACAGTTTACATCTACTCAGCCGGAGAACCAATGGCATTCCAACTGGTTAACAAAATGAAATGCTATGTGTAAATGCAGATGTTCACAGATTATCTCTAGTGGTTTTATAAGCTTGTAGTTCTCAGTAGAGAACCAATAAACTACACAAATAGCAGAAGCAATAAAGTAATATGTAATATAACAAGAGAGTGACGACAACAGCTGCCATCTGTACGCCTGTCACTCAAAGACCAGGAATATCACCAGCAACTCATTATCATATAATTGGCTTGAGTGGCTCAAATGTAAACATAGCCGTTTGGACTATCATCTGTTAGACACCTGTTCTAACAACATGAAGGAATGGTGGAGATATGAAGTGTAAAAGGCAGGAGTACGGATTTCATTTCATTGGGCCTGGATTTCAGTCAATATACAGGTAATAGCTATGTATTCTGTTCTGTGCTAAGATACATGATTTGATTGTCTGTATTCTGTCAAAATGATATGCATATATAAGAAGCTATAAGACTGCTTTGGCTGACTCAATGACTCCTTGTCTGGTGTCTTGCAGCTATTTCCAGCTATCTTTTAGTAGCAACTCCCCACTTTATGTGTGATGTCAGCCCCATCCCCTATCATCATAAGCCCCATCAGCAAGGTCAGGGACAATCCCTGGTGACTGGACATTGTGATGGGAAAAGTAAAAACAACCTTGAGTAACCTTATGGCATACTTATGGCTTTAAGGTTCAGCTTGTCCTTGTCAGAAAACTGACGCTGACATTCCACCTACATGATCTGAATAAAAAGCTCATTTATCCTTGACTCGTGTTTCAGTGAGGACAAATGTCTACAGTGCTCATAGTAATGAGAGGTAACTGAACATTCTGAAGTTTTAAAATGTATGGAGCCACAAGGTGTCCCATTTGGTAAATGACATAATCAGACCTTGCCAGGAGCTTAGTTTTAACAAGACATGTGAGATAACATTATTGATTACTGATTGCAGTTCCATTTTTTGTTATCTGGGCTGAAAGGAAATTCCGGGATTTCATTAACCTGGTTCTTGTTCTTATAAATGTGGCCATTCTGATTATAAATCACTTTGCACACCGTTGTAGAGACTTGGGAAACGGAATCTGGCAAAAACACTAGATTGGGCCAAGTAGCACGATCCTGCTTACCTTGCAAAGCACTTTGATTCTTGCGATATCACAAGATCGCATGAGAATCGTGGGATCACATAAAAGTCCCTCTTGTCAGGTTTCAGGTAATGCGTTTGTGACCAAACAGCAGCTCCCCGAACCAATCCACGCCCTGTGAGGAGCTACTGCCAGCTACAGCCGTGGTTTAGGTGTGCGTGACAGCCGCGACTGTTCAAAAAACTGTTCAAAACAACAGTGCCGAACGTAATAGACAGATGGTTCATCCAATTGCCTGCCAGGTATTTTTTTGAAAGGGCCTGCCCTTTTCCACAGTTTCCAATGACAACTTCTCAGATGGTTTTATGTGACAAACCATCTTGCGCGTCAGGTTACGAGCCAGCTGAAGCTTTCCAGCTGAAGCTTTCCAGCTGAAGCTTTCCTTGTCTCTGAGTCTGACTGAAAGTAGACCCATAATGAACCCCCTTCATTAGCTATGGCAGCCAACAGCAGAGGCATCTTCTGGGACTGCTTGCTGGCTACCAACAACAGCGAATCTTAGCCAAAGCAGTCAGTGTACCAACTGCAGAGACATTAGCTGCAAAGCTAGCAACGAATGGGCCGACTGAACCCAGAACTCACCAGAAACTCCCGTTCTTTTTGCTATTTCCCTCCGATCTCACTCCATTTTCCTATCCTTTCTGTATATTTATGAAGAAGATTTATAAAGCCCCAGGATATGTGGCAATGTTTTGATCTAAACAGGTCTTTCCGTAGACTTTATTAATCGCAACACCTCTAAAAATCCCTTTACATTTTGTCTGTACACACAGTAAAGATCACTAATTTAAACAACAATTAATAGTGCTTGGGCTAGGGAGTTATGTGGTGGAACTATTTCTTCACGACTCAATTGTTTATCCAACTGCCTAATGCCCAGCAGTGTCGAGTCACCAACTATCGAATCCGAGTTAAGTCTTGAGTCTCCAGTGTTTGAGTCCAAGTCTACGTCCGAGTCACCAAAGACTCAAATTCAGGACTCAAGTACTCAATCACTGCTGCCCAGTACTTCACAGCTAAGATGCTATAGCCAGTTGTAGATAACCAGTGAGCTTTTGTTCTCTGTGTGATCACAATGGTACCACACCGGGCAACCTCACTGTGAGACTTTGGGGTGATGTGCATAGTCATTGTACCGGCTAACTATTTCTTTTTCTTGTTTAAAGCCATAACACCAAGTCATGTCAGTAGATTGCACACCGCAAGCTCAGGTTTACCGGCCTGGCTCGTCCCTAATGACTCATACAAAAGGAAGTCAAAGAGACGACAAAAGATCTAATGTAGTTAAAAGCAGCGTTCTATGGACAGATCACTTCCTCACAACCGTCCTATAACTCAATTTCATGTTCTGATACTTCTCATGTGCAGTCAGGTAGGTGGGATGGTAAACTGGATGAATATAAGCTGTCACACTGTGTGGATGTTCTCCCTTGCAGCCCTGCTTTACAATTAGGACAGAGAGGAAGGGATGTTGTTTGTTGCATAAAATTCTTGCTTCATGCAGCTTGGAAGTTGCACAGTACTGAGTGTGAGGCTGACTAAAGGCTGGCTGATTACTAACATTTAGCAGGCTGTGGTGGCTGAGTGCAGTTTGCAGTGTAACCTACAGTAAGCGGGAGTTCATTGAACTCTAGTAGCTCTCTGCTTGTGCCTGGAGGAAAGCCAGGAAGTGTGTTAACTCAGCCTGGATCTTGTGATTGCTCACACAGCTGAGCCCAAGCACTGCGCAAACACACCAAATCTCCTCTACAGCCTCCTCCTCCTCCTTCATAACAATGATCCCTACAACATCACCATTAGGGTTGTTACCCATGGCTTGGGAACACAGGAAATGGGAGGCATGAGGGAGGGAAGTAGTGGAGATTTACAAGAGAATGGGTGGGTTTGGTAGGAGATGGAAAGGGGAGGGAGAAATGGAGGAAGATCTAAGATGGCGCCAAAGGTAATCAAACAGTTCTTATAATAACACGACAGATGCTGCTTGTTCCAACGGATCAGTCATGTGAGGCTCCAGGCTTTACCTAAGGCAGTTTGCACTGGGTGGGGTGGCGTTTATGGATGGCTTAATAAACATGGATGATTACGATACTCTCATATGAAGGAAGTCATACCACACCTAACTATTCTCAGTAAATTGTGTGTGGCCAAGTCCAAAGCTGGCCAGAGGCATGAAGGCATCAGTATGTTTGAAAGAAAAATGTATCTCATCGAATCGTCTAAAACCCTCTAGTAATTTTGGTAACTCTCCAAAACAAGCACCACGTCAATTATTTCCACCTCACACAGTGATTGGGCATGTGTGTGGAGGTGTGGAAGTAGTCAGTGTTTGAACTCTCTCAAGCTCTCTATTTCTGTTCCTCGCACAACTACTTCCATCACTTTTCACGTGTACAACCAAGTGCAAGACTGTAAATGCTTTCGAGAAAGGAATGTCTGAAAGTGAGCTATCCATTGTGTCGACTGTCAAGACTACAAAGACAGAGTTCTTGGATTCAACATGATGCAGACAGGAGGAGCAGACTTTTCACCTTCTGAAGCATACTGAACCCTTAAGGGTCCTGATACACCAAGTCAGCTTTAAAGAACTAAACTCTCTCCTCAAAAGCATTCTTAGTGTTGCACTTAGGCTACATCCACACTAATATGTTTTAAAACTGGTGTTTTAGAACCCCTAAAACGGAGAATTTTGAAAAACGCTGCTGACCCCATTTTAGTTTGAAAACTCCTCCTGTCTGGATGGGTGAAAACAGAGACTTAAAAAAACAATGGCGCAGAAAACCACGTTCTCTCCCTGATTGCATCTTATTAGTCACGACGTGTCCGTCCACGATTCGTCACACCCCTATCACGTGACCCTATACCGGAAGAAAACAACTCCTTTCCCATTGCCTTGACTTCCTCCAGCGATGGATAATGTTCCTGCTCTAATATGTTGCTTTATTTTCTTTTCAACAACTCCCAATCTATGTTCCCCACCGCTTTATACTCATGTGTTACTTTCAGTTCCAGTTCCACCTCGGCGTTGGTCAAAGAAATGAATCTCTGGTCTTACTTTTTGCATTGTTGTTATTCCTCTTTAGTATTTTCTGCAACCAACCGCTGAGCAGACAAAAATTCAAACGCTAATCAAAGTCATTCTAGATATTGTTGATGTGTGCACAACTACAGCTGATAATAAACATCTTTCTGTAAGTGCACACTCCCGTGTATCTGTATCAAATATAGCAATGGTGTTGTTACCACTACAGGAGAGGATAATAATACAAAGTTCCTCCCGCCTCATTTTAGGACTATGTTCTCTAGAGCTACGAAGAAAATGTGTTTTAGTCGTTGTTTGAATTATTAAGACTGAGAAAAGGGAAAACATATACACATTGTTGAAGGCTGAGCCCTGGCCCTGCTTGCAGCTACCTAGCTTACTTGATGCCAGCTGGTGATTTAAAAAGCTGTTGCAGAATCCTAAGCACAATCACCCTGCAGAACATAACCAATAAGACTTTGCTATAAATTGTAAAGAACTTAGATCCAGTACCAATTATTTTATTACTACCAAATTTAATTGTTTGTCCCTGATTTCTACAGTCCATGGCAGTTCATTTTGTCAGGATTGTATAAAAAAACTGAAATCCTGATAAGGTCTACTTGGTGTCTTAAGACATGAATTGATGGTGAATTGATAAACAGAGGCAGATGATTCAACAAATGTCTTTAGTCATGAAGTATGTACGTTTGTTTTCTTTTAAGCAAAGTAACAATAAAACGACCGATTTTCAAATAGAATTTGGTTCGGATGCACCAATCCACCTTTTTCAGTTCCCATGCAGATACCTGGGCTTCCCAGGTATCTGCATGGGAACTGAAAAAGGTGGATTGGTACAACCAAATTCTATTTGAAAATCTGTTGTTTTATTGTTACTTTGCTTAAAAAAAAACAACGAATTAATGAGCTGTATGCCTCACTGTGTGGAAGTGACTCGGATCATTCTTTTATGTGTCAGGCGTGACTTCAACATTGCTTTTCCTAATTTTGTAAAGCAAAATGTAACAAATCAATAATAATACATATAAAATAATATTGTTTCATTATAAAAACAATTAAATCATGCACCAGCAACTTGGTAAAAAAAATCTTCAAAATTAAACAATTCAAGTGTAAACCTTATAAATGCAGCAACAAATGAATCAAAATTAAACAGGAATTAAAATTCCAGTATATAACTTATGTAGTATATAAACATAGAATTGAATTGAATAGATCAGCCCCATTGTCACGATACCCGATCAGCTATTTGAGCCAGTATCAGCCTGATATCCCATATCAGAATCGGATCGGTGTATCCCTAGAGTTTAGTATGGCGGCCTGTCCATGTGACAGAATGTTTAGGTGCTAGGATGAATCATACTGTATGATAGCTGGCTGCATTGCAGAGGATACTCATTTCCCCGGCCGTGACAGTTTCAGATGTAACGTGCTGCAGGAGTGCCCTATCACAGGGTTCAGCAACCTGCGGCTTCGGAGCCACATGTGGCTTTAACAAAAAGTTATATGGAAATGAATAATGGTTATTTTTTAACATTTAGAATTTTATTTATTATTGTTGAATGTCTAAAGTGATTCGTCATTTAGGCTACCATAACATTTCAGTCACCTAAAATGTAGCCTACGTCCATCTACAGCCCGGCAGAAAATGACAAAACAAATAGTGCGTAGACAGAGACTGCTAACTTACGCCACGCTTGATCTGAGGCAAGAAATTTAGCAAACAACAAAGAAAGTTAAATAAAAGGCAGTTCCGGAACAAGCCCACTGCTGTTGCTTAAAAAGTATCTGGTTGGGCATGAGAGAAAGAGAGACATTTCGGGACTTCAAATATGGAAGCTCAAATATGGTTTGCGGCTCCAAACAGATTTCTCTAATTTCTGGGGCCAAAAAAAGGATCTTTTAATAGTAAAGGTTGCTGACCCGTGCCCTATCAGGACCCAGCAGGTCAGGGCTCACCACCCAATGAGGATACTAACTAAGGCTGGGGAATATATCAACAGAAATCAATATCGTGATATAAGACTAGATAATCGTCTTAGATTGTGGATATCGTAATATGACATAAGTGTTGTCTTTTCCTGGTTTCACAGGCTGTATTACAGTAAAGTGATGTAATTTTCTAAACTTAGCAGACTGTTCTAGCCATCTGTTATTTTCCTTTACCCACTTAGTCATTATATCCACATTACTGATGATTATTTATCAGTAATATTTTGTGAAAGCACCAATAGTCAACCCTACATTATCGTCACAATATCGATATCGGGTTATTTGGTCAAAAATATTGTGATATTTGATTTTCTCCATATCGCCCAGCCCTAATACTAACAACTCCAATGCAAAATTCGGCACCTCAAACTGGCAAACTGACAGAGAGAATGAGAAAGTCTGGTCACAGCCTCCTCACGATGAGTGCATTACAGACAAACAATGATTGAAGAACATGTGAGTAGTCATGTGAGCAGAGCAGAGTAAATATCCTGTATGTCATATCATGCTGAGCAATCTCAGGCCTGAGCTAATAGAACTTTTAGACAAGGTGAGCCGAGCAGCTGGTTATCAAGCAAAGCACACGTAGAATCCAGTCAAATTCATCTCGTTATCTGTTTACTGTGGAACGTGACGCGGGAACACTGATTAACCTGGATTCACAGAGGCCTATTTTCCTGCTCTGTTCTATTATATTCATATGCCACCTTTTCTTGCTTATTTGACTAAGTTATACTGGCTTTATACACTGCTGCATGCTGCAGACTTTATTCATGAGACTGTATTGTTCTTGGGTTATATATTATGTCTAGTTTGGATGGGTTATTATTCGGTTTTATATAATTGACAGATAGCTGTAAAATAAAAAATAAAAATGTGTATATGTTTGTGTGTATGCATGTGTATATGCCTGTAAGTAGGTATATGCATGTATGTGTACGTACACATGTATAAAGTAGAAAAAGGGGGTAGGGCCAGAAAAGATTTTAAATTTTTTATTTTGTACTCCTTTTTGAAGACTGAAATCCTTATTTGAATCATTTACAATAATCTTGAAAGATATGTTTGCTGAGTATTTAGTTTTTGTTGGTTTTCTTGCTTGTACTGAAATGTATATTCTTATTTATCTTTTTATTTTTAACATGTTCATAATAAACTTAATCAATCAATTCTTGTCATGTTGATGGGAAAAACAAATCCCAGGCGGCCTGGTCTGGGTCAAGTCATTAATACATGTCGGGAAACTTTTTACATTCAAACTAAGTATACTATTAGTAATGTGCAATCATTTTTGTGCGTTTTTCTTTATTTGCACGTTTTCTAATAATCTAATTATAACTGGTTTATGCTACAAGGTAAAAAAGCAAATTGTCTAATAAACCTGTTAGTCCCTGGGTAAAAATGTGTTTTTGGACCCCTATGACCCCCCTCCTACCCTTAGTACCCTGTGTGTGTGTGTACGCTGTTATGTCCAAGTTCTCCAAGTTCTCTCTCTAAGACCCGCAAACCAGCCAGTATTCGTATAGGTGGAATAAATCTGCTCACAGGTTTTGCGTCAGTTAGTTTGAGGCAATTTAGAAAGAGCCAACCTGGGAGCACAACATAAACCAAAAAGGGTCTCAAGACTAGATTTTGACACAGGGGACACAAGATGATGTAATAATTCAGGACCTTTAGGTTATGTTGTCCTTTAGTGTTGCAAATTCTTCAACAAATTTGCAATTTAATCAAATTTTCCAAAACCAACTGACATGCAGTGAAGCTTTTTGGGCCCCTGGGAATCTGAGGTTCCCACGTGATGCCCAGGTTATAATGATTCTTCTATTGGGCCACCAAAACTTTCCAAAAGACTACATCATGAACTTTTGCACATCCCTCAACATTTTTGCACATCCTGCATTAATCCATAGCATCTTTTTTTAAACAGTTATATATATTTGTTTCTGTATTTATTGTTTGTTTATTTCATATTAATTCATTCATGTTCAAATTCCCTGTAAGTGTTACTTACTTGGCAATAAATCCTTTTCTGATTCTGATTCTATAGAAAAGTAACAGCATGCTTTGTGACAGAAACTCTCTCACTCGCTCATTTCCACTTCTGGTGGTAAATGGTTTGCATAACTTCTTGTGAACAATCAGTTGTTGTGGGTCACCATAACAAAAGTCAGGAATTTTGGAGTGAGTTTATTTTTAACATCCCGAGTGCGGTAGCTCACTGATCTGGCCCAGATGTGGCTTCTAGATGACACTTCTGTCACACAGTCGGCACTGGCATAAGGCATCTGTGCCTAGAATGGCCCCGATGGGACCAGATTAAAGATGGGAAGCACAACATGGTTTTGGTAGAGCTTAAAGTCTTCTCAGTTCCTTTATATGATGATATGATGTATAATGAGAAACGCCTCCAAAACATCCCTGATATATAAAATATAAAATAATCATTAATAAAAATAAAAATGTACTTATCAACCATGACACATCTGATAATGTTGAAATGCCAATCACACTGTAGATGTCATGAAGTTCTGAATGTTTAACTCACTCATTTTCCAGCAGGGTCATGCACACCACCTCTTTGACCCCCGGGTTATTGGCCTTATCACAGGAGCAGCCCTGCAGGCTCCAGGTGGCCACACGCACCACGGGCTTCCCATCCCGCAGGCCGGACGGGGTCTCCACGTTGGGCCGCACAGAGAGGATCTGGGTCGGTCCTCCGGGCGGGAGGTCCAGGTCGTCGCTCCGGAGACTGAATGAAGTCGGGCTGGGGTGGGACTTGGTGGTGCAGGTCAGCCCTGCATTGGTGTTGGTGGACGGCGCCCTGGAGCGCTCCACAAACACCTGGAAGCGGATTTTGTCCAGCAGGGAGCTGTTGATGTGGTTGACCCTCACCAGGTCTTCGATGCTTCTGAACGGGCCGTGTTCGGCCCGGTAGGCAACGATGTTCTTGGCTATTTTCTCCGTGATGCCTCGGATGCTCATGAGCTGCGCCGGGGTGGCGGTGTTAATGTTCATCCCGGTGCAGGACTGGTGATCCAGGTCTTTGCGCAGGGAGGACGGGGAGTGCTGTGACGAACTGGTCCTGCTGGATACGCATATTTCCAGTTTGATCACCTCCAGTTTGGTGGCCCCGATCCCGCTCACCAGAGCCAGGTCTTCCACCTTTTTAAACCCTCCGATACAGTCCCGGTACTCCACAATATTCTGCGCAACAGCGCGGTTGACTCCCGGTAGAGTCATGAGTTCCTCCTCCGTGGCTGTGTTGATGTTCAGTCGCTCCTGGTTCACCATGATGTGGCCAAAGTTACACGCGGCGCTGAATTTGCGCTTACTGCAGCTGAAGTCTGTGGGGTCCCTGGGGATGGAGCGGTGGCAGCCCAGACTCCCACCCATGGCTCCGGCAGCAGGTCACCGCGGGGCTCGGATCAGTGCAGCGGACGGGAGCGGACAGAGCGGCGCGGCATTGAGAGAACAAGCTGAAACACAACCATGAAGGGAGCCAGAGAGGTGGCAGTCACTGAGGTGTACACACAGATATTCTTCCTTTAATCACAAACTGGCTCGTTAAAATACGCACCATAACATTAAAACTGTCCTCAGTCCGGGCTAAGTTACCGTTACATGCTTCATGTAGCCTAGCTTTCCCACACACCGGTTCGGTGTCTCACTGCTCCTCGTGAGACACGGAAACCTGCCTTGTGTTCGTCCTCTGTGGGAGACGATAAGAACTGGATATACAGGCGGCTCTCTGTAAACTTTGCCCTCCGGCAGTCCGCTGCGTGACTGTCCGCAGGTCGGCCTCCACACACACACTTATCTGACAGGGAGACGCCAGCGCTCACATCAATACCAATCATTGGTCCCAACGTGCGTCAAGTCACACAGGTTCAGACAGGCAAATACCGGAACACTTGGTATCAGTTTTCAAAATAAAAGTAACATCATTAAGAAGGTGAAGCACGTAAGCCAGTTTAAATATTGAAACGTGCACACTTCAATACAGGTTTAGTCTCCTCATAGTCTCACTTTGCCAGACCATCCTCCACATGAACTATGGGGGCCAAATAAGGACACAGAACATAAATAAATAGGCATATAGCCTGCCTATATAAATGTGCATATTAATTCCAAATAAATACAATGTAAACAATGCCAATAAAGACCAATGGACCTATGGAGAATTAATAAAGTATTATGTATTTCTGTATTTTTATATTTATCTCCCATTTAGGCCTAGGCTACTTATTACCACAATCATTTGCTCTGCAATAATTTCTACAATGCCATATTTTCATTTATTTCTACACTATGATTTTTATATCCACATGTACTTTTACATTTATTTGAACACATTTAGTCTAGGCTATTTCTACAATACATGACTAATGTATTAATGTATTTATTATTTTCGTCTGCATTTAAATTAATTACTTAATTTTCAATTCATCATGCACATTTTTTCTATATAGCCTATTTATTCATTTCCCATGTCCCATCTGGGCCCCCAAAATAGAAAACCAGTCTTTAAAAAATAAATTTAACGACAACTTTGTTCATGTACATAACATGTATACTGTAATTTTGTGGTGCCCACAGCTAAATAAAAAAAAAAGAATCACGTGTCAATCTGGCTTTTATTTTGAACCCAAACCCTTTCCTCCTCTGTCATGTGTGTTTTAACTCTTCCTCCATCAGCAGCAGCAGGAGGCGTGGCTATGACAACCTAATGGTTTATGTCGCTGGGGAAGAGGAGCTTATTACATAGCCTACATGTACATTTTCATAAAGGCTATATTCAAATTTAGATTTGTTTATCTTTTTTTTGGTTAATAATTGATCCTTCAAAATTGACGTATGGTCTTCTAATGTTGCAACAAAAAGCACTCCAGGATAACAATGTCTTATAATATTTATCATCTGCATTTAACAAAACAAGATATATTGTATCACATTAACATTATTTTATGTTTAGTTTATCAGTATTTGTAAATACCTTTCACACTAAAGCCTACATGTTCTGAACTGCATTACAGGAAGCTTTCAATTTTAAAGGAAGCAGGACTGATATACGAGCTGTAACACGCCATTTCCCCAATCACCCCCAATAATACATCCATGAGTCACACACACACACACACACACACACACACACACACACACACACACACACACACACACACACACACACACACACACACACACACACACACACACACACACACACACGATTCTGCTAGTTAAAGGAGGTTAGTCAGAAGGCCAATATGTAGGTGTTAGCTATACGATTTCATTGGGTTCCTGGGTTATTAAACACTTAAAAGAATGTTGTCTAATAAAAAATAAAGATGTTTTGAAATCAAAATCTGAAGTGAATGCACCCCTGAAATGTTGAACTGCAGCAAGTGGTCAAAGTGTTCAGTGTTTGACTGTGGCCTCCATCAATGGAAGGATGTAATTATCACTCCGGCTCCTTCTGCTCTGATCCTGCCTGACTGAATTAGCAAAGCATTCTAATTTCAGATCTGACACATGCTTTGGTTCTATTATTCATCAACAAAGCATGCAATTATCCATTGAGCTTATGCTTTCTCTATTCTGTAGAAAAACTCCTAATTCATAGACAGAAGGCTTCACAAGTCCAATGGCCTTAAATGTATTCTTTCCAAATGGAAATAAGAAACGTGGTCACAAAGGGACAGATATATATCTAGGACTAATTAATATGTGCACCAATGTTGATTTCAGTGCTAAAAGTATGTATAGTTTTTGTAAATATGCCACACCAGCAATTTTCAAAGGGAGATTTAGAGACCACCGTAAATTGATGGGGTGGGTTCCAATGGTTCTTTAGAGGGTTTCAGGGATCCATCTTGTAGGGCCAGCAATAAGATTTAAAGAGTTCCATGGGTTCTTAAAAGGGAAGCACGAGTTTCTGAACAGGTTCTATGTGTGGGATTGTTAATGGGGGTCCTGTGGGATCTTATATGTAGGTTCTTGAGTAGTTCTATGGGCTCTCGAGGGCTTTTGGGAGGGAATTTAAAAGATGTTCTAGGAATTCTTCCTGAGGGGGCTCCAGGCGTCTTGTAAAGATCAAATGGTAGGGGGATTACCTGAAGGAGCTCCCTTCTTAAGTCACCAACGTAAAAACCGCGAGGTAGGGCGCAGAGCATAGGGCAGACACTTCATTCATCGTCGCTTCTGGCTACCTCTTTATCTTATTAGTTGAGCTTTGGAAGGTCAGTGCAGTAAGGTCAAAGTTTGAATAATTTTTTTTCTTTGAGATCATTTTTGTGGCTTTTTTATTGCCTTTATTGATAGGACAGATTAAGACAGGAAAGTGAGAGAGAGGGGGAATGACATGCAGCAAAGGGCAGAACCCGCGGCTGCTGCGACAAGGACTGAGTCTCTATACATGGGGCGCAAGCTCAACCAGGTGAGCCAAGCAGGCGCCCCAAAGTTTAAATAATTTGAACTTTGAGCGCAACGATTAGTAGCAATTTCGAGCAATGTGCCACGCCGATGGCAGCGCTTCCTCCAAGTTCCTCCGCTGATCATGTATAGGTGGCTTAAAGAGTAATTTATGGCCCAAGAGAGGATTCCACAAGTTCTGAAATGGTTCCTTGTGAAGACCACAGTTGTAACCGGAATTCCTGAAGGAGTCCATAAGTTCTTCTGAAGATTTCAAGAAGATTATAGGGGTTGCTTCGGGGATCCTTGATGTGCTTCCTGGGGTTATGAAGTGGTTTGGCGCTAGGGTTGTACAATGTTTTATAGGAGTCTTAAGGGGTCTTGGGCCCTTGGTAAGGTTGCAGCGGTTCTTGATAAACTCACTTGGGTTCTTGAGAGGGTTCCAGGGAGTCCAAACCAAAATGAGGACTACTGGTAGTTAAATTTGACAACTGTTTAATTGCATAGTTTTCCCACAACGAAAGCATATGGGATCATTATTTGGATCATGGTCAGCATGGTTTCTTCTCCACACAGCCATGAAAAATCATATCTTACAAATGCAAATTCTGTCACATTTCACTCTGTTTACTTTGACAAATGAGTGTAATGTGCAATTAGTAACCAGCGACATGGATCTTTGGCCTTGACAGAGTGTTGTGCAATCAGCTGTATGCCAGGATCCTCTAGTAGTGAAAGGATAAGCCGCTGTTCACATTACAGTTCTATTTACAGCCAGGATGCCCCATTGCATAAATACTGGACATTGCCACCTCTGCTTGACCTCAGCTCTTATGAAACATAGATACAACAGAAAATCTCAAGCACAGATACAATCCAATGAAACAACCCAAGAAAGGACTCCAAACCGAATGGTAAATGGTTAATGGACAGCTTTATATAGCACTTCTCTACCTTATCGGACAAGTTTGCCTCTTATTCACCCATTCAAACACAGATGGCGGTGGAGTGGCCATGCAAAGCATTTTCCTGCCAATCTGGAGCAACTTGGGGTTCAGTGTCTTGACATGCGGGCAGGAGGAGCCAGGGATCCAAACTGCCAACATTGTGATTAACGGACGATTAAGATGCTGATGCTCTACCTCCTAAGGGGCAGTGGCTCTGGAGGTAGAGGGTCAAAATCTCTAAAAAGGGCAAATGGAAAAGAGGAAAGACTCCGGAGTCTGATCCACATCCAAATCAGTTATGAGGATTTAGATTTCACAGTGATATGAATTTGAAAAATATGATGGTGGCTTAGGACTTTTTATTATGATTTTACTCATACCCAGGGGTAGAATGCAACTACATTTGTAATGTAAGTACATGTAAGTACATTTACTCAAGTACTGTACTTAAGTATAATTAAGTACTTTAAGTGAGTATTTCCATTTTCAGTGGTGATGAGAGGCTGTAGCCTGGGAAAACCCTGACGAACTTCCAGCAAATTTGAGATTTGCTCTGCAAGTCCGTCTGGCCAAGAGCCCATTTCCAATTTCTCCAAATTGAGGCACCAATCACAACCATTGAGGCGGGGTTTCCAGGATGATGATAGCGCAGCGACGGCAAGCAGCTTTTTGTTTACATTCAACATGACACGGCCACCGAAGCGCAGCAACCCATTGATTGATTGTCGCTGCTATGTCACCCGGATCGTCGATTGGTTAAAGGACTATCCAATTGTGCCCAGAGGCATTTGAACGGCGTCCGTTGGTGACGCCCCTTTGGAAATGGGCTGTGGATGAAACTTGCCCAGACCCACTCTCAGTTACAACTGAGAAGGGTCTGCGGTCAACCAGGCTAGAGAGGCTTTACAATCTCAATAAAAGTGAGGTAATTATTAGGGCTGTAAGTTTAACACGCTATTAACGGCGTTAACGCAAACCCAAACCCATTTTAACGCGACAATTTTTTTAACGCACGATTAACGCATAGAGAGAGCAACGGGAGCTGTTGGATCTGTTAGTCCATTTCTTTAACTGTCTATGGCCACGCCATGTCCCGCCCTACGAAGCAACTCGATTGGTTGGGGTTAGGCATTTCACCTTGAGTGGTTAGGATAGTGGATTGGTCAGGGGATAGGACCTGAACAAATGGGGTTACGTTACCTTGGACGCCTGGCCAATAGTAGCGATTGAAGGGCGGGTCGCAGACCGGAAACAAAACAGACACAAGCCACGGATGGTTTGGGCTTGCGAGCCGCATAGCTTGTAGGCTCATGACGGCGATTGGCTTCGCAGCGAGCGAGTAGCGACTCTACAGTCAGTGAGAGAAACAAAGTGTCTCCTCTGTTCTTTCTGACCACGGTGGGAAACCTGGAGCAGGAGAAGTTAACTCTCTCCTTGATTTTACGTTGTTTATGGAGAAGGACAACCAGGAAATGAGTCGGGGGAAACCATAGTCGCTATGACAACGAGCCATGCTCGCCTCAGGCATGAGGCAGTACTATCTGCAATGGAAAATTGAGGTAACAGTGTTACATTATATGACAGATTATTAGCTTCAAGTGTGAATGCTAGTGTGAAATTTAACACTACGTATATGCCAATGTTTTCAATTTAAAAAAAAAAACATTTGCACAAAGCATCTGATCCACTTTTCCATGTTGATAAGAGAATTAAAATGAAAAAATATGACACAAAAAGAAATCAAGGGACATTTAGAATAGATAAGAATATGCGATTAATTGCGATTAATCGCGAGTTAACTATGACATTAATGCGATTAATCGCGATTAAATATTTTAATCGTTTGACAGCACTAGTAATTATATTGTAACATGAAAATGGTCAAAAGTATTGTTTTCTTACAAGTATAATAGGTATTAATATGAGCGCAAATGCTCTAAAAGAACCTATTGGCACTATTCTTCAAAAAAACTAGTTACAAAGCTATTCTCCTGTTCCCCTTGCTGTTGCTTTACTATCTAAATAGCATGCTTTCTCTGAAGTAGATAAACATTTTCAGACAGAGAGAGTGTTGGCAGCCTCAGTATGGAGCTAGATTTGTGTCTTTATTACATACAAGAGAATAAATGATCTGAGAGAAAAAAACAATGTTTGAGAGAAAAAGTAATCACACTGATAGCAAAAAATCATTTTATGAGAGAAAAAAAAATATTTGAGAGAAAAAGGTGTCATACCAATAGCAAAGAATAATATTTGAGAGTAAAAAAAGTTTTGAGAGAAAGTTTTTTCTCATAAAACATAAAAAATCTACATTTTAAATTAAAAAAATTATTTCTGGGAAAAGAAATCTCTCAAAATACTTTTTTAAACTCTCAAATATATATTTTTTGCTATCAGTGTGAAAACATTTTCTCTCAAAAAAAAGTGCTTTTCTCAAAACGCTTTTCTTCTCGCTCTCAAAACCTAAGTATTTGCTCTCGATGCAATTTCTTGCTCTCGTGTCAGGATTTTGCTCTTGCTGTGAAAATAATGTCATGGGCGGGGCCAGGTTCCTATTGGCTAGTCGGGTGAGCATCGTCTTGTCTTGGGAGTCGAACTGAATCATTACAACATAGGAGGCCATTATCACGCTGATACGTAGTACTTCCGCATTCAGTGATCTTTGTGCACTGCCTCTTCCGGTGAATCACTCAGCATTCTAGTGAACCATTGATGGACGACCCTAAGTTTACTTATACTGCATCCCTGGTAAATTTACCCAAAATAACTTTTTCTGACGTACATCGACTAACTGAACAACACTCCATCACAGCCCACTCCAAAGTGGACAAGGGATACAGTTTCTTTTTCGAGAACTTCATCTACGACTACGAAGGTGAGTGGCTACTAGCTAGCTAGCTAACATAACATTACATTAGCTAGGTAGGTTAGCTTATGCTAACGTCAGTTTGGCATCAACTCAGATGTTCGTATGGTTATACAGTCCCTCCAGAAAAGAGTTTTTTTGTGATTGTTGCGGGCAAAAATCCTTGATTATGTGGCACGTTTTCTTAAAAAATGCGATGGAATATGCGGGATATTTATACAATTTTATGCAATGAAATTGCAGGAACTTGTAAAAATTGCGGGGAACTTGCGGGAATTTGCAAAAACTGCGGTTTGATGAGAAAAAAAGTGATTCCCCCAACACCGTGTTCTCACTAGGCAAAATTACGTCACTTCATAACGTGCCCATGGCAACAGGGGAAAATGGCTGCTCGTGTGAAGTAAACGCAACATTTTTCAACTTTCTGCTGAGATATATGCAGTTTTTGCAACAACAATGCAGGGATTATGAAATCATGCAAGCCCCGCATATTTTGCGTGGAAATCGGCAATTTATACGGCGAAAGTGCGGCGTATTTTCAAAAATGCGGCCCCCGCATAAATATGCGGACTTTGGCTGATTGTGCATTGAATTCTGCAATCGCATAGTCGCGTTTTTCTGGAGGGACTGGTTATAAGGTGTTTAACCTAGTTAAACCCAACTAAAGTAAGATGATTCACCTTTAAATGAGGCCATTCACCCATTTCATTTGTATTCTGATAGGAAGAACGTTAGCCTCTGTCATGGCTGATTTATGCCTGACGCGTTGGAGGTGGCGCGCACATTCGTGACATCAAAATGACGTAATTTCTGGCCGGCGCGTCCAATTTTCAGCGCGCGAGCAGAGGGCGCGCACCAGTCTATTTTTTTCAGCGCCGCCCGACAAACCGAAAACAGGAAGCCTGAACGAGCTCCTGGGAAACCGGATGCCAGGACTCGCCGACTGACTGCAAGTCTCTCTTGTAAACTTACTGGGTTAAGATGAGTTCTTTTTTTGTGAATGATAGGCTTGATCCCATCAAGTAGCTCATTGAATCAAATCAAAGCATTGATGGCACTGTTGCTGCCTGTTCTGCCGTTGTTTATCTTTTTCTTCTTCTTCTAGTCCTTAGAAAGAAAAACATCAGTAGCCTTTGCTCCTTAGCGCTACCGCTGTTCAGGAGAAGACTGCAACTAGTGTAGCGACCACCACGTTTGTGTTGGTAGCAGAGGAAGGAGGTTCTTCTGTCTAGATTCAAAATTATATAACTATAACTATTTTAGAATGCCTGGAACACACTGCTGTGTAAAAACTGCTTCAGTTCCACACACGATGCTCATGGAAAGCATAGGAACCTTGCGTTACAGTTTTTTCGTATCCCTACATGGAAACAGCATGAAGGACAGCATGTCTCCGATGTAACAATGAGACGTCGGATTTCTTGGGTGGCTGCAATTAGAAGAAAGGACTTTACTTTTGACCGCATCCCCCCGTCAATGAGTGTGTTCTCATCGCATTTTCATTCTGGTAAGTTCTCTTAAAATATATTTAAATGTGTTTACGTTGTCGGCTCTTAAAGCCAAGTAGTGGACTTAATGTTGTCGCATAGCCTGCTAGCGAACTATAGTGTTTGCTACGCATAAGTGAATACACCCATGCTAAAGTTGACTAAAAAGAGGAATAAAAAATCATCTTTTGGAAATTGATCTTAAAGCCTTAATTAACCAAATTAGAAGAAATCACCATACCTAGAGATTGGCATGGGGTACATTCCATAAAATCATCTCTCAATGCAAATCAAACCAGGCTAACTGAAATAAAACCATGCCAATCTGTAGGTATGGTGAAGGGTATGTGATGATGTGGGGCTATTTTAATTCCAAATGCCAAGGGAACTTTATCAGGATGCATAGTATTCTGGATCCATGAAACAACTGGCCTTTAAAAATAAAAATCTAGTTGGATTTTTCCTATCCATCGTCTTCCACTTATCTGTTGTCGGGTCGCGGGGGAGCAGCTCCAGCAGGGGACCCCAAACTTCCCTTTCCCAAGCCACATTAACCAGCTCTGACTGGGGGATCCCGAGGCGTTCCCAAGCCAGGTTGGAGATATAATCCCTCCACCTAGTCCTGGGTCTTCCCCCGAAGCCTCCTCCCAGCTGGCCATGCCTGGAACACCTCCCTAGGGAGGCGCACAGGGGGCATCCTTACCAGATGCCCGAACCACCTCAACTGGCTCCTTTCGACGCAAAGGAGCAGCGGCTCTACTCCGAGCTCCTTACGGATGACTGAGCTTCTCACCCTGTCTCTAAGGGAGACGCCAGCCACCCTCCTGAGGAAACCCATTTTGGCCGCTTGTACCCTGGATCTCGTTCTTTTGGTCATGACCCAGCCTTCATGACCATAAGTAAGGGTAGGAACGAAAACTGACAGATAGATCGAGAGCTTTGCCTTCTGGCTCAGCAAAGAGCAGCGATGGGATCCCCAGCCCACCGAACTGCAACCCCTCCCCATCATGATCTGATCCATTGTTCGACGACCAGGACGGAATCTGCATTGTTCCTCTTCAACCCGAGGTTTGACTATCGGCTGAACCCTCCTTTCCAGCACCTTGGAGTAGACTTTACCAGGGAGGCTGAGAAGTGCTACCCCTGTAATTGGCACACACCCTCTGGTCCCCCTTTTTGAACAGGGGAACCACCACCCTGGTCTGCCACTCCTTTGGCACTGTCCCAGACTTCCACGCAATGTTGAGTAAGCGTGTCAACCAAGACAGCCCCTCCACACCCAGAGATTTCAGCATTTCCGGACGGATCTCAACAATCCCTGGGGCTTTGCCACTGTGGAGTTGTTTGACTACCTCAGTGACTTCCACCAAGGAAATTGATGACAATCCCCCATCATCCTCCAGCTCTGCCTCTACCATAGAGGGCGCATCAGCTGGATTTAGGAGTTCCTCAAAGTGCTCTTTCCACCGCCCTATTACGTCCTTAGTTGAGGACAACAACGTCCTATCCTTACTGTACACAGCTTGGATGGTTCCCCGCTTCCCCCTCCTGAGGTGGCGAACGGTTTTCCAGAAGCGCCTTGGTGCCGACCGAAAGTCCTTCTCCATGTCTTCTCCGAACTTCTCCCACACCCACTGCTTTGGCTCTTTCACGGCAGAGGCTGCGGTCCTTCGGGCCCTTCGGTACCTTCGGTACCTTGCAACTGCCTCCGGAGTCCTCCGGGATAACATATCCCGGAAAGACTCCTTCAGTCGGACGGCTTCCCTGACCACCGGAGTCCACCACGGTGTTCGTGGGTTACCGCCCCTTGAGGTACCCAAGACCCTAAGACCACAGCTCCCCGCCGCAGCTTCAGCAATGGAAACTTTGAACACTGTCCACTCAGGTTCAATGCCCCCCAGCCTCCACAGGGATGTGAGTTGAATGTCTGTCGGACAGGGGCCTCCTCCAGCCGTTCCCAATTTACCTGCATTACCTGAGTCTTCCCCCACCCCCTGACCCAACTCACCACCAGATGGTGATCAGTTGACAGCTCCGCCCCTCTCTTCACCCGAGTGTCCAAAACATACGGCCTCAGATCAGATGAAACGATTATAAAATCAAT
Source organism: Gymnocephalus cernua (assembly GCA_023631565.1). Classification (NCBI taxonomy): domain Eukaryota; kingdom Metazoa; phylum Chordata; class Actinopteri; order Perciformes; family Percidae; genus Gymnocephalus; species Gymnocephalus cernua. The sequence continues at coordinate 28,138,099 of CM042438.1, read as the reverse complement.
CATTGACCTTCGGCCTAGGGTGCTCTGGTACCAAGTACACTTATGAGCATCCCTATGTTTGAACATGGTGTTTGTTATAGACAATCCATGACTAGCACAGAAGTCCAACAACAGACAACCACTCTGGTTTAGATCAGGGAGGCCGTTCGTCCCAATCACGCCTCTCCATTTGTCTCCATCATTGCCCACATGCGTGTTGAAGTCCCCCAGCAGAACTATGGAGTCCCCCACCGGAACCCCATACAGGACTCCATTCAAGGTCTCCAAGAAGGCCAAATACTCCGAACTCTTGTTTAGTGCATATGCACAAACAACAGTCAGAGATTTCCCCCCCACAACCCGCAGGCGTTGTGGGGGCATTGAACCTGAGTGGACAGTGTTCAAAGTTTCCATTGCTGAAGCTGCGGCGGGGAGCTGTGGTCTTAGGGTCTTGGGTACCTCAAGGGGCGGTAACCCACGAACACCGTGGTGGACTCCGGTGGTCAGGGAAGCCGTCCGACTGAAGAAGGAGTCTTTCCGGGATATGTTATCCCGGAGGACTCCGGACCCTCTCGTCCACCGGGGTAAACTCCAATGTAGCAACGCTCAGCCGGGGGCTTGTGAGTATCCCCATACCCGCCCGGCGCCTCACACCCTGGGAAACTCCGGAGAAGAAAAGAGTCCAACCCCTATCCAGGAGTATGGTTCCAGAACCGAGAATGTGCGTAGAGGTAAGCCCCACCAGATCCAACTGGTAGCGCTCCACCTCCCGCACAAGTTCCGGCTCCTTCCCCCACAGAGAGGTGACATTCCACGTCCCCAGAGCCAGCCTCTGCTGCCCGGGTCTGTTCCGTCGAGGCCCCTGACCTACACTGCCACCCGTGTGGCAGTGCACCTGACCCCAGTGGTGGGCCAATAGGATGGAGAGAGAGGTGCCACGTAGCTTTTTCGGGCTGTGCCCAGCCGGGCTCCGTGGCAAACCCGGCCACCAGACGCTCGCTCGATTTTTCCTAATATTTTTTAATTTAAACGTACAATATGTAACTTTCTGCCGCTAGGGGTCTCTCAACCAAAACAATGGATTGTAAACACGGACTTTTGATGACGTTGGTAAGTTGGACGGAATTATGGGAGTACTTTTTAAACAATTTGGGCGATTAGAATGCATCTGTTCAAGTACAAGTGTACCCATTCAAATGTATTCGCTTTACGTTTAGTAACGTTTATTCTAGGGCTGTCAAATGATTAAAATTTTTAATCAAATTAATCAGAATTTTCAGTGGATTAATCATGATTAATCACTATTTGCAATTACACCTGAATCCTAACCATTTTTTTTCTGAAATGCATACCAAAAGATACTAGTGCTGTCAAGCAATTAAAATATTTAAACGGGATTAATCGCATTAATGTCATAGTTAACTCGCGATTAATCGCAATTAATCGCACATTTTTATCTATTCTAAATGTCCCTCAATTTCTTTTTGTCCCATTATATTTTCTCATTTTAATTCTCTTATCAGCATGGAAAAGTAGATTGGCTTGCTTTGTGACAATGTTTTTTTATTGAAAACAACATTGTCATATACGTTATGTTAAATTTCACACTAACATTCACACTTGGAGCTAATAATCTGTCACATAATGTAACGCTGTTACCTCGATTTTCCATTGCAGATAGTACTGCCTCATGCCTGAGGCGAGCGTGGCTGGTCCTACTGTCTATGGGCTCATAGCATTGTCAGCGGCATAGCCGTCGTCATAGCAACTGGTTTCCCGTGACTCATTTCCTGGTTCTCGTTCTCGTTCATAACCAACATAAAATCAAGGAGAGGGTTTTCCTGCTCAAGGTTTCCCACCGTGGTCAGAAAGAACAGAGGAGACACTTTGTTTCTCTCACTGACTATAGAGTCACTACTCGCTCCGAAGCTAATCGCCGTGACGAGCCTACTAGCTACGCGGCTAGCAAGCTAAAACCGGCCGAGGCTTGTGTCTGTTTTGTTTCCGGTCTGCGAAATTACAAGACCCGCCCTTCAATCACTACTATTGGCCAGGCGTCCAAGGTAACGTAACTCCATTTGTTCAGGTCCTATCCCCTGACCAATCCACTATCATAACTACACGCGGTGAAATGCCTAAACCAAACCAATCAGCTGCTTCGTAGGGCGGGACATGGCGTGGCTATAGACAGTTAAAGAAGTGGACTAACAGATCCCGTTGCTCTCTCTATGCGTTAATCGTGCGTTAAAAAAATTATCGGCATTAAAATGGGTTTGCGTTAACGCCGTTAATAACGCGTTAAACTGACAGCCCTAGTTTATTCATGTCATTCTAATAATATAGCTGCATTTCACCCAGCATAATTATGTTTTTCTTGATTCGATCTGTATTGGTAGCTGATCAGTTAGCTAGCTAGCCAGCAGCTAAAACCACAGTGACTATCACAATATATTTCACGTCACTGTCACCTTTTGGATGGTTTCAACACAGGGGTGGGACGGGGTTTGTTGTAACACTAGCTAGCTACTCAACGAGCCTGAGAGACAGGTGTGGGTGGGGATGTGCAGCAGCTGAACATCTCCAAGCTGCCCGAAACAATCTCCCCCTTCACTTTTCTTTAATCTTAACTATTCGTTTTAGTGCTTGTCGGGTTAATTTAGCTAACTGTAAAGACAGCTAAACGCGAAGGGGTGAGAAATTCGGCAGGGAGGAGATTTTCGGCACGAACACCGGTAGCTAGCGCTAACGGACAATAGCTAGCTAGCATTAGCTATGGATGGCTGGTGTTGGGACTCGGATCTGGGTCTGGGTCTGATATGGTCTGTTTCCCGACGCTTCATTAAACTGCCGTTAGCGTCGTAAGCACCCGGCACCGGAGTTAAGTGCTGTATTGTACTTACTGTACATACATACATCCATACTGTATGGATTGTGTTGTGCTTCCAAGGTGCACTCCCTGGCGAGGACTTCTTCTCTGCAATACATAGTAATAACTTCACAGACACAGTGAGTTTGATCAAACAATAGGCTTCAGCTGAAGGAGGACACACTACAGGCTCCGCAGCCTGCACTGACCATGTGTGTCCTGCCCTCTCTTCCCCTTACAGCCCCTTTTATTGAGATTCAAGCATACACACATACATTAAAGGTTACGCCCATCATTGCATAACATTCTCATGATGAGGCTCGTGTCTATAGAATCAATATATTCGTTAACCTAGTTCAAACCAGTCCCCGGATGTATAGACAATGCCTATTGTTCTGCTTCTCTATAGCAGGCAGTTAGATTCTCCTATCTATACAGCTGGGCTTACTCCCTGGTAACTCATTGAGCGCAGGCCCTGTTGCTGCGTCCTGTTACAAATAAAGAAAAGAGATAGTGTGCATGCAACTTGTGTGAGAGCAACAATCAATAAGGCCGTTATTTTCCACAATTCCCCCTTTTGAACTCTACTAGAGTTCAACATACCAAGAGGAAGGAGATCAAAAAACAACATAGAAAATAAGGTTTCACACATCACTTCTAGTGAGAGTAAGGTCAACATAGTAAAATACCTGATTCAATAGAACATATAAAAACCTGAGAGAAAAAGTTTACACACCCCTTTTTTGACTCACCTAAGTGAGTCAACAACATTAGTCTTATCTACATCGTAACTCTATTCCTGACTCTTCTTTGAAAATGATTGCATCATAAAGTGTGTTTCTAACAACTTTCACTGTTCTGAAGTGTGAAGTCGAAAAACCCATCAAGCAGCTTTATCTTTCCAAATGACCTTCAAACCCTCAAGACGGGAAAAGAACTTCACAACCCTCTGCCTAAGCGGTCACCACTCATGGTACTTCAGATCAATTAAAGTAAATCTTTATCATTTTGTTTGAAGCTATGATTTGAACAAATTACTGTGAAAACTAATTAGGGAATGAATACATGTAAAAAACCTCAGGACATAAATAAATCAAAAATGTCCAATTCAGAAGCTGGTCGACCCATCGGACTCTGAAAAGGACCTTACCCTTCCTAGACCTTCTGTCCCTAAAACGTCAAAAACAAAAGAAAACCTGAGGTCATCTTCATACATTCCTCACATAACAGAAGACATCATTCTTCATACAATTAACATAAACACAATATGAAATCTTTTTCAATGCCAACATATATCCAAACATAAGACAGGTCGGTTGTCGGTTCCTCTGTAGCTTCTCAGCAGCATTTGATGATGTCTGGTTCTGAACATCTCCTCACTGTGTCCTCGTTCAGAATCCTCCAGTCCTGTCTTTATTGTCCTTAATCGAATATCTCTCTGCTCCTACCCCCCTTATACACTGGAAGAGAGGAAAACACCTGCCAGTATCTTTTGTAAAACAAATCAACAAAATCACATAAACCAAAAAGAAAGAAAAATAATCTTCCTATTTTCCTATTCCTCCATATCTTATTCCTCCATATTCCTAAAAGTAATATTTCTATTCCTTATTAATGTAATATTTCTATTCCAAACTCCTCCCCTACGAGACTTCATAAAGTCTTGAAAACCAAAGCAGCATTATATCAAAGAGTAAAATTGTCTCCCACTGTTCTTGCTTTAGTTTGAAATCTTGATGTCATTATTGTGGATTTGTTTATTTCTCTAATAGCTTGGAACTCTACGCTACACCCTATCCTTTTTTTTCCTAAGGTCAAATTTATAAGCTTCATCCAACTTAGTTTACTGATGTTAATGTCAAGCTATGTCCTTTAATAGTCACCTTCAATTTATTTACTCATCAGAACTCCATATTTATCAAATCTCAATGTGCATAGGAAATCACTTCCTAAATTATCTGATCAGCCTCAATGTGCATAGGAAATCACTTCCTAAATTATCTGATCAGCACTAAATATTCAAGTTATCTACGTTGTTGGTGTACTAATAGAACAATAAAATGAACTTTAACTGTAATTTTCCTCCAATCTAAAGCATCTATTCGCCCTAATCTTATATAGTTGTCATCACACAGGCGTGTTCTAATTCTTAAAGTAAAAGTAATCACTTCTTTAGAGTATGTATATTTTCAAAAATGAGTACTGTTCAAGCGCAGTACCTCCTTGTCCTTCCTCCTCATCCGGTCTGCGTCGATGAGTTCAGAGCCGTCTTTTCACTTCTCTTCTTCTTCCATGATCCTTCTGCTGGTCGTTCATCCACTGCTTTCTTAATGTCAGTATCTTCTGAGTTCAGACATCGTCAGGCTGAACTTCTCCTCCTTCAGTTCTGCAACTGTGTCCCCAAAGCACTTCTTGGCTCTGGTCTTGTCCTGACAACAATCTTGATTGTGATTCAGCTTATCACCAGTCCTGTATCTTTTCTGCAGCTTGTCTGTCCTGCAGTTTGTCACCAGCTTGTTGGAAGTGGGATGATCTCGCTCTGACATCCATCGAGGCACTTAAATAAACACAAAACACACTCTCGCAAGAAGCATTATTTTCACTTTAAATCATACTTATTTTAGTTCACTTGATTCTCTTCCTTCTGTTTAATCACCATCCATCTATAATGCAGTAATTGTCCTACTAGCTGGTCACTAGAAGCTAAGAATAAATGTCCTCCTCATATAACTGTCTTTTTCTCTGAATCCCTATGTGTAAAATATAGTTTTCCTATTGCTTTCACCTCTTTACATTTTCATTTACGTATGTTTCTCAGATCATTTGTAAGTCTCTCATACTTATTCATAATCTCATTTTAGAACAATAATTCAGATCTCACGATGTTCTAACTCATTTGACATCATTGAACTTCCCTAGCCAACAATTCAATTTAGCTTCAGCTTTCCAAAAACCTCTAAACATTCCCCATCTTTTATATTTCAGTAGTGCTATTCAACTTTTTAATGAAACTCCTGTCCATTCATGCTTCCCCTACACTCACTACTTCAGCTTCTTCTAAAGGATTTAAGCTATTCATCCAGTTTAGCTTCACTCATTTCTAGTTATGAATTATTATTATTGTCAGCTTAAACTGTTTTTCTTAAACTAAGCTATGTAGCTCCTCTTTATTATTATTAGCTTTAATGTTATTATTATACCACATTTCTCTCTCTTTTTTCCCCCAATTTATCGTTAAGTGGTACTCTTACCACCTCAGATGAGGAAACTCCTCAACTTCAAAGTAATCAAAACTGTATTACTCAGCCATCCTGCTATAATATTAACCTCATATAGTAATTTAGTATAATCTATACCACTAATCCCTCTGTATTAATCTGTCAACACACTAGATCATCATCAACTAATATTTTCCTCCTTTCAACACTCCATTATAACCTCATAGAAAGTCTTCTCCTTCTTTTGGAACTGACAATCACAGCAGTTCTATCAACTATGTATTTAAATAGCTACTCATTTCAACTGAACTTATAACCTTATTCATTAATTAACCATCATTTGCTTCTTATCCTTAATAGTTTCTAAAATAACATTCAAACCAGATCAGTCTGATTTTCCCTCAGAATTCTTAATTTCCCGCTTATTTTATTTTCACAAATATCTCTTATTTTTCTCTCACAATGACGTGAACCTATATAATAATAAAGAACCTCAGCAAATTCCATATAATTATCATATTTCTAATTTTTTATTTATTTATTTAATTTATTTATTTATTTATTTTTTTTCCTCATAGCCTCCAATCATTATAAATTCCCCAACAAACAAATTAATAGTTCAACTTTTTAGGATGGCACATGTGATGTTACCCCAGAGACCAGTCAACAGCCCTCTCTCTCTCTTTCAATTGAGGTATAAGGCTGAAAATCTTTTTATTTTCAGGATGATCAGTCACTGTCTTTTTGGGCTCCCGAGAAATCACACATGTCATCAACTGTTCATCATTCAACTTTCACCTTCTTCTCTCTTTCTTTTCATCACTTTCTTCACCTTTTTTCCCCAAATCTCTTTCTCTCCTGTCTTGCCCCTGAGATTTCTCCTCTCTCTCTTCTCTAACTGTACTTTGGTCACACAGACCTGAATACACCCACACATTATCTTCTCTATCTAGGCTTTCCTTCTGGTTACTCCTTCACTCTTCTCTCTGTCTCTTTCTCATTCTTTCTCCCTTCGTCTTTCCATCATTAAATGCTTTACTCCCTGCCACATTAGGGCCCATTGAGCCCATTTCTTTCTATCTTGACTTGCTTTTTCCTTTGTCTTTTTAGCTTTACCTCTCTGGAAAAGGTTACCTTTCTCTTCTATCTCACTGGCCTTGTGCTGTTCCTGGCTTGCTTTTTTCTCCTGTGCCCAGAATATCTCAGACAGAGGATCCTGGCACTTAGTTGTTTTGTCTTGGTCAGTTAGGATTTGTACAACCTCCTCTCTCATCTGTGTAGTTATTGCAGCGGCTTCCTTTCCACTACCGTTAGCTCTTATTACAGCACTCTCCATTGTTTTTAATTGTTCTTCTAAGGATTTGTAAGGCCCACATGTCCCCTTTAATCCCCATCCTCCGTCATCTAATTCTCTATCGAATTCTTCGTCCATTTTCTTCTAGGTTATACTGCCAAGAATTGTTTAATTCAAAACTGCCACACACTCATACACATTGATCATACATGCATTACCCCAAACTTTGTTCTGTTTTTCACCTTGATTGTCTCGCGGTTCAGCAATCAAGTATCAACATTTTCATAAAATATACACACGTGAAGGTTGGATTACCTGCACATTCCACCTAAAAATTGCAGAATGTTTCAATAATCCCCCGCTTCACCAAACACAATCATATTCACTAGAGATCCCTGATCTCTGAGGTCCCTGACCTCCTGAGGTCCCAGACCTCTTTCAAAGGACTTTTAACCTTTGGGGATTTTAACCCTAAGCCAGAAAGCTAACCTTTCTTTGAGGTCCCAGACCTCTATTTTAAAGTAGCCCTATTTCTTAGGGTTTTCCAACCCAGCGCAACCTGCACCTCGTCAGATAACAGGGGGAGCCTGCCAAAGCTCAGACTAGTTGAGGTCCCAGACCTCGAGGTCCCTGACCTCCTGAGGTCCCTGACCTCTTCACTTTAGTTTCAAACATTTTTTATTAATACCTTTCTTTGATAAGGACTTATTACTATGTATTAATTTATTTTTTAGCGGTCTGTGGGTTACTAGGACGTTGAACAACACCGTTAATTTTAGAAGTATTCAATGCAGAAGAATGGTCTGCTTACCTTATTTTATGGCGCCAGATGTTCAACATGACTTTTCACCCCTGGACCGAACTTTTTGTCAATCAATTTGAAGAATCCTCTTTTCCTCCAAATCCCGAAATCCCGGACGAAGCCCCCAATTGTTGTGCTTCCAAGGTGCACTCCCTGGCGAGGACTTCTTCTCTGCAATACATAGTAATAACTTCACAGACACAGTGAGTTTGATCAAACAATAGGCTTCAGCTGAAGGAGGACACACTACAGGCTCCGCAGCCTGCACTGACCATGTGTGTCCTGCCCTCTCTTCCCCTTACAGCCCCTTTTATTGAGATTCAAGCATACACACATACATTAAAGGTTACGCCCATCATTGCATAACATTCTCATGATGAGGCTCGTGTCTATAGAATCAATATATTCGTTAACCTAGTTCAAACCAGTCCCCGGATGTATAGACAATGCCTATTGTTCTGCTTCTCTATAGCAGGCAGTTAGATTCTCCTATCTATACAGCTGGGCTTACTCCCTGGTAACTCATTGAGCGCAGGCCCTGTTGCTGCGTCCTGTTACAAATAAAGAAAAGAGATAGTGTGCATGCAACTTGTGTGAGAGCAACAATCAATAAGGCCGTTATTTTCCACAATTGCTGTAATGGTGGCTGTCTGTTGGCTGGCTATGGGCTAACGGTAACTGGCTATTGCTACCTACATGTCCCGGCTGTGTTGTCAGCTGTTATCCCAGGCAGACAGACCGGGTGCTAGCTGACTAAATTAGCATTAGCTTAGTCGTCTTATCTATACAGCTAACATTAACATTACTGGTAAGGAAAAGGAAACATGCTGTGTCTGAAAATAAAATAAGAGATTTCTCTGGGTTTGAAGTTTGGTGGAAACATTTGTGAGAGTGTAACTACACAACTCAAAAAAATATATAACATAGGTATGGTCGTTTTTAGACATTTTAATGCAGAAATGTTACATATTGTACCTTTAAGGCATTAAGATCAATTACCAAAAGATAATTTTTTATGCCTCTTTTTAGTCAACTTTACCATGGTTGTATTCACTTATACTGAGCACTGTAACTATCAAACTGTTGTCCCCTCATGTTCTTAGCCTTTGTTCTGTAAGATCTGTTAATGTAATGTGTCTGGCAGCTTAAAGCATTGATTGAATTGATGAGTTTTCATAATCAAATTATTCTGTTCTAGGTAAACCATCGTATGAGATGTTTGAGAACCACCCTGACTGGAAACCATCTTTGCAGTTAGGCCAGAGGGATGTTAAGAAAACAGATGAGATTTCAGCGGCAAGTAAAGCGCAGGATCCAACACCAGGAGCAGCTGTTGCTGCCGCAGCATCAGGAGCAGCCACCATCCCCAGCAAAGCATCAGGAGCAAGCGCCGCTGCTGGCACAGCATCAGGAGCAGCCGCTATCCCCAGCACAGCATCAGGAGCAGCCGCCATCCCCAGCACAGCATCAGGAGCAGCCGCCATCCCCAGCACAGCATCAGGAGCCATCATCCTCAGCACAGGAATGTGCACTCTGCACATCTAGACGAGATGTTATCAACAGTCTTTTGGAGGAAAACAGAAAGCTGAAGGAGGAGCTTGAAGAGTACCGGATGAATGAGAACTTTCTGAGTGGTGATGAGAACAGAGTGAAGTATTACACTGGACTTCCGACTTATGTAATGTTTCAGACACTTCTACTCAGTCTCATGCCATATCTGCCTCAAGGTAGGCTGAAGAAGCTCTCACCCTTCCAGCTTGTCCTGTTGACTCTTATGCCCCTCTAGACCTAGACTAGACCTGCCAATACAGCACCTTGGCCATCTGTTTCGGGTGCAGAGGACAAAAGCTAGTGATGCCTTTCACCATACACTCAGTGTGATGTACTCACTGCTGTCTCCACTGGTACTGGCCAAGCATAGAAAGTTTATTGGCCAGTATGCCACACCAGTTTGTGGAATCATTCGGGAAAAATGTGGCCGCCATTGTGGACTATTTTGAGGTTTTTATCAAAAAACCCTCAAAAGTACTTGCAAGGGCACAGACTTTTTCTCAGTATAAACATGCATACACCATGAAATATCTAATTATGATTACACCCCAGGGTGTTTCTTTCATATCTGAAGGGTGGGGTGGGCGCACCAGTGACAAACGGATAACAGAGCAAAGTGGTTTCCTAAACAAACTGTTGCCTGGTGACGTTGTGCTGGCAGATAGGGGATTTGTGCTGTCAAACGATTAAAATATTTAATCGCGATTGATCGCATTAATGTCGTAGTTAAAGGAGAACTCCGGCCAATTGTTACGGTAATCTTGCTAAATATAACTATGCAAGACCTGTCTATAGAAAAACAAATGAGCGGAATTGGTCTTAGCAACACGGAGCTGCTGCAGCTAATGCATAGCTCCCACTTAGCTAAGACAGCAGTTATGGGGGCATAAGCTAAATAGTGCCTTTGTGTATCTTATACACAAAATGCAATTAAAATGTCTGTGTAACATGAACAGGGCCCTTACATGATAACAAGATGCATTTTCAACATTCACCTACCCTGTTAGCTGCTAGCTAGCTGTCCTCTGGGATGACTGAGTAATAACTGATGCCAAAAACCAAGTAATTAACAATCTCCATGTAGGTACAAGGTGGTAAAGAGTCCAGCTCGTATGGGTTGACGTGATTGATATCAGCCAGCTACTCTAAATACCTCTGCTTGGCGCTGGTAGTAAGTTTCTCCCTGTAAGGTCCCTTTTCTTTTGCTGCCTTTTTCTCCATTTCTTCTTAATTTTTTCGAGATTTCTCCGTTTTAACGCTGTGATAATAATTCCTCGAGGTCTTTCCAGGTCCGTCTCTGTGTCGCTCGCTCGTACAATGTTGCCCCTGGCAACCGATAGTATAGTACGCCAAAATGGTGGACGGGCTCAGACCCCTCCCAAATCTTGACGTATGTCCTCATTCTCAATACGAGTGTCCCTTTTGCTAGATCCACAGTATATGCATTAATTATAGTTTTGTCCACCAGTGTCCAACATCATTGACAGGGCGGTGGCTGTCAGGTCTAGGTGTTACAGGTCGATGAAGAAGCGAGAACAGACCCATTATTTGAAGGTTATTTTAGGAAGCTATTGCATAATGGCAAGAAGTTTAACCCCTTCCACTGTTGCCTGTTTACATCAAGTCAATCAACAGTCATGTGCAATAAATTGCTATACCTTTGTGACATATGTATGGTATGCAAATATCAATATCATGTTAATGTAACTTTGCATTTAAATTCTTTAATATCCTGTTTGTTGAATCCAACATGTTAATGGTGTAAGGGGTTAACTACTCTACTGCGGTTGCAGATTTCCTAGGATTTTTGGTTAATTGTAATGCTTTTCCTTACAGTTCTATATCATTTGCAACAAGATTTTCATTTTAGTTTAACTTTATCAACTAAAATGATTAGTGTTGTGTCTTTAATGTAGATTGCTTTCCAAGCTGATGCAGCCGAACTTCAAGAAACCTCATGCAGTTGTACAGCAGGCAAGGTTCTGTGCAACCATCTAGTGGCCTTGTTGTTCCAGAGTGCCCATTACAGCATGTTGCAGGTGAGGGCTGTGGTCTGGGATGATGTTTACATGGGCAGGTTGATTGGAGTGACACTGGTTCTAGAGATCTACCTTTGATTGTTAACAAGCACATCCTCAATCCCGGTTTTCTCTTCAATCTCTTGTTCTGCAGGTGAGAGCTGTACCACCACCTGTGGCCTGTACAAGCTCTCTGCAGACATGGCATCAACCAAGGACAAAGATAACATTGTAGCCGTGCGGAGTTGCACCGCATTGAATAGACTTCCAGTCTATTTTTCAGCCGCGCCGTGAGCTGCCCCGCGTGCCACCCTTTGCTCCGCGAGCAGTGTGTCCCAAACATTACGACTGGGACACACTGTCGTGCCACGCGCCGCGGCTGAAAAAAAGACTGGAAGTCTATTCAATGCATTGGTTAACATGGGAGTGAATTGGAAGCGGTGCCACCGTGAGCAGTGTGTTTACACCGTTACAAGCAAGATACTATTACAATCATGGCTACTTGTTAATATCATTCCCAGCCATCTGCCAGGAGTGTATGCAAATCAACACTCTATCAAGCATACACAGGTAATGTTACTACTGTAACTAATATCATACTGTTGGCTGCTGTATAATACATAATTGTATCTTGCCACTTTTATACACATAGATTATGTCGCAAACATAACACTGCAGTGAGCAATTCTCCAGAAAGAATTGAATTGAAAACCAAAACAAGCTGCAAGAGATGTGTGGATAATTTAACACTTATGTTTTTAATTTTACGTTTCAGGATCCCTCCCTGACCCGCAAGTCTTGTTTCTTGGAAAAGGACTGAAAAACCTCAGGCACCACAACCACTAATATCCTCAGTGCTGCATGGCTTGTCTCAACTCTCCATGGTCGACTCCAGGTTCGGACCTGTGTCGCGAGGTTCACCCCTGTCCTACCAGTGTCATCCTGTGGTGAATGCGGAACGCGGAAATTATGTCCAACACCCAGATGTATTAACATTCCCTAAACTTCCTTTAGAGGGGTCAACATTTACCATTACTTTTCCAAACTTTGACCCAAACTCCCAACAGTTTCTCCATTTGGACAGCTTAACTGTGACACACGAGATGGCAGCTGAGAGAGAGGAGCAGACACGTGAGCAGTCTGAGTGCCCATTATGGCAAGCTTTACGCTAGCCTAGAGTGACAGCTAGTAGGTTCTATGAGGTTAGCCATGTGAGAGGGCCGTCTTCTGGTCAGACCCTGGCAGGGCGGATACTTAAGGGAGTACGCCAAACTCCCGCCATGAAAAGGGGCCTTGAACGCGAACCACAGGTGCTGGAACAATATTCAAAACATTTCAATGTAAATGTCACACGCTGTGGATTTGTTATCCATCCCGATGCTCCTCACCTCAGGGCTAGCCCTGATGCAAGGGTATGACCCTAGTGCCATTCCGTGTTTTGGGCTTTGCTGAAGTTAAATGCCCAGACATCTCTACTCTCTAGCATTTCTGAGGCAGGACATTTAAAAATGGTGAATGGTCAGGCAAAACTGAAACAGAATCATAAATATCACTGGCAGATTCAAGGTCAATTGGCAGTAACTGAACTGAGTTAGTGTGATTTTATAACAGACACTGAGGGAGACTTCACAGTCGAAAGAGTCTGGAGGGATGATGAAATGATAAAAGATGAAAAAGAAGGTGGACCTGTACTTCTTTGCTACATATATGAATGTGTATCTTCAGCAGAAAGTGAAATGAACTGAATGAATAAAGGATTTTATTAATTCCCTTTTTCTGAGTACATTATTTACTATATTATTACATTATTTTGAATACTTTCAGGACGGACTGACCTTTAGAATTGATTATAGATGAACGACTTCTCATTCAATTATATACATCTCATTCAATATATACAATGTTTTCAGTATACAGTTAAATGCATGTGATCGGGGGAAACACTATTATTACTATAACAGGGATGTAGCCTTTTAAATCAAGTGGTCCCTGGAAGTTGGTCATCACACAGCAGACGGTCCACAGATGGTTGACTGTCCCAGACAAGGTTAGAGGGAGAGTGTGTTCCCAGATGCGGTATTCCTTGACTCTGCATATTGCTCTTTCCACGAGGATTTGAAGTTTGGTTATTGCTTGTGTTTTTAGAGCATCCTCTTTGGTGAACTGCGCTGTGGTTAGAGATGAAATAAGTTAATTTCTATTATTACAGTGAGTGCCTCAGTACTTTTTAAACATTTGTCTACACATCTTAATTATGATTATCATTTTGGTCACAGTTTTAATTTGAAATGTTCATTCCTTTCATGCCTACCTGTCATCTTGAAGGGTGGTATAATCAGCGTTGCCCCATGGTCAGCTAGCAGCTTTTCGATGGTGAAACCCTTGTCTGCCATGCAGCCATCTCCTGGCTCCAGTAAGTCGAGCAGTCCACTTCGTTCAGTCAGCTCTCGGTCAGAGATGGAGCCGGTGAAGAGACTTGACACAAAAGTCACATCACTACATGGGGCAATCCCAATTAATCCCTTGAAGGTTGTTGTGTTTTTGTACGATGAGAAAACCTCTGACTGGAGAGTGAGGGATGATGGATTCTGGCATCGCACCTCGGTACAGTCGATGATTGCCTGAACTTCTGGACTGTACTGCACAAATTTGCTTGGCATGGCGTTCTTGACTTGCTGTTTACTCATCCAGATGGGAAGGGAGCCAAGGAGCAGGTAAAGGTAGTTGGCCCACGTTATAACAACACAGGAGACAGTGGACACACTGACCTGAAACATGTCAACCAGCACCTTCTCTTGCAGGCCTGCAGCAACTCGGCAGCAGAAGAGAAAAAACTCATCAACCAGTTGCAGTCTACGTGTTGGACTGGGAGAAATGGGTTCAAATGTTTGTCCCTTTTTCTGAGCTTTCGACCAATAAACCACCATGGAGGCAGATGGTTGAATAGCCTCCCAGTAGTCACAAAAAACATCTCTTGACGTGAATCTTGTGTAAAAAAGGATGTCCTTGTCTGAGACACAAAATCGGTGAAAATGCACTTGACCCACTTTCAGCTGTGACAGCTCTGTTGTCAGCTCCTTGATTTTGTCTTCCAATTGCTGTATGCGTGCAGCAGCAGCATCCATTGCACCTGTATGAGATGAGAGAAAAAATTAAAACATCTGACCCAGATTTTGTTTGTGACTTGCATATTGGAAGTAGTTTGGACCTCTACATGAAATAGCTTCTTATAGCTCAATATTCACCTTTACGTTTAATCAAGTAAGATATAAAATGCAACATTTGTACTTGTGATGAAGCTTTTCACATTGTGGTCTTGGCCAAATGCTAGGACATCAATAAGACTAAACATTTTGTGCCGGTGTTCTGAAAAGTTGACCTACGTCCTCGGTATGACCTACTAATAGCCCATTCTGTGCTTAAACCATAGGTAGCACATCCTGTCAGGTAGGAAATGTCTATCAGAATGCCCTACTACCCATTATATTGGGTAGCACACCCTGATAGACATTTCTTACCTAACAGGATGTGCTACCTATGGTTTAAGCACAGTATGGGGCAATGGCGGCTGCTGGTCTTTCAAAGAGGGGAAGCTCATTTTCGGCCTACATCATAAAAATGGTCCATTTATTTATAATAATATATATAATAATAATATAATAATTATTATAATAATAATGAATAATATCCGTTTGAAGGTTTCATCAAGAGGCATGGCCAGCAGTACATTTTCTGTCAGCCAGCTAACTTTGTCATACCAGGAGAGCTGAACAGACCTGTTACTTTGCCCTATCTTTTACACTAAATCAATATTAAGTGTTGATCTAACCCTGCTGTTTAATTCTAAGTTTTTCCTCGTAAGGAAGACTTTCAAATGGCTTTGCCAAAATCAGGTCGACAATATTAGCATTGTCTGCCATCGTGTGCAGTTTGCTAGCTGGCTAGTTCACTCCTACAACACTAGCCTAGCCTACTGTATGAATGAATGAATGAATGAATGAATGAATGAACAAACAATCTAATAAAACGATTTTAAACTCAAAGGAGGAAATGTGGGAATTAGGTTAAACTGAAACAAGGAATGTGGTGTATAATTGTATGAAATGTATGATGAAAATTGGCTAGCAATTTTGCCAAGCAAATACCAAGAAATAGGTTGCAGCAGTTCGTCTTTCAACAACACTTGCAAAATCCGTGATGGGACTGAGCTGAGCTCAGCTCGAACAGCTTCGGCGATTTTTTATAGTACAAAATCGCTGTCAATCAAAAGGAGACACAGCCTTTCGACAGACCCTCCAATCATCATGCAGAAGCCCAGTGTCCAGGCCAGCCCACTGCTCCACTGACCCCCAGAGACGCCGGGTGTCTGTGGGCAGGACACAATCGCAGCATTTATCCAATGGCCGTCTAGTTTCGAAGCACTGAAAAAACTGCTCAAAGCAGCCCCGTTGAAGTCAATGGACGCTAGGCTTCAACCAGGCTTCAACAGGGAAATGTGACGCTACAGGAATGTATGAGAAGGAAATCGAGTCAGCTGATTCTGAACGAACTCGTCTTCGAGATGAACGTATTCTACGTTCATGGCCTAAATGGTAAATAAAGGCACGTCAGCTAACGCTAGCCTGCTAGCACTACCTGTAACGTTAGTGTAGTCTGATTCACAGACAAAACAAACGTGCTACCTTGTTTTATTTTAAAGTTTGGCCCTTCATCCTGGTGAACCGCTTTAATCCACTTCTTCCTTAGACTCAATTCAGTCAGGAATCCATGAAAACTTAAGTAGGGTTGCCGTTGTTTGTTCGATTTACAAAGTGGAACAGAGCAGTGACATATATTCACTGCTCTTCACAGCCTTCATTTCAGCCATTGTTGAACTGCGCTGGAAGTGGACATGCACAAAGTTGACAAATCCCGCCCATGAAACTCGGAAGCGTGACAATGGCCTCCTATGGTGTAATGATTCAGTTCGACTCCCAAAACAAGATGATGCTCACCCGACTGGCCAATAGGAACGTGGCCCCACCCATGACATTATTTTCACAGCGAGAGCAAAATCCTGACACGAGAGCAAGAAATTGCATCGAGAGCAAAGAAAAGAAAAGCTTTTTGAGAGAAACACTTCTTTTTTAGAGAAAAAATTTTCACACTGATAGCAAAAAATATATATTTGAGAGTTTAAAAAAGTATTTTGATCTATTTGTTTTCTCAGAAATAATTTTAAAAATTTCAAATTTATATTCGTTTATGTTTTATGAGAAAATACTTTCTCACAAAACTTTTTTTAGTCTCAAATATTATTTTATTTTATTATTATTTTTTGCTATTGGTATGAAAAAATTTTCTCTCAAATATTTTTTCTCTCTCATAAAATGCTTTTTTGCTATCAGTGTGATAACTTTTTCTCTCAAACATTTTTTTTCTCTCAGATCATTTATTTTCTCGCATGTAATAAAGACACAAATCTAGCTCCATACCCTCAGTGGCACAGTTCTTACATTTTTTGCCAGAGCTGGAGCTAACCCAGAAACACTGCAGCTCTCAGTGAACCAGGTCAATGTCAGAACAGCAATTAACCAAACATGAACTGACTCTGATCCACCGGATGAGAGGGAATTTGACACTAATTGTGGAGGTAAAGTGGAGAGAAAAGGGAGGTATGAAGGATTCTCCAATCCCCAGCACATAGAGATCTCCTTGTCTTTTTAGGCCCCTGTAGGCAGAATTAGGGTAGATTTGTGACCAGCCGTCTTGCAGGGATTAATGTGAAAAAAAATCTTTTTTTCAGGCCAAGTCATAAGCTGTTCACATCTACCTATACAGATAGCGCCCCTTTTGCGATTGTGCCCTATTAGTTTTAATGTACAATAACATGCAAACAGCAAAGTAAAGGGAGTATAGCAAGTGTCCCCTTTTCCTGATGAACAAGACAATATTTCAGTACCATCGCACGACTAACCATTGCTGTTCTTTTCTACTGCAGCAATCATATTGTAGAAAGGCTTTATCTTACACTCTATTTAATTACTTCAGGCCAAACGTGTTTAAAGGGAGTTTGTTTTTATTCTTAATATGCAATTCAACACCAAGTCAAATCTATTAAATCAAGTTTGCAAGACTTCACTGTTTTTATTCAAGACCTACTAATAATGAAACATATCATTTTCAGTGAAAACTTTTTTATTATTTAAATTCAAACTAAAAAATGTTTTTACAATAACAATAAATAGTTGTTGTAGTTGTAATAGCTAGTGGCCTTGCCTGGCCTTGCCAGTGGTTACTATTATAGACACACACAAATCATGACGCTAATATGCGAGGAAACTGGTTCCGGGTTTTGTGCTTTAAATTAATATTTTATAGCAAACTTATAAGTTGACTATTTTAATTGGATGATTATTTTATGTCAACATACAGTCATAAGCTACTGTCATTAAAAGTGAAATAAAAATAGGCTATAAGGCTGTCTGTGCGTCATAGCACAAACATGATTGATACGGTACGGTTTATACTTCAAGTTAAATTTAAGACCTTTTTAATACCACCCTTTTTAATGAAATGTAATGCCAATTTCACATATAATGAACAATCTGTGTGGATTTCAGGCCTGAGAAAAGAATGATTACCAGGTAATGTCACTTGAATTTAATAAAACATTTTATTATAACAATCATATTTAGTTCACAATAGCTTTGTAAGGCGTGTTTGTACTCTAATAACATCAAATAAAGTGTTTGTTGCATGAATTGCTCCGGAATGCTATGAAACTTAAAAACAACATAAAAAAATAAAACATGTGCAGAACTGGACTGATTACGAACGGATTACGAATTAGAACGGATTACGAATTAGAACGGATTACGTTGGACGTGCTGACGTTTACGGTAAGCGTATTGCCTCACTTCCAGTGTTCTTGTGTTGTGTTACGGACGCTAGTTTGCTGAGTCTATTTTCGGTCATAAACCATGACAACGCAAGTTTGATAGTAATCAGAGGTGCAGTGCAATGCGCTCCTCTGTGCCTCCGTTAGAGCAGCCGCCCTCTCATAGTCTAATAACCACGGTGTCTGTCCTCCGACTCAGATCGGTTAAATCAAAGATTAATAAAAGAGGGGCTATACTTAACAACCTAATAGGAATTAAAACATCTGCAATGATAGAACAGAATAGGAAAATTAGATGTGGACTATTAAATATTAGATCTCTGTCTTCTAAAGCAGTATTAATAAATTAATTGATATCAGATAATCAAATTGATCTATTCTGTCTTACCGAAACCTGGCTCTGCAATGAAGAATATGTTAGTTTAAATGAAGCCACTCCTCCCAGTCATAATAATACTCAAATTCCACAAGGCTCAGGCAGAGGAGGGGGAGTTGCAGCCATATTTGATTCAAGCCTGTTAAATAATGCAAAACCTAAACTAAATTATAAGTCGTTTGAAAGCCTTGTTCTTAATCTTCAACATCCAACATGGAAAACAGTACGGCCAATTATATTTGTTGTTGTTTACCGAGTTCCAGGTCCATATTCTGATATTTTTATCTGAATTCTCCGAGTTTTTATCATGTATAGTCCTAAATCAGACAAAATACTTATTGTAGGTGATTTTAATATACATGTGGACATTGACAACAGCCTTAGTATTGCTTTCAACTAGGCCTGCACAATTCGGGGAAAAATATGAATCACGATTTTTTTTAGCTTAGAATTGATATAACGATTCTCTGCCACGATTTTCTTTTACGAATGTTTATTGCACACATTAACCTTGACAAAACAAAACAAATTGGCAGTACCAAACACAGATTTCTTTTGGCACTTATAGCACATTGGGCATCACTACAAGCCTGTAAACATAGAGGCTTCAATGAATAAAGAAAATAAAGTACAAACTGTACAGTAGGCTACCAAAAATAGTGATATATAACCAGTGTTGGGCAAGTTACTTCCAAAATGTAATACATTATAGATTACTAGTTACTGTCATGTGAGAGTAATTAGTTATATTACAATATTACTGTATCTGAATTGTAACGTGTTACTTTTTCATTACTTTTGAGTTACTTTCACCAAAATAACAGCGGAAGTTTGACTTGGCAGCTATAGGTTGTGAATTTCATCACTAGATCAATAAAGTCTCCTCTTTATCCACTTTAATACATCATCGATTATTCATAATATTTTGTATAATTAATATGAATATGCAAAGTAACTAAAGCTATAAAAATAGATAAGTAAAACGTACAATAGGCAAGTAGGAGAAAATGAAAATACTCAATTAAAAGTACCTTACAGTTGTATTGAAGTACGGCATAGTTGTAAAATGTTTGTTTAAAGCACTTGAATAAGAAATTCATGTTGTTTAGTTTAAAACAGTCAGGAAATGGTCAATTATAGTGTGATTAAAACTCACTATTTACATTATTTACAGTACTTGATTTACAGCTGATATGTGAAAAGGTCATGGAAAAGGTACACAACCTTATTGTTTACCAGTAATTTAGTGTTACTGCGTATATGCTTTGAAGAAGGGATGGGCATAATTAATCGACGATCGACGATTGATCATTAAGAATTTCGTCGATCACGTTAATTTGTCATCAATTAAACTAATGCAGGTTGCGTTGTGTAGTGTGATTGCAGCAATGTAATGATTTCCAGTGTGTCAGCAGCAATTAAACATTTTACCACCCGGGGGCGCCATAGGCTGCTCAGTTAGCTGCGAGTTACGTTTTGATTCAAAGTAAACATGAAGAGGTCACGGCGAAGTGTGGAGTCGGACCATTTTTATTTAAAAAATGACTTAGTTCACTGCAAACACTGCGACGCCGTGTATAAGTACAACACGGCCACGACTCAAATGATGTACCACTTAAACAAAGTGCATCCGACCCTGGTTAATGTCGGTGGCGGTGCGTCGTGCTCTCAGTATCAACCTAGCATCAACTCGGCGTTAGCATGGAGGAGCTGCGATGCACAACGAGCAGAGGGAAATTACCGGAGGGATCTGCACGTTCATTGAGATGGATATTGGAACCAGCATTTCACATTCCGTCACGACGTACCATCACCAGACTGGTAGAAACTCACTACGAAACCAAGAACGGAATGAGGTTCCCCGGGCCGGGCTGGCCAAGTTAGCGCGGAGGTAGCTACCTGCTTCCCGTGCCGGCGGGTGTGTTCGGCGGATGGACTGACGATCACCAGGTAGCGGTTGCGTCTGACCCATGGATGTATTAAGGGAACCTGAGATCTCAGATCATGTCAACCTGCTTATTTTTCTCAACAAAAACCAGTAGACTGGTGCAGAAGTTCTATGTGAGTAACTGGTTATTTTGTATTAGGCTTTGTCCATGCCTCGGATAGTTTTGAGTTACATTTGACAAAACCTGTCAGATCTAAGTAGTATTATGTTTTTGGTTAAGTTATGGTTAAGTTATTATTGAACATGATTATTTTTATTTATTATTTTGGAACAAACGAGGGTCTCTGTTTAACAACGCCGGCTCGCAGCAACGGTTCCGCTGCTAAATTAAACACCGCAGCGCATATATCTTTAAGTTTAGCCTAACCTCCAGTTTAACTGTCACACGTTGTTCTTGTTCCAATTTTCATTGCATTTTTAATTTATAAAAAGTTAAATAAATAATTAATTTTAATATAAAAATATTAATGATTAATCGATAATTGATCATTAATTCTCCCAACGATCGACAAAGAAAATTTAATCGAATGCCCATCCCTAATACGGAAGTTGTCTGTTGTGTACTCTTGCTAGCTTGCTGAGATGAACGTGAGACGCTAGATGCAAAACGTGTGTCTGTCAAGCTTAAGTTGTTCACTTTTTTGTTTGTAAAATTGCAACATATTGAACAGTAAATGGTCACAGTTTGGTCGTCATTTGAAGCCATTCCACTATAGGTTACTGTCCACGGCTGATAAAATGCAATGATATTACGTGTAGCAACATGTTTCTATCTGTCGGCAGCTCGACGCACTGTCCTCGCTGACGTACCGTCACCTGTTGGGACACAGATGTTGTCCGAACCGTCACCTGTTGGACACAGGACACAGATGTTGTCCGTAGGCTACAGTCTCTGGCAGCTCGCTTCAACGCAGCGTAATAACTCCTGGGAATAATGTCCATCTCGCAGATCTATCTGTCTCTGCAGTCATCTCAACCATCGAATACAGCAACAGGAACTAACACTCAAGCCTTTTTTTTTCCTGTGAAGAAATGTTTCCCGGTGTTGGTGATTCCTTAACACACTCTTTAACTGCTTGCCTTTCATGTCTTCAGCTGTCCTATCAAAATAAAGGCCGAAAAAGTTATTATTATTATTATTATTATTTTTAATCTAAGTAATTTAAAAATTAAATCAGGTACAGGGTGAATCGAGATCGTGATTTTATAACGATTAATCATGCAGGCCTACTTTCAACTCACTATTAGATTCAATTGGTTTCAGTCAGAGTGTGCATAAGGCCACTCATTGTTTTAACAACACCCTCGACCTTGTGCTAGCATATGGCATCGAAATTGACAATTTAATAGTATTCCCGCACAATCCTTTATTATCAGACCATTTCTTAATAACTTTCGAATTCTTACTACCCGACTATACAAAATTAGATAAAAGCTTCTACACTAGATGCCTATCTTACAGTGCTATAGCTAAATTTAAGGAAAATATTCCAACAGCATTTAACTCAATTAATATAACAGAGGACCTTTATGCTAACTTCAGTCCCTCCCAAATTGATAATTTTGTAGACAGTGCTACGGCCTGCCTACGGACGACTTTAGACTCTGTTGCTCCCCTCAAAAAGAAGATGAGGAAGCAAAGGAAACTAGCACTTTGGTATAACTCCCAAACAAAATGGCATTCCACCAAACTGGAAGAATCTTGTTTAGATTGGCAAGACAGTCTGAAAACCTATAGGAAGGCCCTCAGACATGCCAGATCAGACTATTACTCATCACTACTAGAAGAAAATAAGAACAAGCCAAGGTTTCTTTTCAGCACTTTAGCCAGGCTGACTGAGTCACAGCTCTACTGATCCATCTATTCCTATAGCTCTGAGTAGAGACAACTTCATGAGCTTCTTTGAGGATAAAACTATAACAATTAGAGATAAAATTAATCACCTTTTGCCCTCAACTTCTAACGGTTCACCTTTAAACGCAGGACTGCTAGAAAGAACGACAAGACCTGACATACTCAGACTGCTTTTACCCTATAAACCTTCAACAATTAATGTTAAAGGTCTCTTCAGCTAAGCCATCTACCTGTCTCTTAGACCCCATTCCAACGAGGCTACTTAAAGAAGCGTTACCCGTGGTTAACACTTCATTACTAGATATGATTAATATGTCTTAATTAACAGGTTACCGCAGTCATTTAAAGTAGCTGTGATAAAACCTCTTCTGAAAAAACCCACCCTCAATCCTGAGGTCTTAGCCAACTATAGACCTATATCTAATCTTCCCTTCCTCTCCAAAATCCTTGAGAAGGTAGTTGCGAGAGCTGTGGCAGTAAGTCAGACTCGTGTCAGTTGAGGGTTGGCCTCCAAGCTAGGGTAACCAACGCATCTTCGCTCTCTGTGCAGTTTGTTCGTGCTAGGTTAGTAGCTTACGTTGACGTTAGCTAACGTTAGCTACTATAGATAGCTGTGTTCTGCAGCTGTAAGCTAGCTACTGTTGAGTAAAACAAAGCTGCTGCTGCTTGATAACCATGTATTTTTATGCTTTTATGTTTTATGCTTTTATGTATTAAATGGTATGCTGCAGCCAGGGGCGTAGAACAAGATCCTGGGCCCTATACCTAGACAGACTGATGCCCCCCCCTCCCCCAAAAAAAATAAAAAAAATAATAATAATAATCAGGCCTCTGTACACATGAATCCGTAGGCCTAGATGTTTATAGGGTAATAACTATTAACTGTACTGCTTAGAGTAGCCTGATAATTTCTCTACACATATTTCAAACCTTTCCCAACATTCTCTTACCTACTTTACTGTGGTTACTAAATTTAAACTAAATGATATTACAATACTATTATATTTACTATATTTTAGTTTTCTAATCCCTACATAAACAAACTGCTTACTGCATAATAAAAGATAACCAAACACTTGACTCATTGTTATTTTATTTGCAGAATGAACAAGACAAAAGGAACAGATAGCTTATACTGTACATGACATTGGAGTTTTCCCTCCAGTAAATGCCACTGAAGGTAGCCTAATATTAATGCCATATGTGCTTAAGTCATCATTTCAGACTTTCTTAACATACTCTAGTCTACAGTCAGAGAAGGTAGTTGCCAATCAGTTATGTGATTTTCTACATAGCAATAGCTTATTTGAGGACTTTCAGTCAGGATTTAGAATGCATCATAGCACAGAGATGGCACTGGTGAAAATTACTAATGACCTTCTAACTGCTTCAGACAAAGGACTTGTCTCCATAATTGTCTTACTAGATCTTAGTGCTGCATTCAACACTATTGACCTTACCATCCTGCTACAGAGACTGGAACACTTAGTTGGCATTAAAGTAGTTACTCTGGATGGTATTGCCCTGGCCTCCAGCACTAGTGTCAGAAATCTAGAGTTATTTTTGATCAGGATATATCCTTTAACGCCCACTTAAAACAAACCTCAAGAACAGCCTTTTTCATCTTCGTAACATTGCCAAAATTAGGAACACCCTGTCTCAAAACGATGCTGAAAAACTAGTCTATGCATTTGTTACTTCCAGGCTGGACTACTGTAATTCCTTACTATCAGGTTGCCCAAATAAGTCCCTTAAGACTCTCCAGCTGATCCAGAATGCTGCAGCACGTGTTCTGACAAGAACTAAGAAAAGAGACCATATTTCTCCTGTATCTCTGCATTGGCTCCCTGTGAAATCCAGGATTGAATTTTAAATCCTTCTCCTGACCTACAAAGCTCTAAACGGTCAAGCGCCATCATATCTTGAAGAGCTCATAGTACCTTATTGTCCCACTAGAGCATTGCGCTCCCAGAATGCCAAGTTGCTTGTGGTTCCTAGAGTCTCTAAAAGTAGAATGGGATCCAGAGCCTATAGCTGTCAGGCTCCTCTCCTGTGGAACCAGCTCCCAGTCTGGGTCCGGGGGGCAGACACCGTCACCACATTTAAGAGTAAACTTAAAACTCTCCTCTTCGATAAAGCTTATAGATAGGGAGTGAGCGCTACCAGTTGGATCTGGTAGGGCTTACCTATATGCACAGTCTCGGTTCTGGAACCATACTCCTGGATAGGGGTTGGACTCTTCTCCGGAGTTGCCCATGGTGTGAGGTGCCGGGCGAGTGTGGGGATACTCACAAGCCCCCGGCTGAGTGCCGCTACGTTGGATTTTACCCCGGTGGACGAGAGGTTCGCCTCCCTACGCCTGCGGGTTGTGGGGGGAGGAAACTCTGACTGTTGTTTGTGCATATGCACCAAACAAGAGTTCGGAGTATTCGGCCTTCTTGGAGACCTTGAATGGAGTCCTATATGGGGTTCCGGTGGGGGACTCCATAGTTCTGCTGGGGGACTTCAACGCGCATGTGGGCAATGATGGAGACACATGGAGAGGCGTGATTGGGAGGAACGGCCTCCCTGATCTAAACCAGAGTGGTTGTCTCTTATTGGACTTCTGTGCTAGTCATGGATTGTCTATAACAAACACCATGTTCGAACATAGGGATGCTCATAAGTGTACTTGGTACCAGAGCACCCTAGGCCGAAGGTCAATGATCGATTTTATAATTGTTTCATCTGATCTGAGGCTGTATGTTTTGGACACTCGGGTGAAGAGAGGGGCGGAGCTGTCAACTGATCACCATCTGGTGGTGAGTTGGGTCAGGGGGTGGGGGAAGACTCTGGACAGACCTGGCAAGCCCAAACGGGTAGTGCGGTTAAATTGGGAACGTCTGGAGGAGGCCCCTGTCCGACAGACCTTCAACTCACACCTCCGGCGGAGCTTTTCATGCATCCCTGTGGAGGCTGGGGGCATTGAACCTGAGTGGACAATGTTCAAAGTTTCCATTGCTGAAGCTGTGGTCTTAGGGTCTTGGGTGACTCAAGGGGCAGTAACCCACGAACACCGTGGTGGACACCGGTGGTCAGGGAAGCCGTCCGACTGAAGAAGGAGTCTTTCTGGGATATGTTATCCTGGAGGACTCCGGAGGCAGTTGCAAGGTACCGAAGGGCCCGAAGGACTGCAGCCTCTGCCGTGAAAGAGGCAAAGCAGTGGGTGTGGGAGAAGTTCGGAGAAGACATGGAGAAGGACTTTTGGTTGGCACCAAGGCGCTTCTGGAAAACCGTTCGGCACCTCAGGAGGGGAAAGTGGGGAACCATCCAAGCTGTGTACAGTAAGGATGGGACGTTGTTGACCTCAACTAAGGAGGTAATAGCTCATCCAGCTGATGCGCCCTCTATGGTAAAGGCAGAGCTGGAGGACGATGGGGGATTGTCGTCAATTTCCTTGGTGGAAGTGACTGAGGTAGTCAAACAACTCCACAGTGGCAAAGCCCCAGGGACTGATGAGATCCGCCCGGAAATGCTGAAAGCTCTGGGTGTGGATAGGCTGTCTTGGTTGACACGCTTACTCAACATTGCGTGGAAGATACGGGAGATACTGTGGGAGGTGCTGCAGGAGTATGGGGTCCCTTCTCAGGGCCATCCAATCTCTGTATGACCAAAGCGAGAGCTGTGGCAGTAAGTCAGACTCGTGTCAGTTGAGGGTTGGCCTCCAAGCTAGGGTAACCAACGCATCTTCGCTCTCTGTGCAGTTTGTTCGTGCTAGGTTAGTAGCTTACGTTGACGTTAGCTAACGTTAGCTACTATAGATAGCTGTGTTCTGCAGCTGTAAGCTAGCTACTGTTGAGTAAAACAAAGCTGCTGCTGCTTGATAACCATGTATTTTTATGCTTTTATGTTTTATGCTTTTATGTATTAAATGGTATGCTGCAGCCAGGGGCGTAGAACAAGATCCTGGGCCCTATACCTAGACAGACTGATGCCCCCCCCTCCCCAAAAAAAAATAAAAAAAATAATAATAATAATCAGGCCTCTGTACACATGAATCCGTAGGCCTAGATGTTTATAGGGTAATAACTATTAACTGTACTGCTTAGAGTAGCCTGATAATTTCTCTACACATATTTCAAACCTTTCCCAACATTCTCTTACCTACTTTACTGTGGTTACTAAATTTAAACTAAATGATATTACAATACTATTATATTTACTATATTTTAGTTTTCTAATCCCTACATAAACAAACTGCTTACTGCATAATAAAAGATAACCAAACACTTGACTCATTGTTATTTTATTTGCAGAATGAACAAGACAAAAGGAACAGATAGCTTATACTGTACATGACATTGGAGTTTTCCCTCCAGTAAATGCCACTGAAGGTAGCCTAATATTAATGCCATATGTGCTTAAGTCATCATTTCAGACTTTCTTAACATACTCTAGTCTACAGTCACTTTACTTAAATGATTTTTACTTGAGAACATTATTTGTATTATGCTTTATTACTTCAAGGCATAAATGACATCTTAAAACATGCCATTTTAGTTTTGTACATTAACAAAAAGCTACATTCATAATAAAAGACAAACAAAACGTCTCACTAGTCATTTTTATCTGAAGAAAAAAGGCAAAACGAAACAAATGCTATTGCTTACATGCTATGGCTTCCTCAAATGTATAGCTTATACTGAAGTTTATTCCCCAGTAAATGCCCACTGGCGTGTTTTTTTTTGCTGGCAAAGTCATTGATGAGGTCCTGAAAGTCCATTTCTTTTGCCAAATGGCTTTCAATGGAGAGAAGAGCAAGACTGTTGAGCCTATCCTGGCACATTGATGACCTCAAGTACAACCCCAAATCAGAAAAAGTTGGGACAGTATGAAAAACACAAATAAAAAAAGAAAGTAGTGATTTCTAAATGTACTTTGACTTGTATTTCATTGCAGACAATGTGAACACAAAATATTTCATGTTTTGCCTGGTCAACTTAATGTCATTTGTAAATATACATCCTTTCCTGTCATTCAGACCTGCAACACAGGAAAAAAAGTTTGGGACAAGAGCAATTTAGGGCTAGTAATCAGGTAAATTGGTTAAATAATGATGTGATTTGAAACAGGTGATGTTAACAGGTGACCGTAATTATGATTTGGTACAAAAGCAGCATCCAAGAAAGGTCTAGTCCTTTAGGAGCAAAGATGGGCCGAGGATCGCCAGTTTGCCAACAAATACGTGAGAAAATTATTGAAATGTTTAAAAACAATGTTCCTCAAAGAAAGATAGGAAAACATTTGCTTATTTCACCTTCAACAGTGCATAACATAATTAAAAGATTCAAGGAATGTGGAGGAATTTCAGTGCGTAAAGGACAAGGACGCAAGCCTAAGCTCAGGCCCGTCGCGACAAGGCAAGCAAACCAAGCAATTGCTTGGGGCCCCGAGCTGGTTAAGAATAAAATGCAACGACAAACTGTGAGTGCCCCTTTGATAGTCAATGCAGTAAAGTGCAATGACACTGTTATCGGGATCCCCCTCAAGGGGCCCCTCTCGTGATCTCTGCTGCCGGCAAAATACAAAACCTCCGTCGGCAGTCATCATGAAGTGGAATTATGCTTCAGGAAGCCAGAAAAGGAAGAAGAGAAAGGAAGCGGAGGATAAGAAAAAACAAGATAGTGGTAAGCAGTGTTGGGAATAACGGCGTTTAAGTATAACGGCATTTAAGTATAACGGTGTTACTAATGCAGTTATTTTTTCAGTAATGGAGTAATCTAATTAATTACTTTTCCCATTGTTGCAACGCCGTTATCGTTACTGAGAACGTAACGTGGCGCGTTACTAGAATTTGGTTGAATGAAGCGCGAGGTGTCAGGCACTGGCTACACATCAGCTGCCTGGAGAGAGCGGGGGGGATGACACTGTTGCAAGTGTGATGATTGGCTGGGTGGGCGGATGCCTGCTCACGCTGTCTCACACTGCACCTGCACGCTCTGACTACCACTAAACAGACAGCGACGGCGACGAGCCAGGGAAATTCAAAGGTAGCGTCCTCGAACTGGAAGTACCGGCACTACTTCTCACTCATTGAAATAAAAGACAAGACTGTTTATGTAACGTGCACGCTATGCCCAGGAAAAAAGACTTTATTCACGTCTGCCTCAAGTAACTCCAATCTTATCAACACATGCTAACCCGACACTTGTTGCTGCTGCTAACCCAACCCCATAATAACCCCGAGCCCAAATGCAGCTAGCGTGAGCTCCAGTGAGGAGACGGAGCCACTCTGTTAAAACAAGCAACGCTCAAATTTTCAGGTCAGCAACAGGTGACCAAGGCCGAGCTGAACACACTGATTGCTGATTGGTATGTTGTTGAAAACATGCTACCTCTGTCCACTGTGGAGTCTGAGTCATTAAGAGCTATCCTAGCATATCATATGGCAGGCTGCAATCTATTGAGTTCAGATAAATACCAAATGTTCTAAAATACTGTATATAGTGTTTTTATTCTTTAATCGGTTAACGTAATATAAACATATTTGATGTTAAAATGTTATAGAACGTAATAGCGTTATAGAACATAATAACATAAATAACGTCACAGTTACTTTGATGAGTAACTAATTACTTTTACAATGTGGTAACTGAGTTACTAACTCAATTACGTTTTAAGTAATTTGTAACTGTAACTAATTACTTTTTTTAAAGTAAGATGACCAACACTGGTGGTAAGTGATAAATTACACTGGATAAAATAGGTCTTGGTGTAATTTTGCAGCAGGTAGGCTAGCAAAAATGTGTTTATGTTAGCTAATGTTACCTGTAACCTGCCTGCTGCTTGTAACAAACAGTTAGTGCAACTGTTTTTTTCGAACGGACGGAATATGGTTACATACTACTGTAATATGTTTTTTAACGGGATAAGGAAGACGCAGATCTGTTCCAGAATCACTGTTTATCGTATTTAATGACATGACCAGGCCAGCTGACAGTCTTGCCTGGGCCCGGGACAAGATAATCTTAGATGGGCCCTCCCGTGCCCAGATCTCTCCTTTTCCCTTGCTCTCCCTCTCCTCTGCTCTTCCTCTCCTCTGCTCTTCCTCTCATGTTCCTCTCCTCTGCTGTTCCTCTGCTGTTCCTCTCCTCTGCCCTTCCTCTCATGTTCCTCTCCTCTGCTCTTCCTCTCCTCTGCTCTCCCTCTCATGTTCTTCTCCTCTCCTCTTCCTCTCCTCTGCTCTTCCTCTCCTCTCCTCACACCTTTCTCTGCAAAAGACAAGTGACAGGCATTGACAATAACGGGTAACATTAACAAACTACACAAGCTGTTGCCAAATACACTCTTCATATGTATTGGAATTCTGACTCTAGCAGGAAATAAATGAATATTTACCATTGTATTTTAGTCTACTGCTGGTGTGACATGTTTAGATTTGAACTCCAAATGCCATGCGGCGAACTTTCCTTGTGGCAAAATCATCTATGATGTCTTTAAAGTCCAGTTTCTTGGAGAGCATTGCCAAACCATTGAGCCTCTCCTGTGACATGTTAGAGCGCAAGTAGTTTTTTATTAAAAAGAATCTCTCATAAAGCTTTCTGTATTTTATATTCGATATTTTCATCCCATCTGTGGAATTTAATGAACTAGTTGACTTTTTCTCTACTTCAAAGGAGAACAGCAAGCATGGTAGGCAAAATAAGGCCTTTTTTGAGCTGCTATATATTATCCAGTCCCTATCGATTTTTTCCCTTCCATTGTGGGATGTGGAATATGTCAAATAGTTTGGGAATTCCCTGCCCTCTGCATCTGCTAGCAATTCCTTTGCCCTCTCTGAGAAAGGCGTTCGTTTTGCCATCACACATACGAGGTTCACTCTATCAGAGTCGGTCATTCTAGTTGGCCATAATGCAGGATCGCTGAAATTAGGTGTGTGATCAGTCTCTGATCCATCCTGCTCAGACTCTCTGACAGGGCAGCGGGCCCCTACCGCATCACTCTCTCTCTCTCTCTCTCTCTCTCTCTCTCTTCTCTCTCACTGGTAACCTGACTCTGTCCCTCCGTTGCGGGGCTGTGGGCCCCTCCCGCATCACTCTCTCTGTCACCTGACTGCAGCTGGATCTCTCTCCTCTCTGTCTCATCCTCTCTGTCGGAGCTACCAAACTCAACTGTTTCTGTCAAAGATAACGTGTTGTGTCAGGCTTTCTACAAGCTAACGGACGTTGACATTGTAGAAAAGGGTTGGTCCAATTTTACCCCGGCTCTAAAAGGCCAGAGTCTTTCTGACCCCTTCGGTCAGCTTCTCAAGCTTTACCCTTTTGTGTTCGTTAATGGCAGACCAGGAAATGAATAGTCAGGATTCCTTCAGTTAAAATATAATATATCTTTAGTAAAATGATCAAATGATATTGCAAGAATACATCATATGCATATGGTTCAGTAGCTCCTTCAAGACTTCACTCACCCTACCACCAACAAGTCTCTCCAGGTCTGACCCCGGACTTTGCATTTCCCTATTCTTTTATTCATCTTTGGGTTCCTCCTTCCGTCCTTGCGTCTGGGTCGCCAATCGGTTGGATCACCCTCAGACTTTCTGTCTCCGAGAAGATAGTGAAGTTGCGCGCTAGCCTTGGCTCTCATTCTCTTCTTCTCTCATGGCCTAAATATTGTCTGTTACTTTAAGATATTTCATGCAAGTGCATTCTGTTCCAAATGTTTATCAAGTGTTTATCAGGAGCACTCTTGCTCCAGTAAATTTGAACACGTGTTATCTTACACCAGCCAGACAGGAGGAGACAGCGAGGCCATCCCAGGCTACAGGACATTTTATCCTACACCCTCTTTTTCCGCAGCACACGCTGTGGAACATTACCACTTAAATGATAAAATAATTAATGGATCCCTCTTTTGAGACCTAAGTATGCCTTAATGACAATTAAAGCAATCGTTAACAACCAATCAAAATTGTAGATATCATGACAGAGCGGTGTGGTGTGTGTATCTTATATGTAGGTTTTAGCCACTACTGTAAGCTGCAATGTTACATCGCCTCCATGACTATACTTGATGGCTAAAATTATTTATGTGGAAATGTCTGAACATTGTGCAACAGCAATTATGGAAACAAACTTTTATTTATTAAAAATCATAATACTAATATTAAGGGTGCTCCGATCAGGCTTTTTGGGGCCGATCACCGATTGCTGAAATCCATATCGGCCGATACCGATCACTGATCACCGATCACCGGGTCTATTTTGAAGCCTTCTATTTATCATGCCATATATTTATCATGTATTAATTTTAATATTCTTAACAATGTATATTAAAATTAACAGAAGACAATGTATTATGAATTGTCAACTTTTTACTTTTATTGACAGGAAACATTCAACATTCCACTTCCTCTGTTAGAAACACACCTTAAACAGCTTAGAGCTGAACATATAAAGCCTTATTTCAGAATAAATTACAGAAATTCAGTCATTATTTATTTACACAAACTTAAAGTGTACTTAAACTTAAAGTGCAAAGAAAAAAAATCACTATCTTGGGATGTCAAGATACATTTTTTTTTGTCAATTTCAGACTAATCCTAACTAATGTTAATGTTGTTTTAGCTCCACATCAGGGCTGAATACAAGTGAAACTAAACAAAACCTTTCCTGTCAAATAACAAAAAAATGAACAGTTTAACAGAACCACTGCTGCACTGTCATGAGGTCTTCTACATCAGGATTCAATGATAAAGACAGAGAAATAGAGATTGGTAGAGCCATATCTCCTAAAGCTTACTTGTTAAGCATCAATGGCTTTTTCTTTAGAAATATAAGCATTTCTGCATTTTTGGCAGACAGCTTGTTCCTCTTCTCATCTACAATATTCCCTGCTGTGCTGAAAAGTCGCTCGCTATCTACACTTGTGCATGGTGCACAGAGGTAGGCTCGTGCTGCTTGTGCGAGAGCGGGGAAACGGCTTTTATTGTCCTGCCAAAAAACAAGCGGCTGTCCGCTCCGTGGGATGACTGGCTCCGATAGGTAGAGGTTAATCTGCGATGATGTTGAGCTGCTGATATCACTGCAACCATGTTCCCCATCTTCATCCAACAACTCAGCATACATAGCATGCAAGGAGCCAGCTCGTGGTACTTTCTCCGGGGGCTCAGAGCAAGTCGCTTCCAAACTTCCCTCACCATTCTGCTGCTCCAGTCCAGTGGCGAGGACATCAGAAAGCAGCCTGCGGATCTGGGGCTTGAGTGCGTCGGAGAAATATCGGTCTTTATACCTTTTTTGTTAAAAATAAAAAAATAACATTAATGGATTTACTTTAAAAAAAAAAATCAGAAATACTTTTTGATCCCCAAGGGGAAAATATCAACATATATATACATAAATTGATATATATATATATATATCCATTTATATTGAAATGATTTCAATATAGTTTCATTCTCTGACAGTGACACAACTGGACACACACCTTTTTATGTAGTCTATGACACACACACACACACACACACACACACACACACACACACACACACACACACACACACACACACACACACACACACACACACACACACACAAAAGAATGTGTGAATGAAGTTCTCACCTCGGATCGAGCACTGTAGCGATGGAATACAGGCGCTTCGACTGAATGTCACTGAATCTGTTCTGGACCGCTTCCAACAACGCTGCTTTCGAAGCTTTTACACCGTGGTCCGTCTCAGCTGATTTCTCCAGAAGACGAGTTAAAGCTATGATGGATGGTATAACATCTGCAGCCGATGCAGTTGATGAGCTGATCTGTTGCGTGAGCTCTTCAAACGGGGCAAGTAGAGAAATCATATTTTCAACCAATTTCCACTGGCTGCCGGTGAACTGGGAATGCAACTCATAGTCAGCTCCATAAGCACATAGGGCACGCTTCTGTTCCAGCAGACTCTGTAGCATAGCAACCGTACTGTTCCACCTGGTAGGTACATCCTGTTGTAGCCTCTTAATAGGCTGGCCAAGTTGCTTCTGAATACTTTGAAGTCGAGAGTAGGCAAGCTGGGAATGCTTGAAATGACCGACGATGCGTCTTCCACAGGCTATTATATCAGCGATGCTGCGTTGTGATAAAACTCCGTCGGCAACGGCAAGCTGCAGTGTATGAGCCATGCATGCCAGGCTGGGTAGAGCTGCATCCTTCATGGCCTTTACCATGTTCTTGGCATTATCCGTTAGAATAACGTACACCTTTTCCTTCGGGATTCCCCATGCGCAAAACATGTCGCTGAATGCGGCAGCCAGAGCCTCCGCGGTGTGTGAACCCGAAAATTCTTGAGAATGAAGCACAACTCTTTTTAGTTCAAAGTTTTGATTAATAAATTGCGCAGTTAGGCTCAACATGGACATGGGACATGCATTTGAACTCCAAATGTCACTTGTGAAGCTGATTGATGTGACGTTGTCCTTCATAAGGCTGTCAACATGTGCAAACACTGTTTGGTATAACTCTGGCAGGCAAACATCAGTGAAATATTTACGCCCTGGCAGAGTGTAGCGCGGATCCAAGTAAGACATGAGTCGCCGGAACCCTTCGTCTTCCACAATTGACAGCGGCTGGTGATCAAGGCAAATGAATTCCATTATTTTGGCTGATATTTCTTTTTTTTTCTTGCTGGCATTACTGTAGGGTTGCTGTCGTTGCAATGTCTCCGTTACAGACAGCTGGGTGAGCGGCGCCGGAGCTGGACCCCGCTCTCTATCTGCCTTAGCGTTAGCTAACTTTGAAAACTCCTCATACTCTTTTCCGTGACTAACCTTCAAATGTCTGATGAGGTTGGTGGTGTTAAAATGTTTTTGGAGCTTTCCGCCTCGTGGTATTTCCTTGGCACACACGTTGCAAATCGCTAATGTATTGTTTTTTTCAGACACCTTGTAGAACTGCCACACCGCTGAATGTAGAGAGGCCGCCATTTTAGCTCCGTATAGAAAATGTTCTCACGTAGTGCGTCATCTGATCGGCCTATCAGATCGGCCTTTATGGAGACCACCGATCAAACTATTTAAAGCCATTATCGGCCGATACCGATCGGTGGCCGATCGATCGGAGCACCCTTAACTAATATCATACTTCAAACCTATGTCTTGCTTAAGGCTATTTTGACTATGAGCTGATCTACAGCCCCGCGCAAGCTAACTGTGAAGCAAAGGAGGAAGTCTCTGATAGCAGATAAGAGGATAGAAACAACAGTTGGAGATAGGACAGGTGGGACTCTGGGAGAGGGGGCACTGGGTGGTGACGGAGCAATTTAGACCCAGCGTGACTGTACTCCTTCCTCCTCATCAGAGGAAGTGTCAGTCTCATTCAAATGGCCCTCCTCGTAGGCAGGGGGAATAAATTCAACTGTGGCTAACATCTGATAGGCGGGGGGAGCACCCTCTTTTGATAAGGCCGTAATTATCAATCTATTCATTAGGGTTCTGAGACAGGGGATTGCACAACAGCCGCAACACATGAGGCTGCTAGCAAATGCAGCTATGGAATCATGTCTTTCAACCTTTCAAATATTCCATGCATCCAATTGGTTACAGGGTCATCATTTATATCAACATTAACCATTGTAATTTTATGTTAATTCTTCCAAGCCATCAGACAAGTCTGTCTCAGCTGGCTCAGCCACGCCCCTCTCTGCATCACGTGTGTAATTTGGCAAAACGCTGTTGTAACACAATTCAAATGTAGTTTACTGTTGTCCACCAGAAAAGAATGACTCAAACCCCCACTCCAATCTGATTGCGTGCTTTGAACTCGTCTGGTAGCTACGCCTCTGGGTGCATCAGTCTACCACACATATACACTCTGTTATCAAAAGTGCTACCAGGAGTACTCCATCTTCTATGGGGCATGTTCTTTTATGGGACCTGTTCAGGTGCAGCCTGTAGAACATGGAAGCTCCACAGCCACCACCCACCACCCCTCAGCTCTACTGGTGCTCTGATTAATAAGTGATAGTCGGTATTGATGTCCACAGACGAGTTCAGTCGGTGCACACTTTTTCCCTGTCCTGCTCTCGAGGAACAGGTGTAATTACACCTGGGAAAGGTTTAAGCAACAGGTGTTAGACAGTATTTACTGGAGGAAACAGTAACCTCAATGACTTGTGTTCTTCCATTTTAGGTGTGAGGTTTAGAGCGTGTATAGCTAAACCGACTAAGGTCACCTTGCAAACCTGTGGCATCATTTTTGGTTATTCAATTTGAATGGGGCCTAACTGTCCCAGTGGAGCATTCTATGCAATTGTTAACCTTAGCTCTTTGTGCAGTCTACATAATCCACTCTAATAATATAATTCGATTTCTATTCAGTTGTTAGCTTGTTTGTGAATCTGTAAGATGTGAACAGATTGATCATACACTGTAAACAGTTTCTGTGGTTCAGGGTTAAATTAACAAAAAGCTTTTCATTTGATCAAAATATATCTGTGATTGTGAGCTGTCTGCTTTAACATTATCACTCACATTGTCCTTCTGTCATCATGTTAAAGGTAAAGGGTGCATTTTAAAAGCTTCATCCAACTAAATAGTTTACTGCTGTTAATGTCAGACTATTTCCACTGATGAACACGCAATTATTCTAAGTTATGTTCAACATCATTCTGAGAACAGCAACAGCTGTTTGTTTCAATTTTCAACCAATTTAATTTGAATTTGT
This sequence comes from Gymnocephalus cernua, assembly GCA_023631565.1. Taxonomy (NCBI): domain Eukaryota; kingdom Metazoa; phylum Chordata; class Actinopteri; order Perciformes; family Percidae; genus Gymnocephalus; species Gymnocephalus cernua. The sequence goes on along the minus strand of CM042438.1, from coordinate 28,101,626 downwards.
CCATGCAATCATTTCCCAATAAATCATCTGGGCAGCACTGAATCCTAATAGCATGTTCAAAAGTTGCCTATGTTATTGGTGCTCAAAAGTAGAACAGTGAAATGTACTTTAAACATTTCCTGACACACCAACTGAATTAACATAGTTGCCACTATTCTTGGTGGAAGCTGTCACAGGAAATTCAATGCAACAGATTCAATGCAATACCTTTTACAGACTAAATGTAATTTTTTCGTACCAAGTTTGTTGATAATCAATACATGTCCTAACCCTTCATATATGTGTGTTCACATGGGTGTAATCCTATTTATTTTTTTTAAGTACAAATAAGTCATTTTAATATTAGGTTTTCCCAATAGTGTATGTGTATTTCAGAATGTGAGTCTGTAGGTGCTGATACTTCCCTTCACAATGCATCAGATGTGTCAGATCAGGACGGTCTCTCCCCCTTCCTCTCTCAGTCCGTCTGCTGCTCCAGACAGGATCCAGTGTCTTTCTGTTTGGTGAAGCAGACCCCAGGGCTGTTGAGTTTGTTACCGGTCCTGTAGCTGGAAGGGGGTGAACCGGACCCGATCCCTGACACAACGAGGCACCGTGTGGCACAAAGCAGAACTCAGAGAAGTATTATTTGTTATATTTATCCATATGTATCACTTGGAAAAAACTTCTACTCCTTCAGCAAACATCAGTAATTATAAAACAGCATTCCTTTCCCTCTTTTTGAGGCATGAAAACTCATGACTCAATAACATATCAGCATATATAAATAATCTGTTTAGTGGTTTCAGCCATTAACACTCTGTCCTGTGTTAATACAGCAAAACTCTGTATAAAAAGCAATACAAAAGTTACTTCCTCATATATAAAAACACAAAACAATAACAAAAACAAGAAGAAATCACCAAAATAAAATGTTTCCAATATCATCCTAATAGTGTAAACAATATGTCCTATATAAACTTAATAAAAACAAAGTCTGTAGTGCAACTTTACTGGAGAACCTCATTATCTAGTGTGACTGCACATAAAAAATAAGATCTCATGTCACCCTGCATTGGTTTCAATATTATCTCAACCAGCAAACTCAGATGAATCAAACAAAACAAAATAAAAACAATTATCTTTGGGTTGCAACACAAAGTAGTATTAATTGCTGTCTGATGTTCCTAAAAATCATTGTGAATTAAAGTTTGTTGGTGTAGTATTGGTAGAACGAAACTAAGAATCGTAATGTATGTCAAAAAACGTACCTCAGTGTATTAAAATCATTTCTGAGCCTAAACTGCACATCCAACTGTCTGTTCCACCATATACACAACTACTGTCCTATCTTATCTCTGTGTGTGTGTGTGTGTGTGTGTGTGTGTGTGTGTGTGTGTGTGTGTGTGTGTGTGTGTGTGTGTGTGTGTGTGTGTGTGTGTGTGTGTGTGTGTGTGTGTGTGTGTGTACTCTGGGAAGCCCTTCCCTCGGCTGTTCTCTGAGCCTCTGTAAGAAAGTAGCAGTCCTCCATGTTGCATGAAACACATTGCTTTTCTATTTCTGATATATCATTGAAGAAAATGTTGCTACATTTAGGGTTTAGCCAACATAATAAGGTTATGCAGATAGTCATAGTGTAAGGGAAGTATTCAAATCAATTGCCTAAGTGAAACGTATTAAATTAGCAATGCAAAAAAACTCCACATGTTTGTTGAAACCTGGAAATGACTAACGCAGTTCCATCAATCAACGAAGTATTTAAACAACTAATCCTCTCAGCTGGAGTTCTAGGTCTGTTTGTTGGGCAGTTTAATAATAATAAAATGACATGTTTCATGACCATATGTTCAGCTTACAAAAGAAAAATTCCTAATTCATCTTTTGACAAAAATATGTCAGATTCCAATAATATCTAAAAGCACTTGACAAAAATCTTTTGTCTTACAAACCAAGAATCAACAGTTTGTCTATTACCTATATAAGATAAGGAAGGTTTTTAGTGAGCCCACACTGGGGAACCACTGTTATGGTTTACTCTGACCTTGTGGCTTATCGGTTCCCACTGAGAGGTCCTGTACTCACTTCGCCAGACTCACAGGCACTCTTCAGAGAAACAGATACGTTTTTATGTGTGAAATGGTATAAGCTCTTTTTAAGCCTTATGTCTTTGCTCAGACAAGAATGTTTAGAGGTGCCAGGGTGCCTGTCTTACAGTCCCGTTCTGATGGTGAGGTTCACCAACATGTTATGTGACATAAAACAAAAGTTGATATCCTGCTGGAGGTTCAAATTTGGAAAAGTTAGTAGACTCAATCAATAATTTCTAATAAGTGTTTAATCTCTCGCTTTTCTTTATTCCCACGGAATGCCCTCCCCTAGTAACGATCTCCAGTCTGTTTGCAAGCTGTCACAAACCTTCCCAAATCCTCCCCAAAGCATATTTCAATCCTTTAATAGGACAACTATCATTCCAATATCGTTCACAGGTCTATTTGATAGGCAGCTCTATGACGATAAAGCATTTAATAAGCATATGTTTTATGTACAAAAACAAAAACAAACAAAAAAAAAAAAATCCCAATTTGTCTTACCCCAAAATGTGTCAAATCACAACCGTATCTAAATGTTTTTTTGACAAAACTCAAATTTTCTCCATATCTAAAAAATATATTTTTTTTAGATACACAGGAGAATCCAACTATGGCTAAAACTGACTCCAACAGCCAATAAGGAGTTAAAATCAAGACCACATGATTTTCATTGATCACTTCCTGTTTTAATGGGTCCTGTGTTTCTGGGGCATGTAGTCCGAATGCCATGAGATGACTACATGCCCAAGGTTGACAACTTTTTAATCAAACTCACATCAACTTTTGGTATTGCTCAGAGATAGCACGACACCTGAGAAAAAAAATGGTGAAATATCACTTGAAAAAGCTTTATTTTATTGTGCAAAAAATATCGGTGTGTGTTTGTAGGCACAGGTGTCACCCAACAGGTGAGCACTGCTGGCACAAATGCGCGCTGTGGTGAAAGTTTTCTTTATAATAATCTGTCCAGCCAGTCAGTCAGTCTGGGAAGTCATAAAATCATCCTGATTTTGTCTCCTGATCTGTAGGAGTCTGAAAAACATACTTTGTTTAGCAGTCAAGTTTTTAGTCATACTGCACATTTGTTTTTATGCCAGTAGACAATTTAATTCTTCAAAACAAATGACAAAAAATAACCTTTCTGTATATTCTTCAGCTGGTTCAAATGAAAACAAGAGAAACAGTAATTATTGTGTCTTCGTGTGTACCTCTGTAGGCAAAAACAATTTCTTATCAGCCCTGAGGTTACCAGGCTGGCAAATAGAAATGTACGCTTGAAATTTAACCAAAAGTGTGCATTTTAGAATGTGTCAGGAAAATCAGTCAAAGAACGATTTTTATCAAGACGTACAACTTTAACCAGTACGGAAACAACCCCCAGTCAATAGAGACATTCAATTTCTGTCTAATAAGTTTACAACTTATACTTTGTAGGAGCAAAAAATGAGCATTCTGCTTGTCTATCTTGTTCAGGATCCTAAGGGTATTGCACAGAAATCATATGAGTGGTTCATTTTTCCTAGAATAATCATTCCTCTAGCACTTCTAGAGAAAATAAAATGACAACTAGTCTATCAAAAAGCCTTCTGATTTGTAGTTCATTTTACCCCAAAATAGAATTAGTAAACCCCAATTTACCCAATAAAAAATGACCAGTGAGCTTTGGTGTTCCATCCATCCATCCATCCATCGTCGTCCGCTTATCCGTGGTCGGGTCGCGGGGGGAGCAGCTCCAGCAAGGGACCCCAAACTTCCCTTTCCCGAGCCACATTAACCAGCTCTGACTGGGGGATCCCGAGGCGTTCCCAGGCCAGGTTGGAGATGTAATCCCTCCACCTAGTCCTGGGTCTTCCCCGAGGCCTCCTCCCAGCTGGACGTGCCTGGAACACCTCCCTAGGGAGGCGCCCAGGGGGCATCCTTACCAGATGCCCGAACCACCTCAACTGGCTCCTTTCGACGTGAAGGAGCAGCGGCTCTACTCCGAGCTCCTCACGGATGACTGAGCTTCTCACCCTATCTCTAAGGGAGACGCCAGCCACCCTCCTGAGGAAACCCATTTCGGCCGCTTGTACCCTGGATCTCGTTCTTTCGGTCATGACCCAACCTTCATGACCATAGGTGAGGGTAGGAACGAAAACTGACCGGTAGATCGAGAGCTTTGCCTTCCGGCTCAGCTCTCTTTTCGTCACAACGGTGCGATAAACTGAATGTAATACCGCCCACGCTGCGCCGATTCTCCGACCAATCTCCCGCTCCATTGTCCCCTCACTCGCGAACAAGACCCCAAGGTACTTAAACTCCTTCACTTGGGGTAAGGACTCATTCCCTACCTGGAGAAGGCACTCCATCGGTTTCCTGCTGAGAACCATGGCCTCAGATTTAGAGGTGCTGATCCTCATCCCAGCCGCTTCACACTCGGCTGCAAAACGATCCAGTGAGTGCTGAAGGTCACAGGCCGATGATGCCATCAGGACCACATCATCTGCAAAGAGCAGCGATGAGATCCCGAGCCCACCGAACTGCAACCCCTCCCTACCACGACTACGCCTCGATATCCTGTCCATAAATACTACGAACAGGATTGGTGACAAAGCGCAGCCCTGGCGGAGGCCAACCCTCACCTGAAACGTGTCCGACTTACTGCCGAGAACCCGGACACAGCTCTCGCTTTGGTCATACAGAGATTGGATGGCCCTGAGAAGGGACCCCCTCACCCCATACTCCCGCAGCACCTCCCACAAAGTCTCCCGGGGGACCCGGTCATATGCCTTCTCCAGATCCACAAAACACATGTAGACTGGATGGGCATACTCCCAGGCTCCCTCCAGGATCCTTGCTAGAGTAAAGAGCTGATCCGTTGTTCCACGACCAGGACGGAATCCGCATTGTTCCTCTTCCACCTGAGGTTCGACTATCGGCCGAACCCTCCTTTCCAGCACCTTGGAGTAGACTTTACCAGGGAGGCTGAGAAGTGTGATACCCCTGTAATTGGTACACACCCTCTGGTCCCCCTTTTTGAAGAGGGGAACCACCACCCCGGTCTGCCACTCCTTTGGCACTGTCCCAGACTTCCACGCAATGTTGAGTAGGCGTGTCAACCAAGACAGCCCCTCCACACCCAGAGCTTTCAACATTTCTGGACGGATCTCATCAATCCCTGGGGCTTTGCCACTGTGGAGTTGTTTGACTACCTCAGTGACCTCCACCAGGGAAATTGACGACAATCCCCCATCATCCTCCAGCTCTGCCTCTAACAAAGAGCGCGCATCAGCTGGATTTAGGAGTTCCTCAAAGTGCTCCTTCCACCGCCCTATTACCTCCTCAGTTGAGGTCAACAACGTCCCATCCTTACTGTACACAGCTTGGATGGTTCCCCGCTTCCCCCTTCTGAGGTGGCGGACGGTTTTCCAGAAGCGCCTTGGTGCCGACCGAAAGTCCTTCTCCATGTCTTCTCCGAACTTCTCCCACACCCGCTGCTTTGCCTCTTTCACGGCAGAGGCTGCAGTCCTTCGGGCCCGTCGGTACCTTGCAACTGCCTCCGGAGTCCTCTGGGATAACATATCCCGGAAAGACTCCTTCTTCAGTCGGACGGCTTCCCTGACCACCGGTGTCCACCACGGTGTTCGAGGGTTACCGCCCCTTGAGGCACCTAAGACCCTAAGACCACAGCTCCCTGCCGCAGCTTCAGCAATGGAAACTTTGAACATTGTCCACTCAGGTTCAATGCCCCCAGCCTCCACAGGGATGCACGAAAAGCTCCGCCGGAGGTGTGAGTTGAAGGTCTGTCGGACAGGAGCTTCCTCCAGACGTTCCCAATTTACCCGCACCACCCGTTTGGGCTTACCAGGTCTGTCCAGAGTCTTCCCCCACCCCCTGACCCAACTCACCACCAGATGGTGATCAGTTGACAGCTCCGCCCCTCTCTTTACCCGAGTGTCCAAAACATACGGCCTCAAATCAGATGAAACGATTATAAAATCGATCATTGACCTTCGGCCTAGGGTGCTCTGGTACCAAGTACACTTATGAGCATCCCTATGTTCGAACATGGTGTTTGTTATAGACAATCCATGACTAGCACAGAAGTCCAATAACAGACAACCACTCTGGTTTAGATCAGGGAGGCCGTTCCTCCCAATCACGCCTCTCCATGTATCTCCGTCATTGCCCACATGTGCGTTGAAGTCCCCCAGCAGAACTATGGAGTCCCCCTCCGGAGCCCCATACAGGACTCCATTCAAGGTCTCCAAGAAGGCCGAATACTCTGAACTCTTGTTTGGTGCATATGCACAAACAACAGTCAGAGTTTTCCCCCCAACAACCCGCAGGCGTAGGGAGGCGACCCTCTCGTCCACCGGGGTAAACTCCAACGTTGCGGCGCTCAGCCGGGGACTTGTGAGTATCCCCACACCCGCCTGGCGCCTCACACCCTGGGCAACTCCGGAGAAGAAAAGAGTCCAACCCCTCTCCAGGAGTACGGTTCCAGAACCGAGACTATGCGTAGAGGTAAGCCCCACCAGATCCAACTGGTAGCGCTCCACCTCACGCACAAGTTCCGGCTCCTTCCCCCACAGCGAGGTGACATTCCATGTCCCCAGAGCCAGCCTCTGCTGCCCGGGTCTGGTCCATCGAGGCCCCTGACCTTCACCGCCACCCGTGTGGCAGCGCACCCGACCCCAGCGGTTCCTCCCACAGGTGGTGGGCCCATGGGCTGGAGAGATAGGTGCCACGTAGCTTTTTCGGGCTGTGCCCGGCCGGGCTCCGTGGCAAACCCGGCCACCAGACGCTCGCTGACGAGCCCTCCCTCTGGGCCTGGCTCCAGACGGGGGCCCCGGGCTTCCTCCGGGCAGGGTCTCTCTATCCCTTCCTCGTTTATTCATAGGGTCTTTTGAACCATTCTTCGTCTGGCCCCTCACCTGAGACCACTTTGCCATGGGAGACCCTACCAGGAGCACAAAGCTCCAGACAACACAGCCCTCAGGTTCATAGGGACACCCAAACCTCTCCACCACGATAAGGTGATGGTTCCCGGAGAGGCTTTGGTGTTAATTCTTTTAAACTCTAATATTTTAAATGTATAGCACCAGTGTTAATCAAAAAAAATTATGAATGCTACTACTATAATTATACACCATTAGGCATTCCTTATAGGATTCGGAAGATAACATACTGTAAGTGCTGGTTTATAAATCCCCATCTTTGTAACAAACTTCCAGAAAACTGTTGGTCGGCAAACCAACATTTGTCAAATCAACATTGCACATTAAAACCATATTGCATAAATTTATACCGTGCACACAATAAAACTTGTTTTCCAACTAGCTTTTTAGGGGCGAGATATCACTATGAGCAGAGACCTTGCAGATCACTTTTGCATTTTTTATCTTTATCTTCACTTGATGTTTCCCAATTCATTCATGCATTTTTTATTTGTTTCTGATTTTTATTGTAGCGACGCCAATTCTCCAAAAGGTAGTGTCCTTAAACCATATTTTGAAAACCAGTTTCCCTGTAGAAATCACAGTAGGCTACTACTAACAGTTCTGACCGATTCAAGTTAAGGCAACAACCCTCTGCGGTTGTGTCTAGTGTTAGTATAGTCAACAATCCTCAGCGATTGTGACTGGTGTTAGTATCTAGGCAACAATCGTCAGCGATTGTGTCTAGTTTTACGTATAGGCAACAATCCTCAGCGATTGTGTCTTACGTATAGGCAACAACCCTCAGCGGTTGTGTCTGGTGTTAGTATATAGGCAACAATCCTCAGCGATTGTGTCTGGTTTTACTTATAGGCAACAATCCTCAGCGATTGTGTCTGGTTTTACGTATAGGCAACAATCCTCAGCGATTGTGTCTTACGTATAGGCAACAACCCTCAGCGGTTGTGTCTTACGTATAGGCAACAACCCTCAGCGGTTGGGTCTTACGTATAGGCAACAACCCTCAGCGGTTGTGTCTTATGTATAGGCAACAACCCTCAGCGGTTGTGTCTTACGTATAGGCAACAACCCTCAGCGGTTGTGTCTAGGTTTTTTCATGCAATATCATTTACAGTATTTTCCATATCAGTATCACATTTTCTTTATAATTTAGTCAAAACCGAGATGTCTTACCCTCACAGATCCAAAAGAAATTTAGTTTGAGGCCCGAATGTGAGAATTTTGGAAAAACAGGAATTCTCTTCCCTTTACATTTTGGTGCACCATTTTGGATCAGCAGGGGAGAGTCCAGGTGAGAAGTTGGTTTGGCTTCAGTTTTCGGCTTCCTGGTTCCTGGTCTTTACCACGCATCGGGGGTCACCATGTAGAAAAGGGTTGGTCCAATTTTACCCCGGCTCTAAAAGGCCAGAGTCTTTCTGACCCCTTCGGTCAGCTTCTCAAGCTTTACCCTTTTGTGTTCGTTAATGGCAGACCAGGAAAGAATAGTCAGGATTCGTTCAGTTAAAATATAATATATCTTTAGTAAAATGATCAAATGATATTGCAAGAATACATCATATGCATATGGTTCAGTAGCTCCTTCAAGACTTCACTCACCCTACCACCAACAAGTCTCTCCAGGTCTGACCCCGGACTTTGCATTTCCCTATTCTTTTATTCGTCTTTGGGTTCCTCCTTCCGTCCTTGCGTCTGGGTCGCCAATCGGTTGGATCACCCTCAGACTTTCTGTCTCCGAGAAGATAGTGAAGTTGCGCGCTAGCCTTGGCTCTCATTCTCTTCTTCTCTCATGGCCTAAATATTGTCTGTTACTTTAAGATATTTCATGCAAGTGCTTTCTGTTCCAAATGTTTATCAAGTGTTTATCAGGAGCACTCTTGCTCCAGTAAATTTGAACACGTCATATCTTACACATGCCAGACAGGAGGAGTCAGCGAGGCCATCCCAGGCTACATGACATTTTATCCTACAACATTAGAGCTGGGCTGTTAGGTTACGTTACAAGGCTCGTAAACGTTGGCTGCGCTGTTTCTTACCTTGCTCTACATTGACTTCACTAGTTCCAGCTTCACAGTCACCACCTTTTTTTAAATATTTGTTTAGAAAATCTCTAAGGCCTCTATTTTCTTCTTCTCTTCTTCTCTTTTCTTCCCTTTTCTGAGCACCGGACTTGTGCTGACCGGACATTTTGAGCGTACCGAACTTCAAATCTACTGACAACATCAAGTTTGATCAGTGGCCAAACCATTTTTGTGTTGGGGGTGGGGGGGGTTCTTGACAACTATTTTAAGGACAATTAGGAAGAAAACAAATAAAAAGCTTTATACAAGTCAAATATTACATATTTTTTTCCACAAATATGCCTATTTTAAAACATTTTTTTAAAATGATTCCATAATTTAATGAGGGCCCAGTTCTGCCCCCCCCCCCCCCCCCCCCCCCCCCCCCCCCCCCCCCCCCCTATCCTGGGCCCGGGACAACAGACCCGTTTGTCCCCCCCTATCGGCGGGCGTGGACATGACATTGCTATAGCTTTGTAATAGGTTTTGATGAAAGTGGCATACCGTTAGCATGCTATACTAACTATTCCACCATGATAATCTTTACCAAATGGGGGTTAGGACAACCACACAATATATTCCGTGCATCAGCATTAGCTTAATGTTTTTAAGCATTAGTAACCCTTAACAAAGTGTTAGGAATATCTGGTCCGTCTATGTAATGTTTATAGATGTTTTAAAAATGGTTTCTTAAAAGGTTTACAAAAATGTTTAATCATTACCCGATACCTAATATATTATATGATAGATATAATGTGTGTTACAATAAACTGTTAATTTACAGCACTACTAATAATTAGTAAACATTTAATTATAATTTCATTGTTAACAGTAAAAAGACTGTTTGCTAACAGTTAAATGACAATTAACTAAAGATTAATTAACTATCAATTTACCATCTATTAATGATTGTTATTATAAAGTGTTACCATCTTTTCTTTCTCCCTCAAGGTGCTTTGCTTACATTTCTCAGCCCTCAGGCTCTTCCTAAGGATACCTCCACTGATGAAGGTAGAGTGAATTTCTCTCACTAAGCTGAGCTGTTAATAGTGACCTCTTTCAATATGCTAACAGTGAAATGGTAGAACGTACTTCACAGGTAATTTCAGATTTTTTCAATTATTTTCCCAGCTACACCATCAACTTCATCCTCAACATCAACAGAAGCATCACTTCTCAGTGCTGATGTTTCCTCTATAGCACAAGGTACCACCACA